>WNWU01000036.1:5110617-5128468 GCA_012654045.1 Ptyas mucosa
AGGGGAAGGGGAAGGGGAAGGGGAAGGGGAAGGGGAAGGGGAAGGGGAAGGGGAAGGAGAGGGAAGGGAAGGGAAGGGAAGGGAAGGGAAGGGAAGGGAAGGGAAGGATTAATTCCTCTCCTATGTGTTCCCTCCTTCCAGCATGTCATATAAATATTTAATATTCGAGATCAATAGAAAGAAATATTTGTAGCTCAGGACTGAACTACCCCAAATGTTCTCAGCCTAACACATAAGAAATCTGTTGCCCAAGATCTGAACATTGATTTGGTTTTGTGCTTCACTGGCTTTTGTGGCAGAACTTTCATGCCTGACTTCTGATCCTGTAAGGTAGGGTACATAAGCCACAAGCAGTTTGCAGAGACCCTCCCTCCCTTCTTCTGCTCCCCAAAGTCCACCAACCTTACATTGGAAAAACTCTGCCCTTTTTGTGGTTGCTTTTGTTATTGTTCTGAAACAAAGCAACAAACAAAGTTGTCTGAGAGGCTTAATGTACATATAGGTAGTAAAAATAGTTCTCTCAAAATTAATCAATCAAACCAACATGTTGTCGACTTGGGGCTCTCCACTTCGGAGACTGATTGACTGATTGATTGATTCAATTTATCTGGCTCTCCATCTCCATGATTTTGTGTGGCTAACAAGAAATAAAAACAAAGAAAAAAGCATCACGACAGAAGCATAAATAACCTATGTAGATTTTTAAAAAGCAACTAATAAAATCAATGTAACCAAGATATAAACTCAACCATAAACCCAGTGCCCAAGGCACAGTAGCAGAACCAGGTCTTCAAGGCTTATGAAAACCAGAAGGATTGGGGCAAATTTAGGGGGATCATGTTCCAGAGGTTGAGTGCCATGACATTAAAAACCCACTTCCAGGGATAAAATCCAGCAGGTTCTGACAGGTTCTGGAGAACTGGTAGCGGAAATTTTGAGCAGTTCAGAGAACCGGCAAATACCACCTCTAGCTGGCCCTAAAGTGGGGAGGGAATGGGGATTTTGCAGTATCCTTCCCCTGACACACCCACCAAGCCATACCACACCACTCCCACCAAGCCACGCCCACAGAACCGGTAGTAAAAAAAATTGGATTTCACCACTGCCCTCTTCCTTATCCCACCAGATGACACTTCTTCTTTGAAGCAAAATCTCCATCCCGTGTCACTTCATGAGTCACTTTGGTTCAGAATTCAGCCAAAAGATGGCTGGCTTTCTGATTCTTATCGCCAACTCTCTCTAAAACAATCACCAACCTACTATGAAATCTGCCAGAAACTAGCAGGGCTCACGTTTCTTGTTTCTCCCTTTCCCCTCAAAGTTATCCCTGCAAGGGTCAGGAACGAGCACAACTTTGGGGCAAATTAGCTGCTTTTAATGAGAGATGGTGCCTATAGAATGCAACCAATTGGAAATATCTACTGCGGTCAATGTTTAGTGTTTGGGAAAGGAATTCCCAAACACTAATGGGAATGGAAATGCAGATGAGAACAAACTTTGCAGTTGTCATTATTAAGGAATCAGACTCATGGGTCTCAATAAGGCTGGTGCTAAAGTAAACTGGCATGGAATTATGCAATATGGATTCAATGCAGGGGAGGGTTCTACTTATCTTTACTACCGGTTCGCAATGGGCGCCCTTTCTTTTACCTGATAACATTAATCCCTTCTAATGTCCAATTTTTGAAATCATGAAATTGCTTTTCTTGGTTATTCTCTTGTATAAATAAAAAACTATCACCTATGAGAAACTGTTTGTTCTTTCTAATTAATTCCAAAATCCGACTGTAAAAGTTTCAATATTTCAATTTCACCTGGCTCCTTAGCAGTGGTGAAATGTAAAATTTGTTACTACTGGTTCTGTGGGTGTGGCTTGGGGGGGTAATGTGACTGGGTAGGCGTGGCCACCTTTTTTGGTTTTTTTACTTTTAAAACCATTTTTTCTACAACCTCTTTGGCTGAAGAGGTTGTAGAAAAAAATGCTTTTAAAAGCCTCTGATGATCCCAGCTGAGTTGCTTGATCGGCAGAAGCTTTTTTTTCTTTTAAAAGCCTCTGATGATCCCAGCTGAGTTGCCTGATCGTCAGAGGCTTTTTTTTTCTTTTAAAAACATTTTTTCTACAATCTCTTCAGCCAAAGAGCTTGTAAAAAAAATGCTTTTAAGTGTCCAGCGATCCCAGCTGAGCCACATGATCATCAGAGTCTTCTTTTTTTAACTTTTAAAAGCATTTTGAAGAGGTTGTAGAAAAAATGCTTTTAAAAATAAAAAAAAAAGCCTCTGATGATTGCACGGCTCGGTTGGGCGGGGTGGGGCAGGGATGTTTGCTACCGGTTCTCTGAACCACCCGCCATCATCGCTACCGGATCAGGCAATCCAGTCCGAACCGGGAGCATTTCACCCCTGCTCCTTAGTTCACCTATAACTTTCTGAGATCAAAATCTGATTTAGCTTTTTGCTGTGCGTTTTCAGATTTTTTTACATTCTTAAGTTTATCAGCCAAATTTTCTTCCATTCAGAATTGAAGGCAGACTCGCCTGGTGTTTCCACATTGATCAATCTGAAGCTCTCTAATAGCTTAGAAGTGGTCCATGAGCGATTTTCGAGACTGATTAGAAAGTGAGGTTTGTTTGTCTCCACGGTTACAAGCAAGATGGCTGATCCCATCATCTCCCTGCTCTCAAACCCAGGGAAAGCCACTGTTCGGTGAACTCCTCATGAGAAGCAGCCATCAACAGCACATGTGGGTGATCTCCCATTTTCTCCTTATCCAGAGAGGTTCCAAAGAACCAGTCTACTCACCAGTTCCTTGATCTTCCCACAGTCATTGTCTTCATTTTCTCAGAGCTGTTTCCAATTCACCATACCTCCCAAAGTAGGCTGTCAACCAGGATATTTTAGCCATGGTATCAAAATCAGCTAAAATATATAAATCTCCAATTCAAAGGCATTCTTCTTGTATCAAGGCAAAATACCAAGACAGAGAGGGAAGGGTAGTTTGTTATATAAGATCATTAATGGCACAGACAAGCAGTTTGGGATTATGCTATAGCTATATTAGAGATGGCAAATATAAGAGATGGCAAATCTAGACAGTTTACTAAAAAACAGAGACATCACCCTGCCAAGAAAAGTGCGTATAGTCAAGGCTATGGTTTTCCCAGTTGCAATATATGGCTGTGAAAGTTGGACCATAAGAAAGGCTGAGGGCCAAAGAATTGAGGCCTTTGAAAGCAATGGTGCTGGAGAAGACTCCTGCGAGTCCCTTGGACTGCAAGGTGGTCAAACTGGTCAGTCCTAGAGGAGATCAACCCTGACTGCTCTTTAGAAGGCCAGATCCTGAAGATGAAACTCAAATACTTTGGCCACCTAATGAGAAGGAAGGACTCACTGGAGAAGAGCCTAATGTTGGGAAAGATTGAGGGCAAAAGAAGAAGGGGATGACAGAGAACGAGGTGGCTGGATGGAATCACTGAATCACTGATAGACTAACCCAGTTATGATTGTTAAGCAAGAACTACCTGTAATAATATTCCATATCCAAGCCTGTAAATTACCAAAGGCTACTTAATCAATTTATACTTGATCTGAGAATAGATCAGCTGGTTTCCTACCCGTATCATAAGTTCTTAATCACAGCAGCTTTCTCCAGGGTGCCTAGTCAAAGCTAAAGTCAGGTTTCCAAGTAACACCCTCAACGAAAGAAGACTCCAAGGCTTGAATTTCCTCAAAGTTCCATTTTATTAAAGATGTCATATTGGCACATCTGAGAAAACCCGAATCTGAAAGCTTCCAGGTTTTCCCCACCCAAAAGAAAATTCAAGTCCCTGCCCAGCACCCACATGTCCATCACATGATCCAATCAGGCACCATCCAAAACTGAAGAGCCCTGATGGCGCAGCAGACTAAAGCACTGTTATTAACATCAGCTGCCTGCAATTACTGCAAGTTCAAATCTCACCAGGCTCAAGGTTGACTCAGCCTTCCATCCTTTCAAAGGTAGGTAAAACGAGGACCCAGGTTGTAGGGGCAATAAGCTGACTTTGTATAAATATATACAAAAGTATGAAGGCTATTGCTTAACGCATTGTAAGCCACCCTGAGTCTCCGGAGAAGGGCGGCATATAAATCAAATAAAAAAAAAAGATACCTTCCAGTCACCTCATGCAGCTGCAGGACACCTTGGTCTTGACTCTCTGAGAAAAGAATGTTATTTTGACTACATATCACCCATACTCTATACAATCCTCCCCTCCCTATTTCCCACAGTAGAAGAATGAAGCAGAGATGGGTTCTACTTACCTTTACTACCGGCTTGCAATGGGAGCGCGCATGTGTGCTTCTGCACATGCACAGATCACCCATGATGACATCATGGCTGGTGGACGGAGCCTCCCACCAGTTTTACTACCGGTTCTATAGAACCGGACCGAACCAGGAGCAACCCACCACTGGCCTGAAGGCCCAACTGTAAAAGATGGCTTCCAGGTCTGACAGCTTATTAGGGTGGTTAATTTAAGGAAAGACAACCAGCAGCAACATGAATCCCCCAATCTCCCTTCTTGTGGCACTGAAAACTTCCCCACCCTGAATTTGCCCAGGGCAAATTCCTGAATAAGGGAAACAAAAGGGGAGCATCAAGTCCTAGAAAGGCTTCAAGAATCTTCAAGAAGTAGGGAGATCTTTCCTTAAAAACTAAATTAAAGTTTTTAGGGGGGGGATTTGGAATAGTTTGCAGAAGCTATAACCTCTTCTCACTATTGTTTCATGTTTGGTTTCCCTGTATTTTAAAGTTTGTACTTGTGTTTTTCTCATTAGGGATTCCAAGTGGATAATTTGAGTTTGAATGTCTGGAAATCCTAGTTTACTCACATTATTACCCGGGTGATAGCAGCCTTTGAAGGACAGCCTGGGCTGCAGGTCTTGAATATTTGCCTATCCTTTGCTTAGTTGTATAAAAGTTACCTGTCAAATTATTCCCCACAGTTTCCTTTCCCCAACTTGTCTTCTTTCTCTACCACATCTAATTTGCACAAAAAAGGGGGCCACTCCAAAAAAGAGATCCAGGTGGCTCATGAGCTGCAGGAGACTTGATTCACTGGTTGCCTGCAAACATTATAGCTCTTTATTCTTGGAAACACATTCAAACCCATCATCTTGTGTTTCGTTTCCCTCAAGTGCGAATTGAGATGGACTCCCAGATAGCTAAGCTAACCCCCTCCACACGCATACATTATTGCCACTGACCTGTGAGTTGCAATGTGCTAGGAAAGGAAATTATTAAATAACTGGGGAATAATAGGATCTGTGGCATAAAACAATTGCAAGCTTCTACTTGCATTGTAAGTAGAATTGAGGCCTTGGAACTATGGTGCTGGAGAAGACTCCTGTGAGTCCCTTGGACTGCCTACGCAGTCAAACCAGTCAGTCCTAGAGGAGATCAACCTTGACTGCTCTTTAGAAGACCAGATCCTGAAGATGAAACTCAAATACTTTGGCCACTTAATGAGAAGGAAGGGCTCACTGGAGAAGAGCCTAATGCTGGGAAAGATTGAGGGCAAAAGAAGAAGGGGACGACAGAGAACGAGGTGGCTGGATGGAGTCACTGAAGCAGTCGGTGTGAGCTTAAATGGACTCCAGGGGATGGTAGAGGTCAGGAAGGCCTGGAGGAAAGTTGTCCATGGGGTCGCAATGGGTCGGACACGACTTCGCAACTAACAGCAATACTCCTCATTTCGCAGACTAGCAAATAAGATGTTCCTTGCACTGTAAGAAAAAGATTGGATATTCTAATGAAGCAAACTGTGGCTGCAATTTCAGTTTGAAATTTTGAGGGGAGGCATAATTAAAACCCTTCTTTCCTCACTCTAAAGCACTGTGGCAACCTAACCGAGTCTCTCCTCAGCTGCTTTTTACAAGTTGTTAAGCTCTCCCCTGAACAGTTTCACATATATACACACCTACATACACAAACAAATTACATAAACACAGTCATTCCAGCAGTATCTTCTATGTGCTTTATAAATATCCAGGGAGAATCAGCAGGGGTCTTCTTTCATTTTTTGCAGAGACGTATTTCAATATGAAATGCATTTGTTAGGATTTGGTTGGCTTTATCAATATGATGATAAGACATCCTATTCCTAAAGCAGCTTCAATTGTAGAATGAACAAAATTGCTTGCATTTCTCATCACTTGAATGTTGATCAGGGGAATAGGGAGGGGTTGTTCCCAGGCTACAAAGGCAAAACATTTGCCATCCCTCTCTCTCTCCCTCCCTCCCTCTCTCTCTCCCCCTCCCTCCCTCCCTCTCTCTCTCTTATGTGTGTGTGTGAGAGAGAGGGGGGGGAGGGGAAGAAATTCTCTATTTATTTTATTCTATATTTTATTTATTTATTTATTTTATTTATAATGCAATTTATATGCCGCCCTATCTCCAAGGACTCAGGGTGGCTCACAACGGCAAAGATGCACCGTTCCTCATTAAAACAATATAAAATTAAAATTCCAATTTAAAACCATTTAAAATTCATTAAGAAACCCCCCCCCATCAGTCCAGGCTGTGGAACAACCAGGTCTTCAAATCGCGGCGGAACGAGCGAAGGTCAGGGGCCATCCGGAGCTCCAAAGGAAGTTGGTTCCAGAGGGTGGATGCGCCCACAGAGAAAGCTCTCCCCCTGGGGGTCGCCAGCTGATACTGTCTGGCCGACGGCACCCTGAGGAGGCCCTGTCTGTGGGAACGCACCGGGCAATTGGGGATTGTCGCTGGCTGCAGGAGGTCCGACAAATACCCCGGGCCTAGGCCATGAAGGGCTTTGTAGGTAATAACCAGCACCTTGAACCTCACCCGAAGGGCAACTGGTAACCGGTATTCCTTTTCAGGTAGCAGAAAGCTACTGCAGTTCACCCTCTATTATGGATAGTTCTTGATTTATGACTTAATAACCAGGTACAGTTATTAAGTGAGCCGCTCCTGGTTTTACAACAACCTGTGTTTCCCCGAAAATAAGACCGGGTCTTATATTAATTTTTGCTCCAAAAGTGCTTATTTTCCAGTTAGGTCTTATTCTCGGGGAAATATGGTACTAAAATCATGCTAGAGCTTATTTTTCTGTTTGGCCTTGTTTTCAGGGAAACAGGGTATTTGGTCATCAAGCAAATTACTGTGTCATTACATGAATCTGGCTACCCTCATTGATTCTGCAGGTCAGAAGCCGTCTGGGGAAAATCACAAATGATCACATGACCCTGGGATGCTGCAACCACTATTAAATACATGCTGGTTGCCAAGCGCCCAAATTTTGATCACATAATCGCAAGGATGCAGCAATGATTGTAAGTGTGAGGACTGGTCATAAGCTAATTTTTTCAATGCTGTTGTAACTTCAAATAATTGCTAAATTTGTAAGTTTTAAGCTGAGGACTACTTGTAGAAAAGATTGCCCCAGTGTGGTCATGAATGCATGAATCAAAATAACTTGTTGTTCTCTAATAATTTTGTTACAATAGGCTACATTTTGATGGGAGTTTTGTGTGTTTGAGAGAGCTTCTCAACATATTGGAGAACCTCAATTCTCTACAAACCATTAAGACTGGAATTCAAACAAGGATGCAGGTGGCAGATGTAAAAAAGATTCAGAGCTGCAATCACACAAATACAACTGTCAGACTGACTGGTTTTTTTTTAATTCCTCCTCTTTCTGGATGCCTCTGAGTCCAAACCCCTCTTCTTGGTTAGGTTGCTTTGCATACCGCCTCCCCCCCCCTTTTTAAAGCATTCTTTGCTTTTGAACTCAGCCTTGTTCAGTAAATGGCAACCTTTATTTTCAAAAGACAGCTGCTCAAAACATTAGTGTTCCTTCCTGAACTTTGGTGCCAAAGCACTTTTTTTTTTTGACATGAAGAGTTTTGCTATTATTTGGATTGTGGGCTAATTTTGGCAATAATTAATAGGAGCTGTCCTTGGTGCTGAAGGACATCGTCCAACTGGGATAAAGAATCCAAACTACATACCAATATATTGTACAGCTGATTGGGAAGTTCATTAGCACAAAAGCATATGCCACCTTTTTGAATTCTTCATCAAGCCAGATGTAAGAAAAATACCCCCCCCCCCAAAAAAGAGTGTATTAACTGAATATTAATTAGAGCATTGTTTTTTTCAGATTAGAGCCAGTTTGGTTTAGTGGTTAAGATAGCAGGCTAGAGACTGGGGAAAAAAATCTGGAATAAAAATTATACAATAACAAAATCCATGGCCTATAAAGAAAACCAATATAAGATGTTTTATCGTTGGCATTTAGCGCCAGCGAGGCTGGCCAAGATGTATCCAAATTTAAATCCAAAATGTCGGAAATGCAAACAGGGACAAGGTACCTTCTTTCACTCATGGTGGTCATGCCCCGAAGCGAAAAGATATTGGACAAAGATACAGGAATGGCTGCAGGATTTAACTAAGTGTCAAATAAAATTTAAGCCGGAATTGTTTCTCCTGGGGATATTTAGGGCGAAATATAATAGTAAGATAAAATATTTGATGTTACATATATTACCAGCGGCAAGGATTGCTTTTGCGCAATATTGGAAGAAAGATAGTTTACCACCAGAGGGATTAGTAATTCAAAAAATATTTGATTGCACGGAAATGGATAAACTCACATTAGAGTTAAAGGGAAAGGATGACTCAGAATATTATGCAGTATGGGAAAAATGGTATGAATGAATAGTTAATAAAAATAAGGAATGGAAATGTACATAAAGAAATAGAATGTTTAGAAATAGAATGTATACAATGTATTGAATATTGATTCTAATTGTGTGAATAATGTCACAGATCTGTTAAATATGTAACAGAGATATGTAAAGAGAAAAAGTGCAATAAAAAAATAATTTAAAAAACATGTTAAAATACAGATCTTTGGTGGAAAGTCAAAAGAAAAAAAGGTAGCAGGCTAGAAACCAGAAGACTGTAAGTTCTAGCCCCACCTTAAGCATGAAAACCAGATGGGTGACTTTGGAGAAATCGCACTCTCAGCTCAAACTACCTCACAACATTGTAGTAGGAGAAATAGGCAGAGGAAGGAATATTTGGTATGTTCACCACCTTGAGTTCTTTATTTAGTAGGCTAATTAGTTTATAACCTACCTTTATTATTTTTTAATAAATAACTCAAGGTGGTGAGTTATTTATACTCCTTCCTCCTCCTATTCTCCTCCTAACAACAACCCTGTGAGGTGAGGTGAGGTGAGGTGAGGTGAGGTGAGGTGAGGTGAGGTGAGCTGCGAGAGTGATTGGCCCAAAGCTATCCAGATGGTTTTTCATGTGTAAAACAGGACTAACACTGTTTTACCTAAGTCTTAACACTCAAAATCTCTTGGTTTAAAAGTCTTTAAATATCTATATTAAAAAAAGGAAGAGAAGTAAAATTCAAAATATTAGTATGGATGTTTAAACTATGAAAGGAATTTAATAATTTGAGCCATGGCAGGAGCAGAAACCTCTCTGCAATGTGAGGTGTAGAACCCAGGCAGACCATTCCAGAATATTAGGCACCAACGTAAAGATGCTACGGTGACACAGAGACTTACATCCATATCACAAATGTGATTCATCATGTTTAATGAGGTCCTGTTTGGCATGAGTCACTTCTATGAGCTTGTATTTTTCCCCACTCAGAAAACACCATCTGAACAGTTATTCACAAAGAAATTATCAGCCCGTTGTGCTCCTCCGACAGTGAGTCATGTATTTGCCTTCGTACTCTAATTGTAAATTGGGAGTGGGGCAAAAGTGATCTGTGTCTACAATTTTAACTCCGAGCTTCAAGTATCATTATAATGTGCTTTTAGCACACATTTGAGCTTTTCCTAAATTCCTGGAATCATTGTTTCAAGTATGTGATGCAAATGACTGGACAGCATGAAATAGCTGTCTACTGCAAGGGGAAAACCATGTGATGTAATGCTGGTGTTGTTTACTAACTCCTCCCTCTCAACTATTTTTATTTATTTATTTATTTGTCACGCATATATAAAATAACAGATAAAAGTATAAACATGATTTGAGTACTTGAGAAGGATAACAATAAAAAGGGACATTAGGACAGGGACGGTAGGCCCGCTGATGTGCTTATGCACGCCCCTTACAGACCTCTTAGGAATGGGGTGAGGTCAACAGTACACAGTCTAAAGTTAAAGTTTTGGGGGTTTGGGGAAGAAACCACAGAGTCAGGTAGTTCATTCCAGGCATTGATGACTCTCTTGCTGAAGTCATATTTTCTGCAATTGAATTTGGAATGGTTTACCTTGAGTTTGTATCTATTGTTTGCTTGTGTATTGTTGTAGTTGAAGCTGAAGTAGTCATTGACAGGTAGGACATTGTGGCAGATAACTTTATGTACTATGCTTAGGTCAGACTGAAGGCGGCGTAGTTCTAAGTTGTCTAAGCCCAAAATTTCAAGTCTGGTGGCATAAGGTATCCTATTGCAGGTTGAAGAATGGAGGACTCTTCTCGTGAAATATCTCTGGACTCTCTCAATTGTATTAATGTCCGATATGCAGTGCAAGTTCAAGACAGATGAGCTGTATTCGAGAATTGGTCTAGCAAATGTTTAGTATGCTCTGGTTAGTAGTGTGATATTACCAGAGAAGAAGCTATGCAAGTTTAGGTTAACAACTCTTAATGACTTTTTGGCAATGTTGTTAGAGTGGGCTCTGTCACTTAGATCTTTAGAAATGAGTACTTCAAGGTCCCTGACAGAGTGAGGGTCGTCTACAAGGTCATGTCCATCTAACTTGTATTTTATGTTCTGATTCTTTTTGCCAATGTGCATTTGTTGGTTGAGATTTGAAATTGCCATTTGTTTGACCAATGTGACACATAGTCAAGGTCTTTTTGAAGGGTAGTAGCATTGTCGGTAGTGTTGAATAGTTTTACATGATCAGCGAAGAGAATGCAGTTGCTTTTAATATGATTGCAAAGGTCATTTATGTAAAGTATAAAGAGTGTTGAACCTAAAATGCTGCCTTGGGGAACACCGCTGTTAACAGGTACAGGATTTGATAGAGCGCTTCCTATTTTGACCACTTGTTTGACAGGAAGGCAGCTATCCATTTATGTAGGAGTCCAGAAATGCCATAAGATTTTAGTTTTTGAAGTAGTTTGTCATGTACCACTGAATCAAAGGCTTTACAGAAGTCTATGTAAATTGTGTCTATTGCAACTAGTTGGGAAGGCTGGCCCTGAAAGATATTCCTTTAGGATCAGGGTCCTGGCATAGAAAAGGTCTTCCCACCATCACTTTTTAGTCTGAAGCAGGGGTATCCAACCTTGGCAACTTTAAGACTTGTGGATTTAATCTCCCAGAAGGCCCCAGCCACAAGTCCATAAGTCTTAAAATTGCCAAAATTGGACACCCCTGCTTTAGACCGGAAAGTGATGGTGGGAGGACCTTTTCTATGTCAGGATCCTGATCCTGATGGAATATCTTTTAGGATAACATCACTGGCTGGGGAATTCTGGGAGTTGAAGTCCACAAGTCTTAAAGTTGCCAAGGTGGGACACTCCTGGTCTGAAGAATGCTGACATGAACCAAAGAAACACGAATGGAAAGAACACAAATGGTCTTACCTGACCCTTAATTGTACATAACAATCTTTTCCAATGTACTACAGAGTTGGGTATGCACATTTGTACACCAGGTTGGAATTCTTCTCACTGAACAGTGAGGAATGGATTATAGTCAATCAGGCTCACATTAGAAAGTTAAAAATATACCTCCTAGGCCTGGATGCCTAGTTATGATAGCAACCCCTACTCCCTCCTCCTTCATGACAAAGGGAACCTTTCTTCCCTGCAACAAACCCATTCCTCAGGAGCTGTCAATCAGCAACTTCAAGCTATAGGTTAGCCTGATCATTTTTTTGCCTCTTATCTTTTTTTAAAAAAAAAATCAGTTTAATTCCATTTATTACCATCATTACTAGATTTGCTGCTAATTATATTAAATATTTTCATCCTCATTTTTTGTTATTGTGAATGGTCACTAAACAAGATGATTATTAAATGAGGATGACCTGTACCTCCTTTGAGAACTTGATATCTGGGTCGATAAATGTTTGCTCCTGACGTTTCAATGGAATTGTCAGTTGCCACTACATATTCTCATAAAGATACGTGGTGGCTCAGTGGCTGAGCTTGTCGATTGAAAGGTCGGCAGATCAGCGGTTCGAATCCCTAGTGCTGTGTAACGGGGTGAGCTACTGTTATTTGTCCCAGCTTCTGCCAACCTAGCAGTTTGAAAGCACGTAAAAAATGCAAGTAGAAAAATAGGGACCACCTTTGGTGGGAAGGTAACAGCGTTCCATGCACCTTTGGCATTTAGTCATGCCAGCCACATGACCATGGAGACCTCTTCGGACAGCGCTGGCTCTTTGACTTTGAAATGGAGATGAGCACTGCCCCCTAGAGTCAGGAACAACTAGCACATATGTGCAAGGGGAACCTTTGCCTTTATTCTCATATATATAAAACCTCAAAATATGGGTTAGAAAACACCAAAATATTGTTGCTGAAACAGATAAATTATTTGATTAGAGAAAAGACATTATCTACATTTATTGCTGATTGGAAGCTTCTTAAGGGCTTTATCATGTATAAGGAAAATGAAAAAAAAGAACTTGTGAAATGATTTTGATGATTAGACAGGATAGATAAAACTGAGGGTAACATGATGTAACTTAGGAGACAGAGGTCAAAATATGACTGCTGTGAAAATTATCAGAAGCCACTTTTCTTATGGACTCTTTTTCTTTGCTTACTGTCTATTAGTTTGTGTTAGCTTTTACTTTTTTTGTTTAACAGTTTTAATAAAAACTATATTTTTTTAAAAAAAAGAAAACATCAAAACGATATTGTATCAATGTGAGATTGGCAAAGTATGCCACATATTTAAAACTTAGATGAATTGATAAGTAAAAGTAAGCAACCAATTTTGTTGTATACAATGTACAATGACAATAAAGGCTATTATTATTATTATTATTAAAAGTAAATGACACTACCATCTTGACTTCAACTAATTCTATTAAAAGAAGTTTTAGAACTTCTTAAAGAACTACTTCTTAGATGTTTATTTCACTTAAGTACCAAGATGCTGAATAACCTTGCTGATGGTCTGACCAAATTCCTATCTTTGAAAAACTCTAGACAATGAGTGAAATACCAGGTGATTGGAGAAGAGCAAATATCCTTATTTGCAAAAAGCAGAAAAGGAAGACCCAAAAATCTCAGACCAGTTAAGTTCTTATTGAGTAGAAATCTGCACAATTGAACCAAAACCACTTCTTATTACATTAGTCTTGCTTTTACTGAGTAAATACTTAATAGATAGTGGGAGTCATGTGGACATAACATAACTTGATTTGAGTACAGTGTTTGACAAAACACTTCTCCTTTGTAAGATTAATATATGTCTATTACAGCTAGCTTGAAAACAGTTTCAAAGATGTTCATCAATAATTCCTCATCAAATCAGACAAAACTATCATTGTCACAGGGGTTCTGGGCCTAATACACATCAATATTTTCTTTAAAGTTTTGGATGAGTAGATAAAAGGACAGAGAACGTCTAATACTTTCATTCTTCTAATACTAGAAGTTGAAACAAGATTAAGTTAAATAAAGCCAGTTATTTTCATCACCATTCTCTCGGATGAAAAAATAAAATGACATTTAATAAAGACAATTGTAAAATTCTTCACATGAACAAGAAAAGAAATTGGATGGGGGATACTGGGACTGGGAACAATATGTGTGAAAATGATTTGTAATTGATCACAAGCTACAAATGAGTCAACCGTATGCTCAGTTCTGGCACCATAGTAAAAATTCCGAGTAAGCAGGACAAGTGTAGAAAATGAGGATGCTCACAGGACTGGAAATGAGTTGTCTTGAGAAAATATTTAGCCTTCAGGAAAGTATGGAGTATGATAGCATTTCATAAATATTTGAACAGGTATCACAACAAAGAAGATCTGGTGTACAAAATATAAAACCTTGAAAATTATCTTACTTTACAGGAAAGCAGAGTCTGCAACGCTAGGAAAAACACATTAACAATAAGGGCGGTTTATTAGTGCAATCAACTATATGGAGAAGTCGTGTGCTTCTGTTCATTGGATGTGTTCAAACAAAGCTGGACAATAATTTAAGCACAATGACACAATGAATAATGACTAAAGCTAGAATGCCAACCAATGACGACTTCATGGTCTACATCAGTAGTGATGTGGTCATCTTTCTGTCATGGTTTCCGCCACGTTAACCTCTCCATCCTCATTAGAGATTTATCATGTACATAAGATTTTTTTCTTTTTCTTTCAGAAGTCCAACTCTTTGGGCACCACTTTCTGGACCAGATTCAGGCTGTTCCTTTTTTTACCCTTATTATTCATATGAAGAAAAGTTTGTTCCAGATATTTTCTCATCCTGTTTCAAGTCTATTATTAACTTGTTTATTCATGTTTCCATGAATAATTCTTACAGGAATTTAGTCATAATTAGACATTTCGTCATATTAGCAGAAGCAGAACAATAATCTTCTTTCTGGTCCCTTCTCCCTCTGAAAATCTCTGTTGGGTGGACGGAATCCACATTGTCTTCTCTTCAGTGACCCTGAATCACTCTGGAACTGTATCTTTTCAGCATCTCAAGAAGGCCTAGCTCCAATTTTACTTGCTAGCCATTTTCCTTCTTCTTCAATTCCAAGATCACTACAGTGTTAAATAACGACAAAGTTGAACATGCAGTAGACCAAGAATTATTATGTACTTTCACAACAGCCAGTAGTTGAATAGAAGGAATTTGGAATTGAGGTTGAGGTGGGGCAGGGGTGAAATTTACTTACCTTCCCTGCTTTTTTGCCAATGTGCGCATGCTGTGCGCACACTCGCCCGCACCATCATCTGCGTATGTGCAGAGGCTTAAAATGTCACAAAAAAGCAACATCATGACGTCCATGCAGGTGGGCGGAGCCTCCCACAAGCTGCCGCTACCGATTCGCCCGAGACGGATAGAACTGGCTGGATTTCACCCCTGAGGTAGGCAGGAAACATATGAGCTGGATACACATCCATAAATATTTACAGACCTCTCACATCCTGGACATAAATTGTTTCAACTCCTACCCTCAAAATGATGCAACCAGAACAACTAGACACAAGAACACCATCACTCTGCTAAACAAATTACTCCCTCAACACTGTCAAATTATTCACTAAGTCTGCATTACTATTACTATTAATCTTCTCATCGTTCCTATCACCCATCTCCTCCCACTTATGACTGTATGACTGTAACTTGTTGCTGTACCCTTACGATTTATATTTGCTGTTTCCTAATATGATTTGATTGCTTATTTGCACCCTATGACTATCATTAAGTGTTGTACCTTATGATTCTTGACGAATGTATCTTTTTTTTTATGTACACTGAGAGTGTATGCACCAAAGACAAATTCCTTGTGTGTCCAATCACACTTGGCCAATAAAGAATTCTATCTATCTATCTATCTATCTATCTATCTATCTATCTATCTATCTATCTACCTATCTATCTGTCTATCCATTCACCCACCCACCCACCCCTCTCTCTCTCTATCTATTTATCATGAGCTGCTCAGCAGAGTCAAGAGAATAGAATGTCTTCTCCATATAATAATAATAATAATAATAAAAGGATAGCAAAGAATTGTATGAATATTTTACTGCCATTTCAAATAAAGGCACTGAAAATAATAGTTTATGAGAAGGGACATGGTCCAGATATTACCTACCGGTTACTGTAAGATGATCCAAGTTTTCTCTGCATCTCTTCGAAATACATTGCTAAGAAAAAAGACAAGTAGGAAGCAATTTCATTATCATTATCTCTTCTTCTGTTTCCACCCATCTTCTCTTTCATAGAAAAGGTCATTGTAACATGCTCAAAGACTGCAAAGACTTATAGGAGAGTTCAGTTTTTCTGGGAAGTTGGATCGTTCTCACCATCCTTTGGGAGTATAATGTTTTTGACTCATTTGCTTATTGGAGATTAATTCTAATTAATTTTAGGATTTGTGTGGAGAACACATCATGTTTTAGGTCATATTTATGTAGAAATATTAACATTTCAAACGTTCATAAATTTTTAAGCCCCACTGTTTACTACTAGTATGAATATTGGTTTGAATTAAAAGTCTGATGAATTCAATTTTTTCTTTTCTTTTGTGAACAAGTTTCTAAAATATGGTGCTAGGTGATAACAAGTGCTAAGAATACCTTGGCTAAGGTAAGGTTCAGCCACATATAATTGGCGATGCTGATTTAGGGTAGTCCTAGGCATAGATATCCATCCCTAATCATAATGATGTCTCAAAGACTAAATACACATTGTGATGTCACAATGCAACTTCTCCCTTCTTCTTCTTCCATGGTGACATCACACGCAAATATGTATCAATGAGCTTGCATAATGTCACAAGCAGGGGTGCTATTCTACAGGTTCTGGAAAACCAGTAGTGGAAATTTTGAGTAGTTTGGAGAACCGGCAAATACCACCTCTGGCTGGCCCCGGAGTGGGGAGGGAATGGGGATTTTGCAGTATCCTTTCCCTGCCATGCCCACCAAGCCACACCATGCCCACCAAGCCACACCTCACCCACCAAGCCACACCCACAGAACCAGTAGTAAAAAAAATTGAGGCGTGGCCAATGTCTCAGCGGCAAGTCTCTTGAAGACCCGTCGATATCTTTGCAGTCCAGGGGTCCGAAGTGACCTAAGTCATCCTGAAGGGATGATAAACAAGGGGAGCATGGACTGCTCAGCATAGGGGGATCGCAAACTCCATGGCTGAACCAGAAGCAGCTCCTCAAACCGGACTGCTGAGAAAGCAGCCTTAGAAGTTGCTAGGAAGCTGTGGCAGCAGTAATGAAAGAAGATGACAGGAAAGCAACGTGAGACATCGAGATGAGAGAGACTCTGATTTTTACAAAAGACTTTTCCCTTTGAATCCAACTGGAATTTAAATAAGAATAGATGGGCTGAGAGTGACGAGTGACAGCGGGTGTGTATCCGCTTTCACATCCGGGAATCTGGCTGTGGAGAAGAGACAAAAGCCTCTCTTTTTTTCTTTCTTATATTTTTCTTTGTGATTGAGAAAAGAAAAGTAATTTCTTAAAAATAAGACATTGGGATTAAATGAATTAAGGATTGAATCCCATTTCTATTGAAATGGTGGAATGATGATAACTGAGAAAACGAAACTTTGAAGATTGTTTTCTTTTAAAAAAACCGACTGTGTTCTTAAAAGATAAAAAAACTGAAGATTGCTTTAAAAAGTTGTTCTTGAAAGCTAGTTTGCAGTGCCATCTAGTGGCAGAAGGGAAAAGATTTTGACTTGGAAGAAACTGACTATAGTTGATCTTGACATTTTGCCTAGACTGATAAAGAAAACAGATGTACAAGAGAGAAGACTGGATTTTGAACTTTCCTTTTGGCTGTTAATCTTCTATTATTATTATTCACTGACTGATGATTGCTTTGAAGTTCCGTGTTTTGATTTTTGCTGGTGGATGAAAGGTTTTGTCTATTTTGTGTTTTGTGTCTTTTATTTTTACTTATTTTATTTTAGGGACCTTTTTTTTACTGCCTTTTTTTAAAAAAAACTAGATTGACAAGAAATTGGATTAAGACTGGAAGACTCAGAAGAAAATTTTTACTTTTTGGTGTTTGGATTTGTATTTTTATCTTTTACTTTTGGCAGTTATATTTCTCTCTCTCTCTCTCTCTCTCTCTCTCTCTCTCTCTCTCTCTCTCT
>WNWU01000036.1:5131307-5147659 GCA_012654045.1 Ptyas mucosa
TGGCTTGGCGGTCATGTGACTGGGTGGGAGTGGCTTGGCAGTCATGTGGCTGGGTGGGCATGGCTAGGTGGTCACAATCCTAGTTCCCCCTATGAGAATTCCCCCATTCGGATCTTTTGCAATCCCCCAAAGGGTCAAAGGAAATCAGATTCCATACAGCTCTGAACCCTTAAGGCAAACCAAATACAAGTGGTCCTCGCTTAATGGCCAGTTGCTTAGCAAGTGTTCTAATTTATGACTGACCTCCCCAGAGCTACTTGACCTGTTTTTGGAGTTTTGACAGCCATGCACACACACACACTTATGACCATCCCACACAGTCATGTTACAGAGGTTTTCTATGTTTTTTGCCAGTTTCCAGCAATTCCTTCTCCCTCTCTCCCTCATCTTCTTTCTCATTTCTCTCTCATCTCTTTCTTTCTTTCTTTCTCTTTCTTTCTTTCTCTCTCTCTCTCTCATCTCTCTCTCATCTCTCTCTCTGTCTCATCTCTCTTTCTCTCCCCTTTTCTCGGTGTCTTGCCTCTCTCCCTCCCGTCTGTCTTTCTCCCCCCCGTGTCTGTCTCTCTCTTTCCCCCCCTTTCTCTCTGTGTGTTTCTTGTCTCTCTCTCTCTTTCCCTCTCTCTCTCGCTCTCCTCAGGGGGTGGGGGGAAACTGGTGCTAGTTGGTGGGAATCTGATGTTCGGAGGCCGACGAGCCACATACTGAAGACTAAATGGGGGCAATCCCACAAAAATATCTCCTGTTACTTGTGAGTGCTTCTGCTTAGGAGGAAGAGGAGCGTGGCGGGAGGAGGCTTGTCGGGTGTCAGAGGGGCGGCAAGCATTTCACATCTCCTAAGGGGGATTGAGCCTCCCCACTCACATCTTTGCCTGAGGGCATCGCTGGCAGCCACTTCCTGCATTTCAGGAGGTCCGTGCTCTTCCTGCTGCTGCTCAGCATCTTTGATGTGCGGAGATTTCATTTGCTACCTGCGAGCTCTGGGCGGCAAGCAGCCAAGCAAGCAAGCCAGCAATCTGTCAGCTGCCTCTAATCTGCAGTTTACTCATGAGCAGCATTGGCCTTTCTCCCTAACTCTCCCAGCCAATGGTGCTCGTGAGTAAACTGCAGCTAGGAATCTCAAATACGGCCAGGAATAACTTTTTGTGTGGTAGCTGCTGGCTGGAGCTACTAAACAGGCAGCCAAACTAAGTGCCTGAAGGACCCCATCCCGTCATTGGGAGTCCAGGCAACTTGGCGATTGACGAGTAGCTGGGCTCCTTGAGAGACGGAGTTTGCAGGGGACTGATCTACCACTGGCTACAACTTAATGTTCATTCTCCTCAGTATCTGAGATTCCTAGCCAGGCCTCCAAAAAGTACCAGCAGAAAAAGCTGCTGCCGTTGTTGCCATGTTCTTCGCACATGTGCATCCCATTTGACTTGCAAGGTAATAGGATGTGCGTGCGTGAAGAACATGGCGGTGACAAACATGGTGGCTGGGGTGAGCGACCGGGCTACTGGTTCGGGGGCGTGACCAGCTGGCCATTTTTACCGGTTCTGCGACCTTGGCCCAATTTTTGCTAACGGTTCGTGCGAACCGGTGAGAACCGTTAGCAACCCACCACTGGTCTGGGTTTTTCTAGCTCAGAACCAGTCGTGGGATTCAGCCAGTTCGCACCTATTCGGGAGAACCGGTTGTTGGAAGAAATCTTATTTTGTTTTTTCCCCCCCACTTTACAGGGCTAATCCTGTAAGGAAGGCAGGAAGGAAACATTCTGGTGTTGTTTTTAGCCTAATCTTTATTGCCCTGCTTACAGAAACTGCCTCTCTGGTTAACCCTTGTTATATTGTAACAGTTAACGTGAAGCACCCATCAACCTGAGTGATGTTGAGTTGGCCACGCCCACAGGGTCACATGACCACCAAGCCATACCTACTCAGCCAGTCATTAGGGCAGAGAACCAGTTGTTAAATTATTTGAATCCCACCACTGCTCAGAACCGATAGCCTTAGTTAAACACAGTTTCTCTGTGTGATAGGCTTCACTGAGTCTGAAAGCAGACCATTCTTCTTCAGCAATTGTTCTTTTGATAGTGGAAAAGGGGGACGAATGGACGCATAAATCATCCTTCCTCAATTTAACACACTTTGGACAGCTGGGAGTTTGGGGAGTTGCAGTACCAAAGCATTTGGAGAACATCGGAATAACAGAATTAGAAGGGGCCAGGAAAGTCTTTTAGTCCAACCCCCTGAACAAGCAGGAGACCATATCCCAATGATGGCTAACCTTTTCCGGACTGAGTGTCCAAAGCGCATGCCCGAACCCCAAAAATGCAATGCAGGGGGAGCACGCATGCACCCCGCCCCCATGCATGTGAACACAGGCCCCCCACATGCATGCACCACCCCCACACATGCGCGGCAGAGATCCAAAGACCAGCTGGCTGGTGGGAGATGTGCGCGCATGCTCCTTAGCATGCTAGCCAAGGCCAGCTTTAGGCTAAATCAAATAGACACTGATCTGGAGCGCCAAAAGTTAGGGGGTGCCAGTACTGCCCCTCCTTCCAAATTATTGTAACAATGCAAATCTTCACATCACCAGGAGGTAGCACTGTCAGTCAATATGGCTAGGGTTGACATACGCCCTTGAGCTGACACCAATGTCCACTTGGCTTCCATCTGTTTCTTTGAATGCACATGAATATCTAGGACAATCGCCTTTTGATTGCAAATGGCCAAGTACTAATGGCAACAAAATTTAGTAATTTTGGTATATGGCTAATAATATCTAGTGATATGGTAGTTGTAGGATAGCTCACCTGACATTAGGCAGAAGAATGATTGCGAACAGCCTTTTCTAATTCCTGATAGATGGGAAGGGGAGATGAAATGGACTGAAGTCCTAACCAGGAACATTTGCACTGCTACATTAATATGTCAGATGCAGCTTTTTAGCCAGATTACTGGTTGCACAACAGAGATAGAAAGATTCAACAGTACCACTATGGAGGAATGGTTGGTGGAGTTGACAGATTTTGCTGAAATGGATAAATTGTTTTCTTTGGTTAGAGAAAAGACATTATTTATTGGTGACTGCAAGCCTCTGATGGACTTTTGACATAAAAATATTTTTTAAAATGAAATTATAACATGGTTTTGATGATTAGGCAGGATAAGTTATAGAAAGAAGAGCAATATGACATAACTTTAGAAAGGGGGGGGGGGCAATCAGGGATGAAATCCAGCAGGTTCTGACAGGTTCTGGAGAACCGGTAGTGGAAATTTTGAGCAGTTCAGAGAACTGGCAAATACCACCTCTGGCTGGTCCCAGAGTGGGGTGGGAATGGAGATTTTGCAATATCCTTCCCCTGCCACGCCCACCAAGCCATGCCTACAGAACCGGTAGTGAAAAAAATTGAGATGGATGGATGGATGGATGGATGGATGAGAGAGAGAGAGAGAGAGAAATAGATAGAGATAGATAATAGATGGGTGGGAGCAGGGCCGGATTTTCCTTTAAGCTAACTAGGCTTCAGCCTAGGGCCTCAAGATCAAGAGGGGCCTACATTCAAATTGTTAGCAAAATTTACAAACTTAAAAATAGGAGGTGAAAGGGCCTCATAAGTGGAATAGCCTAGGGCCTCTTTTCATCTAAATCCGGCCCTGGGTGGGAGAGAGAGAGAGAGGGGGGGGAGGGAGGGAGGGGGAGAGAGAGAGAGAGAGAGAGAGAGAGAGAGAGAGAGAGAGAGAGAACGTGTTTCCCAGGGGTGGCTTATTTTGTGGGCGTGGCTTGATGGTCATGTGACAATTATTTAGCATTTAGCAGAGGTACTGGTCTACCAGCCTTTTAACTGCTTGCAGAGCTGTACCGATCTCCCATTTATTTTTGCAGGCACTGATCTACTTGTGTATTTTTGCAGACACTGGTATACCCATTTATTTTTGCAGGCACCGGTCTACTCATTTGTTTTCTTTTAACACTGATCAGCTGTAGGGTGGCCCTTTGAAGCCCCAAGGCAAGAGTTTAAACAGCTTTTTTCCCTCTAGCCATCAGCTGGGACTCAGAAGGCAGCAATAGATTGGGGATGGGGCCAAATAAAAGGTAAGAATAACGCGGCGGGTGGGGGGGCCAGAACCAGTTCGGTGACATCATATAGTCATCACTACCGGCTCGGCGGAACCGGGCGGAACCGGAAGGAACCCACCACTGGTGTTTCCCTGAAAATAAGACCGTCTTATTTTTTTTGAACCCCGAAATAAGTGCTTGGCCTTATTTTCAGAGATGCCTTATTATTTGGAGCACGTGGAATAAGACGGGGCTCCTCTTGCCATCTTACCTGATTTCCAGTTCTGTCTCCCTAAACCTAACCAGAGGAAAGTTTCAGGGTGGGCTTATTTTCAGGGGGAGCTTATTTTAGCGCATGAGCTCAAAAGCCCGATTGGGCTTATTATCAGGGGATGTCTTATTTTAGGGGAAACAGGATGGATAGATAGATAGATAGATAGATAGATAGATAGATAGATAGATAGATGGATGGATAGATAGATAGATAGATAGATATGGATGGATGCATACATACATACATACATACATATAGATGAGAGAGAGAAAGAGAGAAAGAGAGAAAGAGAGAAAGAGAGAGAGAGAGAGAAATATAAAGATAGAGATATAGGCAGACAGACAGATGTCCCTTTTTGAGTAAAGCATTTAAATAAATAAATACATACATACATACATACATAAATACATAAATAAATAGTATAACTGCTCTGATGATCTTTCAACCAATTGCAGCCAACATCTAAGCTAAGCCTTCTCTGAAAGTTTTTCACCACTCAAGACAACAGAAATCCCTTGAGGTAGAATCTGTGATTAAACTTCTATTCCAGCAACTTAAACTCTTGTGTGCTAATGCACTGTGTGGTGTTGCACACTTCATTTGTTTTACTGCTGTCTGACACAGAAAACAGATTCTGGGGCAGGTACTGGGTTCCTGTAGGGCTTCCCCAAGCACCCAGACTAAATGCCAATGCAAAGCTTTTCCGTCCTTGGGAGATTTCCTTTCTGGAAATACCATAAATGTACATTAGAGGGCATCAAACACCTGCCTGTGAAGACTTGTTCAGCTCAGTAACTTCACAGTGCAGAAAAGTGTCACTTAAAAAAGTATTTCCCTCTTTAACCTGCCATAAGGGAAAGAGCAAAGATGCATTCATAGCTTTGAAGTTGGACACGATCTTTGGCTGGGATTACAAAATTAAAATACAGCAGACTAGCCTTAAATTGCACTTAATACATCCATATCATTTTCTTGGTAACAATTTACCAAGAAGTCTTCATAGATATTATGAGATATAAATGCAGTACAGACAGTCCTCAATTTACAACGGTTCATTTAGTGGCCTACAATGGCACTAAAAAAAGTGACTTATGACCGTTTTTCACACAACCACTGCAGCATCCCCCTGGTCATGTAATCAAGATTTGGGCATTTGGCAACTGATTCAAATTTATGACGGTTGCAGTGTCCCAGGGTCATGTGACTATCTTCTGCACCCTTCTGACAAGCAAAGTCAATGGGTTTCACTTAACAACTGTGTTACTAACTTAACAACTGCAGTGATTCACTTAACAACTGTGACAACAGAAGTCATAAAATGGGGCCAAATTCACTTAACAAATGTCTCGCTTAGCAACAGAAATTTTGGGCGCCGTTGTGGTCACAAGTTAAGGATCACCTGTATGCTACTATTTGCTGATCCTTGTTTATCATCAAAAGCTATTTATTTCAAATGTCAGCAAATTAATATATATTGGAGCAAAGTTTACCAAAAAAAGCTTTGTTTTTCCCCTACTACTTTTTTTTAAGTGCCTCTTTTAAACTGAATTGTGCTATGACACTGATGCCTGAATTTTATTTCTATGGAATATTCTGCCCCATTTGAGGGCAGCAGGCAGATAGCTTGGTACATGCATAATATTTTCCTAACCATCCTACCCTCTTCTTGTATCTCTCATCTGGGATAATGTTCTACTTTGCTTAATATAGAATAACAGAATTGGGAAGGATCTTGGAGGTCTTCTAGTCCAACCCCCTGCTTAGTCAGGAAACCCTATACCACTTCAGATAAATGGTTGTCCAATCTCTTCTTAAAAACATCCAGTGTTGGAACATTCACAACTTCTGGAGGCAAGTTGTTCCACTGATTAATTGTTCTGTCAGGAAATTTCTCCTTAGTTCTATGTTGCTTCTCTCCTTGATTAGTTTCCACCCGTTGCTTCTTGTCCTGCCCTCAGGTGCTTTGGAGAATAGTTTGACTCCCTCTTCTCTGTAGCAGCCCCTGAGATATTGGAACACTGCTATCATGTCTCCCCTCATCCTTCTTTTCATTAATGACAAGGGTTGCCTTGCTCTTGTGTGCTAAATAATAATTTAAAAAAACCTAAAACAGTCTGGTTTCTCTGTTTGAAGTTGACAGGAAAGATCACAACAAGGGTACACAATAGACTAGAGGAACTATGTGTCACCAATCTTTATTTGTTAAGCACAGAAGTCGTACAAATTGGGTCATATGATATCATTCAGATGAGCCAGTCAACTCTGGAGAACTTTGAGCATAGCAAATGACAGTTTCCCTGCACTCTTGGCAAGCTTAAATCAGTCCAGGCAGATGTTTTTCCCCCTTTTATATTTTTTTTTGTTGAGACGCTGTAATAGAAAAAAGTCTACATTGAACAATGATAATACAATGAAAAAACAAACAAACAAAATATATTATAGTGATTAAATGAATTAAACATAACAAAAAGAAAAAAAACCCCAAAATCCATGTGATAAGTAAAAATGAATATATGCCTATAGATTAATTTAATTATTAATTATTAATTTTATCATTACCATATATGTGCCATCATCCCATTTCAGAGCACAAAAGCTTTTGAAAAGTATCTACTGTAACAAATCCATACCATAGATCCATTCTTTAAAATCAGGAAAATTAGGTAAGATTTTTTTGTTGTACCCAAGTTTGTTAAAACTAAAACTCTTCATAAGATGACGACATAAAAATGCAACTAATAAATAAATAAATGACAAAAATCTATATTTTAGGACTACAATTCACACATCAGACTAAGATCGCTTCATATAATATTTATTCCCAAAATGACATATTATTCTGAAATTAGAAGAAAAACCATAATAGAACAGGACCAAATCACATAAATTCTTACATCACCACAGTAAAAAGTCCATTACTTTTTACAGTACACATTATTTGAGGAATGTAATAGACCCAGAATAATATTTTCTAATGAATTAATTTCATGCTACCATTGATTTCCCAAAATTGGATATTCTAAATCTTACTTTCACTGATCAAATATAAAGGAAATTCTGACTTAAAATTCACTTTTCAAATACTGTATTTTATAAAGCTGACTTATTGGTTTCTCTTCAAACATTTCTTAAAGAAGCCAGAATTGCAAGTACCTCAGAGGTTGCTTAACCATCCAGGCTTTACTTTTTAGTCAATATATGTTTCAGTTGTACACATTGTCAAGCGTATGTAGAAGACAATTGAACTCGAAAGACTCTCAAAATCTTGAAAACAATCATTAAAATCAATTAATTTTAGCTCTTAAACCCTTGTAGAATCCATAAAACATCTTTCTCTCTATTTTCATATTTGAATTACCCCACAATTTTGGGAAAACAGGCAAATATTTGGCTGGTCCTTGCATTTATGCTAAATATAATAAATAAATAAGTCTACATCCTCTGACTTTCAGTTGGACTCCTTTAACTTCTTCTCACCAACAGTTCTCCAAAAGTCTACCTTTCCCTTTAGTTTTACCGAGATAGAAGGTTTTTTTCAGCCTCAGTTTTCATTCTTAAATTTTCACAACCAAAATGCTTCCTGCTTTTCCAGAGCTATGATTGCCAAGACTTTAATCACAGTAAGTTTGTTCAGAGTCTTCCAGGGACTCTCTGCAGGATTTTCTGCACGTGCCTGGTGATCCATCTTCAGTTCTTGGTTTTAGTAGCAGATTGAGTATATCCCCATCAGTTCTCACTTAAGGGCCGTAAAAATTCACAGTCATCTTTTGATAGCTATGATTGCAAAGACTTTTCCAGAAATCTCTAAAGCACAAATATGAAACATCTGTACAGGACAGGGGATTGTCTCTCAAAGTAAGCATTGCAAAACAGATTAAGGAAGACAGTTTGGGGAGGGAGAATATCAAGATAACCTAAGGACCTGTCAACTTCTTCCCAAAGGAATTGGTATGATGAAGAGTAATCACCACCACTTTCAGAGAATAGCAATCCTGTGCCATATGGGTCCATCTTCTTTCTGACAACATAGAAACAATGGCATCATTCTTACAACGGAAATAAGAATACACCTAGGACAGCAACTGATATACTACCAAAGAAAAAAGATTTACTCAGTTAGTAGCAACATCTACTGACCTTATCTAAAAGTGAAAAAGTGAAATAGAGCTGTGACTGGCTTGTATTGGGATGGAGGACAGTAAAAGAATTCCAGGTCTGTAGTAATTTTTGCAAATGTGATTCCTTACATGGGTTTCCTTCATAGGATCTAAGCAAGGGAAGATACACTGGGAATAGTGATAGAAGAAATGGCTGCCTTTTTAAATTTGTCTCCTTCTTCTCTACGTTAGGAGTAGTATGTAGATTTCTCTTCCAAAATGATAGGAACCAAATTTAGATGAGAACGCTCGTTGTATGCTTTTATATTCTTAATTTCATCCTCTTCCAATTAATCCAGTTAATCCAACATTCCATGTGTAAACTAGCATCAAAGATATAAAAGTACAATATTTAAAAAGCAGATTCTAGGAAGGTCACCTTAATATTCATTGCACCGTAAGACCTTGGGTGCAACTCAGCTTTACTGTAAGATGTTGATTTTGGTGGGAAACACCAAAATTTAAGTTGGATTCTCTTAATGAAATCCACAGGATTTCATTCCGCAGGATTTAACACAATACAACTATATTATTTTAAAACTGTTGGAAGAATCACTCAGTACCAAGATAAAGCTTTTTACCCCATTGTAAGCCACCCAGAATCATTGTAATGTAATAAATAAATCAAAATAGCACAAAGTAACTTGGTCAACACCAGAACTACAAAACGGTGGTTCTGTTTGGTTTTACAGGTACTTCACTCTTGCAAGCTGGGGAAAAAAAACGTTGCTGAAAAGTGCCACTAGGTGGCAGCCTCTCCCCGACTGAAGAAATAGTACGCATCAATCAGATGGCGCGTTTGTCAAATCAAAGTGCAAAAAAATTCTGTAATGAGCTTTTCATTCCCTATCTTTCCAACTCTCTGACTTGAACACTGGCCTTAACTATCATAAAGTGTGACTACTTCAAGGTAAGTAATACTCTGTTTCCCCCAAAATAAGACATCCCCTGATAATAAGCCCAATCGGGCTTTTGAGCACATGGCAATAAGGCCAAGCGTTTATTTCAGGATTAAAAAAAATATAAGACAGAGTCTTATTTTCAGGGAAACAAGGTAGTGGGATCGAGAACTGGGATCTAGGCTGATTTGATCAGCACAGGCATTGGTAGGGTGGGCGGGATGAGGGAATGAGATGCACAAAAGAAAATAAGAACATTTCAGTGGGGTGAGCTTTCGCCTTACGTTAAACCCCTTTCACTGCATTCACTCATAATGATAAAGTACGACTGGAGAACGCAAACATTGCCTCCCCTTCCAGTGACGGTAGGAGGACAATAATGGAGAATGAGCAACCTGTTTATTGTCACTCTCCTCATCTGGCATTCCTCATCATCTTCTTGCTGGCTTCATTTAGGAATTCAGTCTCTGTCCAAGAATGCAGGACCTTAAGTACCAGTCTCCTCTCCCTGCAAAACAGTGAAACTTTTTGGGTGGAGGAAGGCAGGGAGAACTCCATCTGAGAATAATGAATGTAGATGAAGCACCAGTTAGAGGCAGTGACACGGTTCCTCCCTCAAGGGGACTGCTCCCTTCTGGCCTTGTCAGAAGCAAAAACCAAACTGGCGACAACATTTCCGTGCTTTGGGATTCTGGAAGGCACCAGGCAGCTGGTCCTAACAGCTAGGCCCATGACCCGGCTGGTCTCAGAGACATCAAGACAGCGCTACAACCCCAGTCCCTTCGTGTGTGCCAGGGAGTTGTGATTTATGCCCACCTAATTATGTCCAGGCAGTGGCTGAGGTAACACCGCTGCTGTGGCAACAACCTGACCTTCACTCCCACCCAGAGAGACTCTTGGGAGTGAGAAAGCGGTCTTCTTGGCTTGATGGGGGCCTGAAATATCATTACATTCCGCCTGTCCTTCAAGAGAGCTAAAAACAAGATGCTTGTATTTTTCAAGGTTGGGAGGAGACATCCTCCCAACCAATGCCTCTTTTCTAAATCTTGTATATGTCCCCAGTTTCATAAATGGAATCCAAGCTGGAAGCCATGGAGAAGAGACAAGCTCAGTGGTAGACAATTATTTGTTGGATTTAATGGTGGCCAAACCACATTTCAGAAGATATGTTCCTTCCTGTGTAATGGAATCACAACATCCAACAGCCCCTAACAATCTGGTCAAGGATGATTGATGTTTGGAAATATAGTTCAGCAAAATTGGGATGTTTCAAGTTCCCCATCCCTAAGAAACAGGAAATATTGTTGCAAATGCAATTTCTTGCCTTCTCCACAAAGCCCCACTAAATGCGGACTTGGGTAAATGCTTATAAATGTTGTGAAAAAGAAGATCAAACTACCTTTCTCTTCTATAATCCTAACAGTTAAGAGTCCTCTGGTAAATGGCTGGTTCAGAATAATAATTGCATTAAGTCACACTTTCAATGGTTATCTTTTTCTGAATTAGCAACCCCCACTTCGATATGAAAATCTATAGGAGAATTTCTATGCTGCCTTTCAGAGCTGCTTAAGGATGACGTATACAGAGATTAGGGTGTATAAGAGCAAGAGAGATGCCCAGTTTCATCAATCCATCCATTTCATTCCATTTGTCTCCCATTATAATTCAATCAGGATTCCTGGTGGTGTGAGCATAATAATTAAACAGCCGTGGAAATACAGAAACAGCCCCCATGTAAATTAAGAAAAAGTCATAACTAATCTAACTAATGGGACATATCCCACTTTCTTTAGTCACTATCAATCAACACACAGCAGTCTTAATCCATATGCTAATGTTCTGCTTGCCATGGTCTCAGGTTTAATTTTTGGCATCTCCTATGATATGGATCAGCAGGCAGAAATGCTAAAGAGTTTAGAGGCAGCTGCCCTCAGTCCAAGTAGGTTACATTGAGCTAGATGGACAAAGCGGGATCAAGTAGCCATCTTTTATCAATTAGCAGAAATCTGTCTATGTGCTGCCCCTTATCTTTTCCAACCAGGATGTATTTTCAACACCAACAAGGAATCCACGAGAAAGAGATGCATCTGATGTGGGGATGTTTTGAAGCTAGAAGGAAATTCATATTTTGCAAGCCTCCCATTGAATATTAAAGCATGCTGGTATAAGGTTGAAGATTTAAAAACAAATGTGAATACCGTAAATAATTTCAGGGGATTTCGATATGCATAATGTTGGAAGTCCACACTTCCACAAATGCACATACATTGGAAGAGGTCCAGTGTGTTTTGACTTGAGAATAACATTCAGTCCTAAATTCAGGTTGGGTTTATATTATTTTTGAATAATGTAACACAAATGCAATGGAAGAATGTTAGTTTAGTTCCAGGTCTTTCAAACCGCTCACAATTTACAACCATATTCTACCTGCATCATAAACATATTATTACATGTGTTTATCTGGCCTTTTAGACAACTTTCACAATCTGTGACCATTTGCTAGGCTAACTGGAGCTGATGGGAGCTGGAATCCAACATTGGAGCCCAACAATATTCACTGGCTATTCTACCAGACCTCCAAGAGGTTTGTGTGTTCCCAACAAAGAGCTGTAATTCCAACCACCACCCATGTGAAATGGGCTAGCCTTCCTGCCTATATGACTGTCATATCTTGCAAAAATTACAGAGCTGAAGAAGCTTCTTGGATGAGAAGCAAAACATCTTCAAAGAAAAAACCAGAAAGTCCAGTTGCCTCTTGAAAAAGCACCTTTGGGACAACCATGACCCGGATGATTGAGAATCTCCATAGATGTTTGAAAAAATTATATGCAGCTAGTCCTGCCTTAGGCACAAGGCCAACTGGATGATCTTGGACCACGTCCTCTCTCTCCACCCCCAGGAAGCAGGCAAGGGCAAACCACTTCTGAATAACCTAGCCAAGAACACTGCAGGGACTGATTTAGGCAGTCAGCTGGAGTCAATATTGATGGGAAGGTAAAAAAATCAAACTATCTATCTAGTACAGGTCTCCTGTGTGAGTAGGGGGCTGGACTAGATGACCTCCAAGGTCCCTTCCAACTCTGTTACTGTTATAAGATATGTGATGGATTTCATAGATGATGATGATGATGATGATGATGATGACAACTATGATGGAAGGAGGCCAAGAATCATACTTCAAAGGTAGGAGAGTTGATGATAGGCAATATTCTATTCAATCAGTCTTTTGTCATTTGTAATCCCTATACCCCTGATGGCAAACCTATGGCACGCATGCCAAAGGTGGCACGCAGAGCCCTCTCTGCTGGCATGTGCGCTATTTCCCCAGGTCAGATCTCCGTGGCGTTTCTTTCGTGAGCTTCTGTTTCCCTGCAAACGACGAAACAGAAGCTCATGAAAGATAAAGATCTTACCTCTTGCCGCGCTGTCGGTGTTGGGATGCCCCGCCTCCCGCCAGCCAGCTGGTCTTTGGGTCTCTGCTGCATATGCGCACATCTGTGCATGTCCGTATGTTCATGCGGGCGCATGTCCACATGTGCGCATGTCTGCACAGGTGCATGTCTGTGCATGCGTGTGTACACACCTTTCAGTTTGGGCATGCGCACACGCGCAGTTTGGGCACTCAGTGTCTAAAAGGTTCGGAGCTCTGGTGGCTGAGCAGACTAAAGCAGTGTCATTAACTGTTATTAAGATCAGCTGCCTGCAATTACTGCAAGTTCAAATCCCACCAGGCTCAAGGTTGACTCAGCCTTCCATCCTTTCTAAGGTAGGTAAAATGAGGACCCAGATTGTGGGGGCAATAAGCTGACTTTGTATAAATATACAAAAGCATGAAGGCTATTGCTTAACGCATTGTAAGCCGCCCCGAGTCTCCGGAGAAGGGCGGCATATAAATCAAATAAAAATAAATAAATAAATAAAAGTATACGGTTTTATTCTTAAAAAGATATTTACAGGAAAATAGAAACTAATACAAAGCAAGAGAAACAAAAGAGAAATTAAAGAGAAAAGTAAAAGTGCAAGAAAGAAAAGTAGAAGAAAGATAGAAAAGAAAGATAAAAGATACAATGAAGTAGCTTCCAATCTTTACAGCAGTTATAAGTACGATTATAAATTTGCCTCTTCTTCTATGGTTACGACATAACTCTGTTCTTTCTATCATCAATTCTGTCTAATCATCAGATCCATAAGTTATACCTCTCAGAAAGCTTCCTAATATACAAAGGCATTATTTACGTTTAAACTACATCAAATACGATTAGAGCCTGCAGGCTGAGCAAGGGGTTTCTGCTGTATTCCAGCACCCATTGCAGATGGGAAAATCCCAGCTAAAAACTACGCTCAGCGCAATTTGTGTTGCTGCTCCGCCTTGGGCGGCCATTAGGTGTCGCCCTTTCCCTGCTAGGCTCAACCCAGGTGGCAGAGAACGGCACCCATTCCCCATGCCAGGCAGACCGTGGTGCCCGTTATTTATACCTTTAATGGCTGCCGTGCCATCTGCTTGGCTCGCATTAGCAATGCACGGCAAGGACATATTTCACCGGCAGCATTGGAATGATTGCGCTGAGTGCCTCACAAGCTATGAATCTGCAGATGCGCTGCTCTCCATCATGGCAAGCTGGGAGCAAATGACACTGTCCACTGTCCCTCCCCATCAGTGCCCAGAGCCCCCTCACACTCACCCCATCTGTAAGGGGGACTCACTGATGCTGCAGGATTCCTACCCCAAGAAAGAAGTGACGGTAGCCAAATCTGCAAAACAGCATCCTAACTATGCCCAGAGTTGAGCTTGTTGTAAAATCTCAGTATGGACAAGGATTTATATCTAGGGACAGACAAAATGATTGACTGCATATATATTAAAATCTATTGAGGGCTCAGGTTAAGACCTCTTCAGGTGCTGATCATTCAACTCCATCTAAATGAGATTTGATATCTGAGAAGATCAGCAGGTTTTCATGGGATGGCTGGGTATTGTGTGTACAGGTAGTCCTTGACTTACAACCACAACTGAGTACAAAATTTCTGTTGCTGAGTGAGACATTTGTTAAGTGACATTTACGATCTTGAATTGTTAAGCCAATCGCTGCAGTTGTTAAATTAGTTACACGATTCTTACACAATTGTTAAGTGAATTTGGCTTCCCCATTGACTTTGCTTATCAGAAAATTGCAAAAGGAGATCACATGATCTCGGGACACTGCAATCGTCATAAATATGAGTCACTTGCCAGGCATCTGAATTTTGATCACGTGACCATGGGGATGCTGCAACCATCGTGAATGTGCAAAACCGTCGTAAGTTATTTTTTTCAGTGCCGTTATAACTTTGAATGGTCACTAAATGAACTGTTGTAAGCCGAGGACTATCTGTATGCATATGGGGGCAGTGTCATTTTTCATATTCGGCGTTTGCTCTTGGGCATTAATTTGCCCCAGATGCTCTGTTGGTAACCTTGTTCTTGTACTTGACTTTTACATAAAAATAAATAAACGGGAAGTGACAAGGGTGTTTGCAGGGAGGGGTCATAAAAGTCATCATAGTAGCCAAAACATGTGATGGAAGGCCTGTCCTTTTGTACACGCAATCTTATGGTTGAGGCTGCCATCTTGACTTTTTTGCCTTCCTGCAGACCCTTGTGACTGGCAGGCTGTGAAGCAAGACCCCAGCTTCTGGCACCATATTTCCTTACAGCAATGCTTTGGGACCTCAAAGTCCTACAGAGATAGTTCAGGGCGTCACAAGGGATTGGTCTGTCTCTAAGTAAATGAGTATTATGTAACTAGTTTCATGAACAAACAAGGAAGCCATTTTGTGAATACGCCCCACCCTTTCAAAATTTCCTCTGGGCCTCACTCCCAAAAGGTTACCTATCCTATATTCAGTGAAAACATGGCTTCATTGATTTTGGCTTAATGTTTTGTGTGAATATAGCCTATTGCAGTTTGTAAACCTTGGCGTAATGTGCAAATATCATCGATTCTAGCTTATTCTTCAAGCTATGGCCAACGAACCATAGTAAATACCAGTAGTCAACGAGGATTAAGACTGGGGGCTAGGGACTGGGGGTGAACCTTTACCACAAAGGAAAAGCTAGATATGTGGACAGAAGGAAGGAAATGCAGAATGTAGTTGCTATTTATCATGTCATTTATATATTCAGTATATTCATCCAGTACATATATTGCCTGTAAGATGGTGAATTGCATTCTTGCTCCTTCTCCCCATTTTACACAAAATAACTCCTTGAGCAGTGGTGGGTTGTCCCCGGTTCGGACTGGTTCTATAGAACTGGTAGTAAAACCGGCGGGAGGCTCCATCCACTGACCCCGACGTCATCAGAAAACTTCTGCGCAAAAGCCCGCGCATGCGCATGAGCAAAGCATACGCGCACCGCCCCGTTGCAAACCGGTAGTAAGGGTAAGTAGAACCCACCCACCCCTGTCTGTGAGGTAGTTTAAGCCAGTCCAAGCCCTCTAATGAGATTTTTGTCTCAGTGAAGAATTTAAAGAGGGGCTTCCCCAGACTTAATCTATGATTCTATCACAATCAGCCTTCAGGTGATTTCTTCTCTGGTGACTTTGACTTCCAGTTTAAGTAAGAATGATGAATTTAAAGCATAATAAATAAATAAAATAATAATAATTATATATATATTTATATATATATATACACACACACACACACACACACACACACACACACACATACATACACATACATGCATACATACATACATACATATATATATATATGTTTTCTGAGGTTTTTGCGGGTGTTTGTATGTAGGTCTTTGGTTATTCGGGTTTTCTCCCGCGTAAAATTGGAAGTGTCTTGGCAACGTTTCGACATACAAATACCCACGAAAACCTCAGAAAACATGTATACGTATGCATATACACACATACACACACATAAATAAGTTAGTGCCAACCACTAAAATCCAACTACTGATGGAGAAGGTGGGGGCAGGATGGG
>WNWU01000036.1:5148059-5245441 GCA_012654045.1 Ptyas mucosa
TTAGCTTAAAGCAATGCCTGCAAAAGAACCAGTTTTCCTCTTGTCTCAGTAGTTTTCTTACTGCCACCCAATTAGCCCAGTAAGAAGCAGCTATATCTCTCCACACACACCCGACCCGAGGTGGGTGTACATCAATAAACAATTGTAGTGAGGAAAAAGAATGATTCATAGATGCTCCTGAGAGGGTTACAGACATGTAATAGAGATGAATATGAGCATGTCATTTCAAAACTTTCCAGATGGCTGTAAACCAGAATTATAAACAAACTCTCTGACAATAGGTTGATTGCTTATCGCTTACTCGTGGTCTACTGGTTTATTGGCAACGTATGTGAGCTGTTACTTCCAGTCCTGCCCCTAATACATTGCTTCGAATCAACAATGGCTCTGCAAAAGCCTGCTTACATGATTGCAGCTGGGAGAATTCCTTGCTGGGGATTTTCTCTCAATAGATTCCTGTTGCTTTTGTTCCGGAATATGGCAAATGCTGTTTTTTTTTTTTAATTTGATTTATATGCCGCCCTTCTCCGGAGACTCAGGGCGGCTTACAGTGCATTAAGCAATAGCCTTCATACTTTTGTATATTTATACAAAGTCAGCTTATTGCCCCCACAATCTGGGTCCTCATTTTACCCACCTTAGAAAGGATGGAAGGCTGAGTCAACCTTGAGCCTGGTGGGATTCGAACTTGCAGTAATTGCAAGCAGCAGATGTTAATAGATGTTAATAACAGGGTGCTTTAAACTACTGTACTACAGGCTCTGTCTGCTCTGTTGGGGCAAAGAGGAAAGGTAAACTGAGATTAAGCTTTGGTGAAGAGGGAGTGCAGTATCAGGTTAATTAGATTGCCTCAGCTTCAATCACACCACAGGAAACCATGGGAAAAAAATCAAATTGTACAAGTATTGGAATTTAAGAATTTAGGAAGCTACTTTATACCAGAGCAGTCTGTTGATTTAACCATGTGTTGCCTAATCTGACAGGGACAAGTCTTTAGATAGATAACTTTTTCAGGACCAGATTCTATTACCCAGGTTCTTTTGAGGCTGAAACTTTTCCTGTTGTCCTGCCAATTTAATCAATCCCCAGCCCTTGCATGCTGGGGGGAAAAAAACTCCCACCTTTCTCTTCTTGAAAAGCATCTCTGCAGCTCATTCTGAGATCCCATATCCATTGTAATCAGCCTAAGGACATACACTTTCATTTTCTACTCTATCAACTTTTTAAAAAAAGTCTCTTCAGAGGAAAAACATGCAGGCCAATTCCCTACTTTTAAAATAAGCTTTTCCAATTTGGTCTTTTGGTTTTTAGAATTACTAACTAGCGTGGAGGCTAGGGATGGTTAGGGGAATGAGGACACCAAGTTGAGGAAGGCTAGCATCGACAATGCTTTTCAGAATGTTTTTGGGCCCCACCTGAGGGGGAAAAAATCATCGAAGAATGATCAAGAACATCACCAATTCCATTAGACAAGATGGCAAGGCCCATATCCATCTCTTGTCTTCCTGGAAATGGCTGTATCCCAACCCTGGTAGCCATTTTTCAAATGAGCAAACTCTTTCTATGGCTCTAATTTATGAGATCGCCTTTGATATACCCTCAAAACTATTGGCTCAAAAAGGACGACACGAGCTTCCTTTTCACCCAACTGTGAATACGATATCTTTAAAAAATCCAGAGTGCAATTCAATGCTTTGTATCATATTTACATTGGACAATGGAAGTTTTGGGTGTCTCCTCAAGACCTCTTTGACTGGCATTCTTTTTGTAACATGCCGTTCCTTTCTCTTCAGTGTTGAATAAAAAACTCAGCCTGCTTCTCAGACATCTTGATGACAGTTTTACTATACAGCATTCCATTCCAGAGTGCTATGGGTCAAACCAGATTCTCATTCTCCTCCCTCCCTCCCCCCCACCCCTTTGTATTCTGCCACCAGGTCTGGCTCTGTCCCAATTCTATAGAAAACAAGGAAATCTGATTTTAGCCAACCAATTTTGTAGGGTCAAGGAGTTGATGTCCTGGTGTGCTGTATTTCCTTAGAGCGCTCAAACATTCATTTTCTCTTAGCTTGGATAAGTTTTATTTAACACAATCCCAGGCTGAAAAAATAATACCTCCAAGGAGATATATAAGAGCAGAAGAAAGGATCCAAAAATGTGGTCTATGTGTTGGAAGTTCCAAAAATTGACCATCCTTGTTCTTCTCAGTCCATATAATTTAAGTATTTTGGGTCTGAAACATGCTGATTACCATGCCTGGTTTGGCTTGCCGAAGAGCAGAAGTAGACTATGTAGGAATTCTACACCCATGCAGAGATGCATTGGTTATCTTCTTCAAATCCTTCCCCTTCTCCACCCGTATTAATTTAAGGAGAGAGTCAGTCTGGTGTAGTGGTTAAGGCACCAGGCTAGAACTGTGAATTCTAGTCCCACCTTAGGCACAAAGCCAGCTGGGTAACCTTGGGCCAGTCCCTGTTTCATCCCAAGTAAAGAGATAAAACCAAACCATTTCTGATCACCTGGCCAAGAAAACTGCAAGGACCTGTTCAGACAATCTCCAGGATCAACATTGACTCAAAAACTTCAAAGCAATTAATCTAAGGGCAGACGATGGTGCTTCTGAGGTCAAGAAGCAGCCCAGAGTAAGGCAAAGGGATATTTCTCTAGTTCAGCCTATCCCAACTTGACCCCCTCCAAGGCACTGGGACTGCAACTCTCCAGTTCCCAGCCAGCCCAGGAATCCCTCCAATCTGCCTAATGAAAACTAGTTAGGAAAAACCAATCAAGCTCCATGTCTCCCTGTGGCCTGGGCAATCTTGGCTTTAAGGAATCTGGGATTTAAAAAACATCTGGAATTCACTAGTTTTCTAATCCTGCTGTAGTTGTTCTCAGCCTAAATATATGAAGAAGTCTCATGGCACTGAAAAGACAAAATGGCTGCTTCCTGCTCCCACACCCCCAAATAAAAGGAGTGCCTGGATGCCCTGCAAGTATCTGGGATTTACTTTAATAACCCTGCCTTCCTTTCCATTCATCTCTCCTCCTCTCCCTGTGCCTAGTTTGGGGTGAGATTAGGCTCATCTTACTTGGCTAGGCCTAAAAATTTCCACACTCTGAATGTTTGGGCCTGAGAAAGACAATTTACAGCGAAAGAAAAACAGACAAGCATAATCAGAGGCTTTGAAAGGGGAGAAATTCCATAATTCCCTTGGCTCCTTGACAGGAAACAAAAGTTTTGTGTCTGACAGCCAAAAGTCTATAAAAACCAGTTTTTTGGGGTCAAGAGGCAATCGGAGAAGACAGGACAAGATGCTAACTTTTATTGGTGGAATTCCAGGGGTGGTGGTGGAGGGGGGAGTAATGAAAGAGAACTTCAACCCAATTCCAACAGGGGAGCCCTGAATGATCCAAGCAGATATTTCAGTGTCATTCCAATAACCCCTTTAAAAAAAGAAACATCATGTGCTAATGTGCCTTCCATCTCTTCCTTTGGCAATGGCCAGCCTGCCTGCCTTTAACTCAAAAGCCTGAATCCTTGAACGTTTTTACACATATCCTTTTGTTTGTTACATTTTTTTTAAAAAATCCGTCTTTATTACTTTATCATTCAAGGCAGCGAATACACCTAATACCTCTTCCTTCTCTATTTTCCCCACAACAACAACCCTGCTAGATGGATTGGGCTGAGAGAGAATAACTGGCCCAAAGTCACCAGGCTGGCTTTCATACCTAAGGTGGAACCAGAACTCTCAGTCTCCTGGTTTCCAGGCCAGCACCTTCACCATTACACCAAACTGGGAGAGAGTTATTTCCTCTGATTAGTCTAGTTTAACACTAAATGATGATGATGATGATGATGATGATGATGATGATGATGATGACAAGAAGGACGCTGGCAGCAACCCGTACCATTAGCATCAGTCAATGGTATTTGTGATGCATTTTTGAATGTTCAGTTGACTGAGTTTCATGTTTAATGAATGAATAAATGACTAAATAAATAAATGAATGAATGAATGAATGAATAAATAAATAAATAAATAAATAAATAAATAAATAAATAAATAATAATTACCAGGAGACGCCAGAGTCAAAGAAAAAGAACTGGAAAAAATCATGAAATATCGCGACCTGGTCATAGAAACTAGACGGCTATAGTCACAGTGATACCCATTGTCATCGGGCACTTGGTACCATGCAGGGGTGAAATGTTCCCGGTTCGGACCGGATCGTCCGATCTGGTAGCGATAGCGGCGGGTGGTTCGAAGAACCGGTAGCAAAAATCCCTGCACCCCCCCATGTCCAGCTGAGCCGCGCAATCATCAGAGGCTGTTTTTTTTAATTTTTAAAAGCATTTTTTCTACAACCTCTTCAGCTGAAAAAATGCTTTTAAAAGTAAAAAAAAGCCTCTGATGATCGTGCGGCTTAGCTGGGCATGGGGGTGGGGGAGCAGGAATTTTTGCTACCGGTTCTCCGAACCACCCGCCTTCTAAAAGGATTTTTTTCCTGCAACCTCCTCGGCCGAAGAGGCTGTAGAAAAAAAATGCCTTTAAAAGCCTCTGACAATCCCAGCTGAGTTGCCTGATCGTCAGAGACTTTTAAAAGCATTTTTTTTCTGCAACCTCTTCGGGCGAAGAGGTTGTAGAAAAAATGCTTTTAAAAGTAAAAAAGAAAAGTTGGCCACGCCCACTCAGTCACATTAAACCCCCACCACCAAGTTGGCCACGCCCACAGAACCGGTAGCAACAAATTTTAGATTTCACCCCTGGTACCATGTCCAAGATTTTCACAAAACACTTCAATAAATTGCAGCTATCCGCAATAACACCAGTGGAACTGCAAAAAACTACTTGGAACATCATATATTTTAAGAAGGTACTTGGTTACCTGTATACAGCAACCTGTATCAACCATTAGCACCAGTCAATGGTATTTGTGATACATTTTTAAATGTCCAGTTGACTGAGTTTCATTTTTAATGAATAAAAGATGATGATGATGATGATAATAATAATAATAATAATAATAATAATAATAATAATAATAATAATAATACACCTTCAAAGCCTAGATATGAGTCACAGGTAACATCCCACTTTTGGTCATGCTGTCTGGGAATTGTGGGAGTTGTAGTTCCACCATACGTGGTGGAATATGTTTAATTCAGATGTATGGTCCATCATGTCATGGTGGGTTCCAAGGTTAAATTTCAGTGAGCCTGCACTCATGGATAACAATTTTAGCAAGACTCTCTTCATGATAGTTCATGATAATACTGATGATTCTATTCTCCTTTCCAATAGTGGGGTTTAGATCTGAGCTCTTTTCAAGGGGTTAGGAAGTCTTGTTCTGCAGATTTCTCCTAGCTTAATAAAATACTAAAATAACAAAAAGGAAGTGCCATTTTTCACCCTTACCTTTGCACACCAAAGCAGGCTACATGGATGGATGAACAGGGCTAGGTTAAGTGGAAAACAAGGCCCAAATCAACCAGTTGAATGACTCACAAGCCATTTCTCTTCTTGAATACTCCTAAGAGTGTTCTGATTATTGTTATTTTTTATTCCACCTTTTTTATATATAACTCAATTATTGAACATACCCAATAATGGTTCCAAACTGACTTTTAAAGGAAGAAAATGAATGGATTATTAGAAGATGTCGTCCATTGAATTGTTTATTTGGTGATGATATTCCAGAATTTCAGTGCCAACCTGTCTAAAAATCTCCAGGAATGAGTCAGGGATCCCTTATACTTATCCATAATGTGGTTTATTGGCTTTGAATGTAGCTTTTTTATTTTTATGTATTTATTCATTTTTGTCCCACATTGATTATATTTATAAATAACTCAAGGCAGTGAATATACTTAATATTCCTTCCTCTTATTTTCCCCAAACAACAACCCAGCAAGGTGAGTTGGGATGAGACCGTCAGCTCCAAAGTCACGCAACCCGCTGTTATACTAATCCAATTAGTGAAGTGTACAAAGCATTTGATATAATTTTGCATGTTCGTTTTATTAAATCTTGTTATATAAACCAAGATTAACCAAACCAGAATTTAGCAGAATGTTGGAACCATATGTGTGTGGTGTATGAATCCAACTATCCTGAAATCTTGCATAAACATAAATTATGACAACATTACTGTATGTATGAACCAGGCTACTATAACATATTCAATAAGCCACAATTAAAATAAGCATGTCATATATAAATCGAGCTTAGGTCATAAACCTCGTATTCTATTACTAAACTGTGGGATTTTTTTTTCCTGAGCTAGAAACACAAAAGCAGCAAATGTAATGCCTTTTCCCCTCTCTTTCTTGTCACTTTAGCTCCATGTCCTGGTATGAACGTTTGCATTGGCCTACGGGGCCTGTGTGTCTTGGATCAGGCCAATGCGATGTTTGCTTCAGTTGGATTGTGTTCTGCTGGCAAACCTGTGCAAGCTTTGGAGGACTGCAGAGTTCTTCAAGAGGCTCTTTGGTCCCAGACATCTGGCAAAGAAATATGCAGGAAACAGTGGTGGAAAACAATTTCTGACGAAAAACTCACCAGGCGAGCGGGGATGTGGGTGTATGTGTTTGATTGCAATTCAGAAACTTTGTTGACGTCCTAGGAGCAGAGGACACAAAACTAAGCAGGTCAGATATTTTGCAAGGTTTAAAAAAAAAATTATCCTGTTAACTATTTACTAGAGGGTGCTTTCAGTGCTTTGAGAAATGAGGCCTGTTTAAAAAAAAAAACACTCCATTTTACATGTGACTTAATCTTACCAGTTTCCATTCCATGTTCTCCATCCGTCCACCCTTTACCTTACAATATTTGGTCCCCAGGCAGATAAGCAGACATCCAAGCTAAACTTTGAGCTGTAGCCTCTTGCTATTTTTGTGGTATTGTCTAATGGGACAATATCAGGGCCTGGAGGCATTCTTCAAAGTAGAAGTAGAAGTTCACTTTGCAAGCAGGTGGATCAGGAAGCCTGATAGAACCAAGGGAGGTATGGGGGGAGGGGGGTCCAGCAGTGTCTCTTCCCCACCACCCAGCCACCCACCCCTGCCACCGCACTGTCCAAGCTAACTTGTTTGAGGCCTCTCTCCATATTTTACAGCTTTGGAACCAGAAGGAGGGCCCCTCTCTTGTGGTGGGTAAAATCTGCTTGCTGCCGGTGGAGCTACATTAAGCTGTTTTTTATCTTCCTAGATTTCCTAAATTGATTTTAACACAGTGTATCTAGATTATTTATTGCTATTTTATCTTCTTTTTATAGATAGATGCTTTATTCTATTTTAGTAGCATGGTTTTATTATGATTGCATACCACCTCAGACACCAATTGAGCACCCCAGAATTGGTGGCAGAGAAATTTTTTTAAAAAATTATTTAAAAGATATTAATACCAAGGAGGATAAACACTCTAAAGCTGGGTTAGAAATCTTGTACTTAAGACTTTGATTGCAGGAATTTAGTTGTTGAAATAAATGGTTGGAAAAAAACCTTTGCCCATTTAAGATTTGTGTAAATCACTCTTACAGGCATGTTAAGTGCAGGCTTTACAGAAATGGATACCAGCACAAGAAGGTTCGTTTGATCAACTGTGTTGGCTTCTTCCAGCTGTGTATTTCTCTTTATTTTATGCTCCTCTGACACTATAGCAAAAGAAGTTCTCAGTGTTTTTCCTATTGGTTGTTAGGGTTTTTTTTATATCTTGCAGGATAAACTTACACAGCACAGGCCATAATTCCTAGTGGAGTCACAAATCAAGATTGCTGCATCAGTAAAAGGCAGAGCACATGTTGGAAACAAGAAGAAGTAACAGGCACCAGATTCTTTCTGGCAAAGCTGGAAGAAATGTACGCCAAATATTTGTGAAGGCTTGCAATCAGAAGTAGAAGAATCTGAGACAAGACTCTCCAAAATGGGATCCGCCTTAATGGGAAAAGCAACCAAGGAAAAATGATGAATAAACAAAGACTACATTGAACCTGCTTATGTGAAAATATCTTCCCCAAAAGATATATCCTAATGTAACAGTCTTCTCAATTGATACAGATCTTGCAACTACTCACAATAAGCTTCATATAAACTGACACCTCAATTAAGTTTTGCAAGACTTTCACATTGAAATCCTCTATATGTGAACCCGAAACTAAGTTGCAGTGTATTAGTTAGGGTTAGGCTCAGAGGTGGGTTTCAGCAGGTTCTGACCACATCTGGAGAACCGATAACGGAAATTTTGAGTAGTTCAGAGAACCGGTAGTGAAAAATTCTGACCGGTGCCACCCCCATCTATTCTCTGCCTCCCAAGTCCCAGTTGATTGGGAGGAAATGGGGATTTTGCAGTAACCTTCCCCTGGATTGGGGAGGGAATGGAGATTTTACAGTATCCTTCCCCTGCCCTGCCATGCCAATCAAGCCTTCTTCCTTTTGCATTTGGCCTCCTTATTCCATGCTTCTCTTTATCATACAACAATTACCAATTCCTAAGGTTTTTTGTTTTACCTTAGCTAACAGTGGAAACCAAATGGTATTTCACCTAGCAAACCATAACATTCACCTACCCCCAAGGAAGAATTTCTCATAAGTCGCATTTTATTTACACAATATGTTTAGATTGCAACCTACAATTAATCGGTGCCAATTCTATCTTTGAAAATTAGTTATTTAATACAACTCAATCTTGTATAACTTTACTGAAAAGTAAGAAGCTACTACCACATGGACACTGTGCCAATTTCAAAAGGACTTCCATAACTCTGTGATTTCAAGTTAGTGGTGTTTGAGGGCTGAACTACTTTTTTCCTTTCCTTTCCTTTCCTTTCCTTTTTTTAATATTTCAGCTTTGTCGATTTTATGGATGACCTGTTTCCTCATTTACAGACATTTCTTGAGTTACCCTTGATGTATAAAGTCTTCCAATGGGAACAGTGGCTTGACTGCTTTGTAGCTCTGTAGTCAAATGGTGCAAGAACCATTCAGATTTTTCTTGAATATGAACAGGCAACTGTATAAAACAAGGATATTTTGGACTGTTCTAGAATCTCTGGCAAGGGCGGTAATTCAATTGTTTTCTGTTCCTAGTTCTCAGCATTTGGGATTTGGCAGCAGTGAAGATGACTATGGGTTGTCCTCAAGCTGGTTTCAAAGGACTGGGGAGTAGAAATGGAAGTGGAAAAGTCTGAAACTGCCCTTGGAGCCATTACACCTCTGAGATTTATTCCCAAGTATGTGTAGACAGGACTGTAGCCTAAATTATTCATTGTCTTTTTGAAGTTAAGAATACTCATGCCATTTATGTAAGCCATTTTATCTGATTTTTCAGTACATTAGTCCAATAGCACTTAAGTGGAATCAGTCTAAAAGCTAAAAGGCAAAAAATTCTGTTAATGGAGAAGGGATGAAACAGAAGAACACAGTTAAAATAATATAGTCAGTAAATGCAGTCTATGAAGACAGAAAAATAATTTGTTTACCAGTCATTAAACAATTGACTTATACACCATTTTTCCTGCCAGATATATTAATGGTGATATGCTGGCTAATTGGTACTGAAATTATATTTAATGTTGGGGAAAGTACAAATACAAAGCCAGTTTGATGTAGTGGTTCAGGCATTAGGCTAGAAACCAGTAAACTGTGAGTTCTAGGCTTGTCTTAAGCACAAAACCAACTGGAAGACCTTGGCTCAGTCACATTGTCTCAGCCCTAGGAAGGAAGGAAGGACAAACTACTTCTGGGGTGGGTGGGTGGGTGGGAACCCTGACAAGAAAACTTCAGGGACTGTCCACGAAATCTCTGAGAATCAGATGATTGAACCATTCTCCCTCTCTCTCTCTCTCTCTCTCTCTCTCTCTCTCTCTCTCTCTCTCTCTCTCTCTCTCTCTCTCTCCCTCCTCCCTCTCTCTCTCTCCCTCTCCCCCCTCCCTCCCTCCCTCCCTCCCTCTCTCTCTCTCTCCTGTATATAAAACCAAGCCTTTAAAAAAATCAACAGGATAGTACAGAAAATGTCCATTTTCAGACAATGGGTGATTAATCTATATTCTCATTATTAATTATATCAATTATATCAGCCAAAAATGATTAGGGTGAAAGCAACCTACATTTTCATCAGCGGAAGGAAATAGTTTTTTGCCAATATAGCGCCGTCCTTTAAAACTGACATGAAGCAGGCATTGCTTTACTTTAGTGTACTATGGTAAAGTTCACCTGCAGTGTGCTGTGATGTGGCTAGCTTATTTGTTGTGTAAAGCCAGACACAGTGGCTTACAAACCATAGCTTCTATCAAGGTATTCTCAGATCACAGCTTGTAAGTACCAGCCATTAATGTTCTGCAAGACAGAGGCCAGGGATTCCCCATTCTAAATCGTAAACCTGGCTAATAAATCATGGAGGCTGCGTTTGTAAAACATGCTAACTTAAACCAAACCAAGCACAGTAAAGGTAGCATCTTAGTGGAGTGTAATTTATGACTGGTTCACACAACATATTGTGCTGTAATTCAAATGGTTAACTTACAGTTCTTCGTGTGGAGAAGAAGCAACCCCTAGGCCTAGTTCTTGGATTTGTTGTGCAAATCCAAGAAATATAATTAATTTAGTGAATAAGCAGATTAGATATTTCCAGTTAACACTACTGTGGAAAATTAATCGATTTTTCAAATATTAACAACAAACTCAACCTTGGTAGGTTCAGTTTAGTGATAGGCAATGAAGCTGTCATCTGAAGACTTGTTAATGATTGTTAGCTATTAAAAGCTCTCCTATATAATGACTGGACCTTTTGAAATAGTGGTTGAACATCAGGAATAACAAAAACAGATTTAATTAGACCTAGACTGATTCATTTTCCACTCATATATCATGAATGAAAGAGAAAACAAGCTTTCTTATTGCACTACAGATAGTCCTCGACTTAGGACCACAATCGAGCCCAAGATTTATGTTGCTAAGTGAGCATTTGTTAAGTGAACTTTGCCCCATGTTACAACCTTTCCTGCCACAGTTGTTAAGTGAATCATCGGAGGTGTTAATTAGTAACATAGTTTTTAAGTGAATCTGGCTTCCCCATTGACTTTGCTTGTCAGAAGGTCGCAAAAGCTGATCACATGATCCCGGGACACTGCAACCGTCATAAATATGAGTCAGTTGCCAAGTGTCTGAATTTTTATTTACGTGACCACAGGGATGCTGCAATGGTCGTGTGAAAAATGGTCGTAAGTCATTTTGCAACTTTGAGCAGTCACTAAATGAAGTCAAAGACTACCTGTGCATTTGTTCATTTGCTTAGGATGACTATCTGTATAAACTGCAAGCTCTATTAACCATTAAGAACGTCCACATTCCACCTAACTGATATGTTCATGATTGCAATCTGTGGTTGGCCTCCTCTTCCAGAAATCTTTGATAATAAAGTTGGTTAATTTTTAAAATCCCATAAGACACTTTGCCATCAGCAGCCATTTCTTATCTTAAGCAAGCCTGTTGCTTGTTCTTGCTCGCCCTCCTTCCTCAGCACACTTCCGTATCCTGTTTATTGCCGGGAGTGTGTTTCTCTGCTCATTTTCTTTGTGTTTCAAGAGATACAATTCGAAAGGGAAAACAAATATCCCAAAGAGGTGCTAAAAGTGATGCATAAAGAATCTGTGTAATTTCTCAGCCATGGATGAGCTCCTGAGGCCTAGCAACAGGGACCCAGTTTGCACATTTCCATGGACACAGGCCAAGGAGGCAATGTAAGATCTGGAGATGGAGCAGGATAGCATAATATGTCCCTCCCCAATGCAACTGTTGTGACCCGCCAGCAGCCAGCGGAGCTGGTGGCAGACTCAGACAGTGAGGAGGTTGGGGAGGAAAATGGGCCAGTCCTGGACTCTGGGGAAGGCTTTGATGAGGGCTCTGCGTCAGAGGCAGAGATGGGGTCAGGGCCATCTGACAGTTATCAGCTACCTTCGGAGTCAGAGATAAGTGGGGCTGAAGAACAGCTGGAGCCTGTTCCCGATGTGCACATGTGCAGAGCTGCCAGGAGAAGGGAACAATTATGGAACAAGGGCCGACTTGGGAATAAAGGCACAGGTGGACGGTGGATGCCCCCCCCCCATAGGGAATAAAGAGGAGCGAAAGGGGAGTGGAGTTTGCAGGAGACAATTAGTTCATTTAATTAGTGTGAAGATCTGTTTGTGACTCTCAGGGACTCCTTGCCAAGTATTTTCTTGTACAGCATTGTGTCTGGAAGATATCGGCTCTCCAAGCTTGATAAGGTCTGTGGTTGTAAATTTACCCTTGAAAGGCTGTTTGCCGGGACTTTGCTGGATGTGAATGAGAGGAATTCACATTAGCTTAATAAAAAGGGATTTGGTCAGGACAAGGAGTCTGCGTCATGCTTTTGTGAAGCCTAGGTCAGAACAGCAGCCCAAGGGATCCCTCAACAGCTCATCTGTACTTGAGGCTCACTGAACGGATTTACAGGGTTGCGTGCACGTATTTACACGTGCCCTTTTCGTACAGTACATGCTCGTATGCATGTGTGTGGGCAATATGCTAAGGGCCACGATGGGATGATTAAAAAGCATAAAGCATGGTGGCCATTTCCCCATACCATTATATATCTGCACACATTCATAAACATTGCGTACTTTCAGTAGCAATGAAAACCTTCTCCCCTCCACTGGGGAGGAAGATGGCCAGGTCACCAGCATAACAGCAGCTTGCTGTTTGACTACTTTCCTTAAGACTTTGTACAATATTCTTTCGTTTCAGGAAGCGTACACCGCAAAGTAGGTGTGCAACTCTAGCCACTCAACTCTCTCTTACACCCATCCTCATACTGACATACATTTTACAAGGAGCGTAAAGTGTTTTCACATAACCCATACTTAAATGGGCGCTTGCAAGAAATGGCAAGACCACTTATTTCTGTTTTCAACTAAAATCCTATCCCTGTTCCCAGGGGTGGGTTGTACTTACCTTTACTACCGGTTCGCAACGGGGCTGTGCCAAGGGTGGGTTCTACTTACCTTTACTACCAGTTCGCAATGGGGCCGTGCGCACGCGTGTGAGTGAAGCGAGCATGCGCAGAAGCGTTTTGATGGCGTTGGGGTCGGTGGGCGGAGCCCCTCTCTGGTTTTACTACCGGTTCTATAGAACAAAGAAAGTCCAGTTGCCTCTTGAAAAAGCACCTTTAGGACAACAGTGACCTGGATGACTGAGAATCTCCATAGACGAATCTCTAGATGCTTTACTTCGTGTCGGTTTTCGATGATAGCAATTACGACTGGCTAAGTTATTTGAACCAAGTGACAGAATGGAGATGACAAGGAGAAAGACTTGTCCTGGGGGGCAAAAAATAAGAAAGTCAAGGGGAGACAGAGAGAGAAGAAGAGGGCACCATGATCAGACCCTATTCAGTTTTGAAGATCAACCTGCAGAAATGTCCTCACAATGATGGTCAGCCAAGAAATGTTATTGAGACCCAGCAACTATGTTAGTTGGCAAGGAAGAGATCAGTAGGTTTTAAATTCATGTTTCAGCCATACAGTGAGATGTTTGATTACAGAATCCAACACAAACAATCTCAGCCATCCACAGCTGCAGCAGTAAGAGCCATGGATACCCAGGGATTTGCTAATTGTGGGATAATTCGGTACAGAGGCAGAGGGGGGGGGGGTGGCTTTCAGAGTTTCCTAGGGCTGTGGTCACCCAGGGCAGAAACAGGCAAAGGAGCATAGTGTTCTTGTGTTCTCTGGAATCTAGACAAAAGAGAACTTTGGGCACAAACACTTTGTCCTGTAGCTGACAAAATCCCCAGCTGTATCAAAAACATAGACCTTACATTGCGCCTCAAATGTCCATTCCAAAAGATCACAACAGCTGCAGTGTTTTTTTGGTCTGTCTCTTAGCTTTCTAAAAGAAAAGCAACTTGGAAGGTAGAGATTTTGAAGTACAAAGCAGCCAACAACAAGGAGGGAGTCAGGAATCCGCCTCTTTATTCCAAGTGTTTGCTTGCCCTCAACCCCAAAGGACCCTTAGCACTTTTTGTGTTTTAAAAGAAGGCTCATTGGGATCCATTCATGGGGGGGGGGGGGAGAGTACTGACTGACTTGCTTCTCAGCCTTTTGAATTACTGCCTCCAAGAAGGACTTGTCCTCAGAAAAGGAGGAGCTGGAGGAATGCTAAGAGGTCACAGATGACCAGGGCCCAGTGGAGCAAGCTGGGAAGACCTGATCTTCCTCCTACTAACAAGGTCTCCATGACCTTAAGTTCTGATCTGGCTTCCTCAGAGCAGTCCTTAAGTCTATAGGAACAACACGTACTTCAGGTCAAGAATCCGAGCAAAATGAGGCACAGAAGCACAAGTGTGGAGCCAAAGCACTGGGGAATAACAGCCTGGTTCAGAATAGACAAAGGTTGAAAAGCCCCAGACGGATACGAAAGATAGATACTTGCTCCCCTCCAGAGTCAGCTGGATTTTTGCATTACAGATGGGAACCTTAAGAGTTAGAGCCTTGGGAGATCACATCCCAAGCTGAGCAAGTGCATTCCAGCTGTGCAAGGGTGGAAGGTTGAAGCTTGGGGTATAAGACTTGCTATTTGGAGGAAACCAGTATTAAAAACAACATCCTTCCTTGAAGAGCTTCCTTGACCAGCAGCTGCTTGAAATGTACCCTGAACTTTTGGCTGACTTGATAGATCTGCCTTTTGGATCTGGGAGGCGAATTGCTCAGTTTTAATTAAAGTGTTGGGGTGTCACTCACGTCTCTGCTTTTTCCACTGGGACCAGAAAGCCACTTTGTCATTTCCATATTCCTGGCCTAGCAGGTCTGAGTGGCAAAAGGCAGACTGGAGGAGATCAAGACCAGACATCCCCCCTCCTGAATTGGAGGCCTACATATTGCCCCTGCTACATCTTCATAGGGATTTACTGGTAAGGATTTACCTGGCAGAAGTTGAAAGTAGAGAGAAAAAAAATACCCATTGGAATGTTACTCTCTCAAGAGATTATCAAACTTTCCTTTGCAAGGAATCACCCAGAAAGTTGTGAATCCCAAAATGTGAATGACTGGATTTTTTTTCTTTTAAGATGAAAGGCCTGAGACCGAAAGTTGTTAAGACTTTGAGCACACACATACAACACACATACATGCACACATGAACACACATATATATAATTTTTAAAATTTTGTTACCCATCCAACTACATTTGCAAGATGGAAGCCATATAACATGATCAAATAAATATTTGTTGCTGTTTAAAAAAACAGAATTCCATGCTGCACTTCTTTTTTTCTTTTCTAGCAATTAGCAATTGTTACCCAGTTTCCCCCAAAATAAGACATCCCCTGATAATAAGCCCAACTGGGCTTTTGAGCGCATGTTAATAAGGCCAAGCGCTTATTTCAGGGTTCAAAAAAATATAAGACAGGGTTTTATTTTCGGGGAAACATGGTACATGTATTTCAAATCTATAATTCAGGGTATGGCTGCCATTGCCATTGATTCACTGATTTATTAGGTGCCATTGATTCCCGGCAACCATTAGATCTTTCCTTATTTCCATATCCATTTTTCCTCAAGATCTGCTCTAAACATTACCAAACAATAGTCTACTTGATGTTCAGAAAGTCTCACTAATCTTCAATAGTTCTCCTACAAGTTTGTTATAAACATTCAAATCAATTATGCTTTCTCATCCATTCCTGTTCTTTGTGTACATAGGAACAGGCTTAAATCACATCTTTAAATCAAAGAACTCTGAAAGTTTTGGGGCCACTCTGATGTCTATGGAGGGACCAGTCTGTAGTACGGCTGAATATCCCAGAAAAAGCAATGCCTGCGAAGTTTCACCCCATGAATTCATGCAAACAGTCGCTACAACAGTAAGGAGGGCAGCAGATAAATTTCAGACAGAGAGAAAGGGGGGGGGGATCACCAGGAGTTTCTGTCAGAATGCAGAAGTTGGGTCTATATGAAGACAGAAATTTAAGATAATACCTAAAGAAGATTTCCCCTTAATTTACTTAACAATAAAAGAGAGAGTCAGGAAGCCCATTCAGACTTGCAAGGTTCTGTTACTATTACAGTTCTAATAAAAAGTCATTTTAGACCTATTCAATCACTATTTCCTGATCTGATCTAGCTTACTACGAATCTTGCAAGTCTGAATGTTCTTCCTAGGTTATCTGAATTTGGGGAGCATCTACCTTAGGTGTTGTCATAAATATCTTAGTATGGGATCAAGCCATGTTTATCTAGAGCAGTGTTTCTTAAACTTTTTTTTCCCTCTCAGGACTACTTTCTACTTTTAAAAATTATGAAGGACCTCAAAAGAGCTTTTGTTTGTATGGGTTATATTTATTAATATTTACCATATTAAAAATACAAATTAACACATTATTTGCCAGTACTGCTTTTCACAATTATTTAATGGAATTTAAATATTGTATTACTTTTTTCAACATTAGGTTGGTAAATACTCCTCAGACCAAACTTTGAGAAACTCTCATCTAGAGAATACTAGGCCTTTATGTTAGACTGAGAAGTTCTTGATTCCTAAATAGGTACAGGTCATTGACAGGAGAAGAGAGTCCAATCAGACCGGCTTCACAAATGTCCACATTCAAATACCGTACTTTTCAGAGTATAACATGCCCTTTCCCCCCACCCCAAAAGAGGGTGGAAATGCTGATGCATCTTATACACCAAATACAGCCATTATTGGCCTCCCGAAACCCTGCTCCGTGCATCCAGTTTTCACCAAAAACAAGCCCGTTTTTCGCAAAAACGGAACGTTGTAGAGGGTTTGAGAGGCCTGCAGAGTGCTCCTGGGGGCTGGGGAGGGCAAAAACAGGATGCGTGGCGGATTCAGGAGGCCAAAAACGGGACACGCAGGGGGTTTGGGAGGCCTGCAGAGTGCTCCTGGGGGCCAGAGAGGGCAAAAACCAGATGAGCGGAGGCAAAAAATTTTTTTTCCCTTGTTTTCCTCTTCGAAATCTTGGTGCATCTTATACTCCGGTGCAACTTATAGTCCGAAAAATATGGTAAATGATTAATGCTGGCTAGCAATACCTAGCAGATCTTGGTTGTAATCAAAAAGCCAAGGAGAATCGGATAAAGTTAATAATAGGATTTTTAGGGGTTTAGGTTAGACCACTATTTCTCAGCCTTAACAATATTAAGATGGATGGATTTAAATTCCCAGAATTCCTCAGCCAGCATGGTTCATGAGGGAGAAATGCTGAGTCTTGTAATTTAGCCATATTGGGAGACGACGCATTTCCTGGTCCCCCAATGATTTCTACAAAAATTATAACCAAGAGCTTTGAAGGGTAAATTGTGATTTAAACCTTTAAGATTCAGAGGAATAAATGACATGGGAATTAAATCATGAGTGTGTGTGTTTATCTTACAAAATAAGAGCTGGCTTGACTCTTTCTTCTTGTGCAGTGGTCCCAGGGTATCTTTTTCTCTGACTTGGAAAGAAAGATCCTCCCTCCACTTTAACCAAGATTTCTTGACTGAATTGAGCTGGCTGCTGTCACCAAGTCCTGGGCTGCAACTGGGTTGGCCCAGGCTTTCCTCGCCATTTGCAGGATTTTCTTCTCAATGCCATCTTGCCCTTTCTGCCGGACACTAGGAGTGCAGCTGCTTGTCCCTCCCTTGGAGGTTCCTGGGTCTTGCATGAGCAGGCAGGCAGGTGCCTCCGTAAATCACCAGTTAAGAGCAGAAATGGGTTTTCACATGACTCATATTTACATGGAATTGGAGGCCTGATTTATGGCCCACAGAGCAATTACCAGCCATGTTACAGCTGTAGAGCACAGCTGGGTGGGACTGAGGAGAAGATCCATCAGATCTTGTCAGGCAGCAGAAGAAAAGCAAGGGGGGAGGGGGGCTTTGGGGGAAGATGGCTGAATTTGAACTAGATGCATTGGAATCTCTCTCTCTCTCCTCCCCCTCCCCCCCATCTAATTCTGTAAACCGTTCATGCCGTGTGCGCTTGCAGGAACTAATTTTGCCTTGCAAATCGGAGCACCTCTGAAGACATGCAGAGTGTCATCAACATATCACTGAGTTATGGAAGTTCATCCATTCCGTAGACGTTGTTGCATTTTTGGAGAAAGACAGACTTGGATGGAGGTGGATTTCTTTTTCAAAGGTTGGTGGTGATTCCAGGGTTAGATCAACCTTGGAATCCTTCAGGCAAATGCTGGGTCTCATTATCGCTTCCACAACCATTGGCCAAGGCCAAAACATCACCAGAATAAGAAGGTGAGACCTCCTCAAGGCTTGCTCTGGGAGTTTTGTTTTTCTGGCCTCGTGCGCTCAGTGGGGTGTGCCATTGTAATTTCTCAGCAGAAGTGGCAAGCAAGCAAATCTAGCTAGCTGATTTTTAAGTTTAATTGCCACCTGAGTGATGCTTCCTTGAGGCTGCTGGTACCAACTGAAAAGAGCAAAGCACCTGAGTCCACTCCATCTTGGAGATCTTTGGTGGATCTTGTGAATGACCCATAATCACCAAGACTTTGAAATACTGGAGTCCAGTGTTTCTTATTGTCAGCAGACTATTGTAGCTAGATAGCTGAGACAGTCCATTTTTTTGTCTTTGAATTTTACATTACAAATACATACATAGACAAAAAGAGGGGAACACATGATCGCTTGAAATTACCAATAAAAACCTGGGGAATAGGCTAAGCCATTTGTTTGTTCTAGTACTGTCAATTCTATTCTTATTTGTTTCATCTATAAATAGCCTAGAGCTGTAAGATATGCCAAGGTTCAAAAAGTTTGCTGGGGAATTCTGGGAGTTCAGATTCATATATCTTAAAATTGCCATGGTTGAAATACAATAGCCTTGAGACTATCCATTATGCTGTTTCCTCTTGGGAGAAGAAATATTATGCAAAGCAGAAAGAGAGAGAGAGAGAGAGAGAAATAGTAAACCCCAAAAATTAAGACATGAGGTAAGAAAAGGAAATGTAGCTAAATCTAATTTACACTACGTCACCCACTATACTGCTTCTCTATCAGCACAGTGCCCTCCCTTCCAATACATCCATATATCAATTCATACATTGAATATTTTACCTCTCTATTTGAGGATGCCATCACTTCCATTGAACCAAAATTGTCTTGATCTTCTCCTCTTAACCCATTTGCTCCTTCTTCATTGATTCAATCATCTAAATATATTTCATCTCTATTGGCATTTCAGTTTTATGTTCTATTACATTGAGCTTGTGTCATTCTTGAACCTATCTCTTCGTTTTAACACACGCTTAAGTAACCTGTTCCTAACCTTATTTTTCTGCCTCTCTGCATATATCCAACTTTCACTTTCATATGAGCGCATCATGCCATGATAGCTTTGCTTTTGTGAATTATGCAAGTGCAGTGGGAAACAACTGGACCCTGCAATCAAGCAGAAGAAACATTAAGAAAAACAAGTCATTGAGTCATAGGAACTACTGAACATTTTCTGCCTATCATCTAAGTTCTAGGCCCGTGATGGCGAACCTATGGCACAGGTGCCAGAGGTGGCATGCGGAGCCATATTGGTGGGCACGCGAGGGTTGCCCTAGCTCAGTTCCAGCGTACATGCACGCACCAGCCAACTGATTTTCAGGCCTTCCGGTCCCACCGGAAGTCGGGAAACTGGCTGTTTCCGGCCTCTGGAAGGCCTCCGGGTGGGATGGGGAAGACTGTTTTTGCCCTCCCCAGGTTCCTAGAAAGCCTCTGGAGCCTGGGGAGGGGAAAAATGGATCTACCGGGCCCACCGTGCCATCACGTGCCAAAAGCAGGGGGAAGTGTGTGTGTGTGGGGTCACTTGCACATACGCGGGAGGGTGGGGCGCATTGAATTATGGATGTGGGCACATGCACCCGCGACCCCCGCTTCTGGCACGCGATGGCAAAAAGGTTAGCCATCACTGTTCTAGGCCAACAACATGACATCTTCTGAATATCAAGTGCATGCTTATTTATATCCCCAATCAAAACAATGTTGTAACATTATCACAAGCATTCCTTTGAAATTTAACAATAAATGCACAAAACAGCTAGAGACTTCACATGTCCTTGTTTCACTCCCTGCTCAGTGATGCATCACTCCCTAACAATTCTGTGTGTTCCTAGATTTGCTTTACTTTGACCATATACTTTATTGCATATTTTATTTTCATACTTTATTAATAAATAAATAAATAACAATGCCCACCTCATTGTTAAGAAACTTTGGTGGCTGGCTTACAACATCATACTCATACGGAAGTTTCATAATTCAAACCTATTCCCTATTTATCATACATTTTCTCTAAGTAAATCAACAGACAATACATTTTCTTTCATGTCCCTAGATTTCTCAGTGTCATCAACATTCTGGTTTGCACACTCTCTCCCCCAACTGCATTTCCCAAATTTTATTCATTGGTATTTCTTGTACTCTTCTACAAACTCTTTCTGAAGAGTTCCAAGCACATTTAACAAACAAAGCTTCCTATAATTTCATATTCACTTTTGCTACTTTTCTTTTTTCTTGGACCGATACAGCAATGGCATCCCCAAGCAGAGCTGCAGGCTTCACACATTAAATAAGTCACACTGTCATTCCATAAACAAACATTTGTATTTGAACATTTTCTACTGAAGCCACATTTTTCAACATTTTTCTCTAATCCTCATTTTTAGCAGCAATTAACATCTTACATGAACTTGTCATATCTACAGCCTCTTTCATTTCCCTTCTGCCTTCTATCTGTCCAATAACGTTTAGCAGGGTTAATGCTCTCCAAGTCCCATCAGTAAGGTAAAACCATCTTGTAGGATCTTTTTTTATTTATTTATTTATATGTCACCCTTCTCCAGAGACTCAGGGCGGCTTACAATGCGTTAAGCAATAGCCTTCATACTTTTATATATTTTATACAAAGTCAGCTTATTGCCCCCACAATCTGGCTCCTCATTTTACCTACCTTAGAAAGGATGGAAGGCTGAGTCAACCTTGAGCCTGGTGAGTTTAGAACTTGCAGTAATTGCAGGCAGTTGAATGTTAATCACAGTGCCTTAGTCTACTGCACCACTCAGGCCCATCTTGGAGACTGGCTATCTCAATGGTTATCCCTATCCACTGGACACCAAAGCTCTAACTCTGTTCTTTTTAGAAATCTTTGGCTTTTTCAGCAGACCCAGGCCAGTGTGTATTACAAGTGTAATATAGGTTTATATGTACACTTGGTGGAATCATGTGGATTGAAAAAACAATAATCTGATGATATACATGTGCTTTTCTTGGGGATCCTGGAACTACGAGATTATCATTGATTGCATGTTGATCTGCAAAGGGTTTGCTGCATATTCATCTGTAGCTCAGTGTACTTCTAAGAACACCATCTCTTCATCATTCAGAGATACACTTGTGGGTTTTCAAGTGTGGCTGAGCTACAACTCCCACCATTTCTCACCATGGGAGACGTTGGTTGGGGCTGCTGAAAGTTTGTCAAAATTTGAAAGACCCCAAATTCTGTTGGTCCAGAGAAATGATTTCTTAGTTATGTAGGAAGTTAGCACCCACCCCTTTCCTAGAAGAATGAAATATTTTAGGAAATATTAAAAAGGCAGAATATTATGTTTCCCTGGATGAGAAATAGAGAAGCATGTTTTAAAGATAAAGCAGCTCTCATCTTCCTGTCCCCCACCCTTTGTCAATGGGCCAGAGGCAGAAACTCAATTCCCTTCCATCTTTGTCAATGGACCATCATCTGCAACACAATAGGACCATCTAGCAACAGAAACTCACCACATGGCATCTTGGAAGATTACATCAGCCAGCAAGGCTAGCTAAGACCCCCACCCCCTGGGAGCCTGACAACCAATCAGGATACTCTTTCTGGGCCCCAGGAAGTTCAAAGCCAGAGATGACATAAAACCTGGGGACTCGCAGCATCTCACCACCATTAAACCATCTTTTCAAGCAGTGTCCATGTTTCCAGTGTCTTTTTCCCCACTTGAAGCTGAACCCAGAAGGATATTTCTTCTAACAGTTACATGCCTAAAATAATTCTATATGTATTTACGTGGGAACTTGTATTATTAAAGTAATTAACTCCTGAGAAGACATACGTAGACTTACATTATATACATTAGCTCATTTTGGTCAAATTCCAAGATTTCCCCCTGCCCCATTTCCCCATGGTTTGAACAGCTAATACAATCCAGGATGCCAAATATGAAAATTCTGCATTATAGAGTTTGCTATTGTAAAGCTGTTACTGGACTGTGAGTTATTTTGCTAATAAATGTTTTAAAAATGCTACAAGTACCTATAAACTTTTCAAATGGAAAACAGTTTAAGTGGTTTTTCTAAAAAGCTGAAAGCCGAAAACATTAGTACAGTAGAAGTGTGTTTGTAAGATGAAAGAATATGTTAGCAGCTGCTGATTTATTGTTTCTCTATCAAAACTAAGGAACTAAAGATTTATACAAAACTATAATTTCAGAAATATAGAAGTATGTCCTTTGGTAGTTGTTCTTTTTTTTAAAGTCCATCTTTGGTCAGTTTTGCATCGTTTTTAATCAATCAAGATAGCTTTCCCATGCCATGGGGCAAAATCATTACTATTTTCACACTCTGGATTCATGTGCGAGAATTCTTATTTAAATCATTGGGTTAGTATCTGTAGCATCGGATATTTATATAATATAGGTATGTGAGAGTATATGTGCATCTTAAAAGCATATAGTAACGTTATCAGACATTAATGAAAGCCAAAGTGTTGCAAGGTTAATCCTTGTGGCACATTTATTTATTATTGCATTTTTAAGTTGTCCGTAACAAAAATGCTCTGTACTGGTGTCCAAGTAAATTAAAAACATAAGCTCCAGCCTAATAAATCATGCTGAGAGCAGCACATAATAAAACCAACCTACAACTAGCAGGAAGAATGAGCACCGGCCAGAACATAAAATCAAGCTAAGACCAAAATAAAATAGTATGAAGATTTAATAGCATTTAAGCTACTTAAAAAATATTGGGGAAATAAAAATGGCTTCAATGCTTAATGAAAAGAGTATAATATAGATGCCACAAAATACTTTCATAGAAGGGCCGGCCAAAATTGACAAGAGGTCACCATTGAATCTGAAATCATTTGCCTCACTTTTTTAAGAATCAGCAAAATCCTAATAGGAAGATATCCGGGTTTTAAAACACCTGTATACATGTTTATCTTTCCAAGCTCCAGCCTATAAACATTTCAGAAAGATTAAACTCCATGCCATTTTTTCCCCTAACCTATTGCTATTCAGTTGTCTTGGGACTATAAACCCCCCCCCCCCAATTTATCAGTTTTTGTAAACTGGCCAGAGTGGCTTAAGATGTGATGCTACATAAATCTTTTAAATAAATAAATATTGGCTATTCTGCCTGGATAACCTGAATATTGCAGTCCCAACACATCTGGAGGCCACCAGGCTAAAGACATTGGTTTGCTTCACATCTTCTGCATTTCTATAGATCAGAAGGTCCACATGTGCATTTTACTTTTCTTTCAAAGGAAGGATACTTTCTGAAAAAAAATGAAATAGGCAAAACTTCACTGACACCTTTAATGAACCAGGTTTCTTTACTAAGTCCTGCAGAATCAGCATATCAAAAACCCCTGTGGAAAATGTGTACACATAATAAGCAATGTACAGCTTTTGAACTGCTTTCAGCTCTTTAGGTGGAAAAAATGAACGGTTTCTTCCTGTTATTCCTTGTTATTCATAAGTAGCTGGACCTCCATTTACAAATCCACAGAAATAAGATTGCTCCATTTGTGCTGGCGTGGCATTATTGCAGGATCACAACACTAAAGTGGGGTAAAGGAGTTGGTGAAGGGAGAGAGATGTGCTAATTCATGCATGGCTTCACACAGGCTCTTTGCTCCAGTTCAGATTCTGCTGCAATCCTATGCTGTCATCAGTAATTCAACAGCCAAGTCCTTCCTTTTTTTCTAGTTCATCTGAAATTTTTCCCTCCCAGCACTGCAGCTGTCGTTTACTTTCCTATCAGAGGGAACTTTTGCTTTTCAAAATGTGTAACATTACCGTTTTGGGAATTGCATGTTCACAGAACTCCAGAATGTACAGTTCTTCTGAACAATCGTGTACCTCCTCCAGATCATGTCATCATGGAGTGATTCTTAAATTTTCCAGAAGTATAATCCTTTGAATTGTGAATAGGTTGATATCTTTTGGGATGGTCCATTTCTGTTCAGAGAATGTATTTCTAGAAACCTGCCATACCATTCCTGAACAGTCTGTTCTAGGGGAGCATGGAACAGCCTGGATTTTTCTGGAAGTTCAGTTCTTGAAATTGTGAGTTTTGCACATAATTCATTCCTTTGCTCTCCCTCTTGACTGATTTCAGGGTTCTGTTGCTGGTGCCTGCTGTAACATGGATGAGAATATACAGTATCTCTGTTATCTCTGTTCCAGTCATGAGAACATTATGCAATCACAGGTAGAAATGCCCTTAGTTTCAAAAATAAGTTGGCATGTTATCCTTTCACCAGCAGTTTGCAAGAGGTCTTCCAATGCATGGAGGGAAATAGTGGCTTTACAGTTTCCAAATTGGGAAGAAAACCACCCAGCTCTCTACCAAGAATCATAAATAATATAAATGCACATGGCACAAACCAAAACCATGAGAGGAAAAGCCTTACCAATTTATTCTACTGATGATTTTTTGTTATTCCAGAATTCATTGTAGCCCAGGGATGGGAAACATTTTGACTTTTTGACTTCTCTTTTTGGTCAGTTAGTGGTGAACATTAGGATGGAATGGTTAAGAGGTGGGGCCGGTACAGTGGTGGGATTCAAATTTTTCTACTACTGATTCTGTGGGTGTGGCTTGGTGGATTTGGCATGGCTTGGTGGGCATGGCAGGGGAAGGATACTGCAAAATCTCCATTCCTACCCCACTCCAGGGGAAGGATATTGCAAAATCCCCATTCCCTCACCAGTCTGGGGCCAGTCAGAGGTGGTATTTACCGGTTCTCCAAACTACTCAAAATTTCCGCTACCGGTTCTCCAGAACTGGTCAGAACCTGCTGAAACCCACCTCTGGGCCGGTATGAGGGAGACCCAGATTCAAGCTGCCCTGAGCCACAGAAACTCAATGGGGAACTTTGGGCCAATATTTGCTCTTTCTGCCCAGCCTACCTCACAGTGTTATTTATGACTCATTTGATTTCCAGAGCTGCCCAACTGTCAAAGTGCCCGTGTTGTGGGAAAAAATAAGAGGGAGCACTGTGTACACCCACTTGAAGCTCCTGAACAAAAGACAAGATATTAACCTAATCAGGGGTGGGTTCAAAAATTTTAGCAAGGGGTTCTCTGCCTGGTTGCTGGGTGGGCATGGCCTAGTCAGCCTCCTGCACCACGGCGGGGGGGAGAGGGGCATTTTTGCCCTCCCCAGGCACCGGAGGCTTTCCATTTCCGGCCTTCCCAAACTTCCAGTCGGCCTGTTTTTCACCCTCCCCGAGCCTCTGCGTGTGCCCTCACTTACCTGCATCCAAAACGGGCCACATGGGGACTACTGGGAGGGATGGGAGCGGCCAGCCAGGAGTGGGATTTGGGGGTTCTCCAAACTGCACAGAATCTTAGCTAGAGGTTCTCCCGAACCCCTGCGAACCCCCAGTAGCCCACCCCTGAACCTAATCAATAAACAAATAAACACCTTTCAGAGCCAGCAGAAGACAAATGCAGGTCTGTTTCACCATGCTCTGTGAGGGATTGTGGGGTGAAAATGAGGTGATGCAGAAATGCCTGTGAATATGAATCCCTTTATAATGTTGGCCTTTCAGAGCCTGTACAGTCTCCCCCTGAGCAGGAAGGGCTTCAGTCCTAGCCATCACAGTTTAAATGCCTAATCAGGACCACCCGAGTGCTACTGAGGTTGAAACAGTGAATAGTGCTCCTTTTCCCCAAGGCCATAGCTATCGTATCTAAAGCCAATCAAAGGTGAGACAGAGAAAATCTTACAAGCCCCTTTCTCCACCCCTATAAGTAACATGTTTGATATCACAACACATAACTAACAATTTGCTGTCCTCTTCCCTACATCAATTCCCCTGTTCCTCTCAAAAGACAAAAGTATATTGTTTTAAAATGTATTGCATTCAACCCCTGTCCTGTAAATGCATGATTTACTGTCACATATATCAAGGAAGCAGAATTAATGTGCCATTGCAGCGTGTATGAAGCAGGCTGCATTTTACGCTGGGCTCTCTTACTATTGCTATCCCTATTAGTAAAGGTACTCTGTGTTTCTCTTTCTCTCTCTCTCTCTCTCTCTCTGTGTGTGTGTGTGTGTTTGTGTGTGTGTGTGTGTGTGTGTGTGTGTGTGTGTGTACTGGTAAATGCTCACAACCTGAAGCAGATGACAAGAATCGGAATCCTTGACTTATGAAAAAAAAATCATTACCGATTTATTTAGAATATTTCTGTCCTGTTTTTCTACCAAAGAAAGACATTGGTGGTACCTAAATAGCATAGCTAAAAATAAGATCAACACAGAGAAAAGCCTACATTGATGAAAATAATCTAAAGCAGGGGTGTCAAACTCAATTTCATTGAGGGCCACATCAGGGTTGTGTTTGACCTTGGAGGACCGGGGGGCCAGCTCGACATCACTCGTGTCGGGAGGGGGGGACCTGTGTTGGCCAAGTGTTAAGGCAGGACTTCCCTCAGACCCTCCCTCCCTCTCATTATAATCTCCTTCCTTGCTTGTTTGCTTGCTTGCTTCCCTTCTTTTTGCTTCCCTTTTCATTCTCCTTCCTTCTTCCTTCCCCTCTTCCTTATTTTTCCTTCCTTGCTCTCTTCCCATCTTTCCATCTCCTTTCCTGTCCCTTCCTGGATGCTCAAATGCAAAAGGGGAAACATTTCTCCTTTTGTTTTGTTTTGCTTTTGTTTGTTTTGGTAGCCCTGTGCCAGCGAAAATGAAACTCAGGGAGGTCACTGGCAAGGCACCATGAGCTCTTTACAGGGTGGCCCCATGGGCCAGATCTAAGCACCCCACGGGCCTTGAGTTTGATACTCCTGATCTAAAGGATCAGCTCAAATCAAATAGGAAAAATCCCAGATTTCCCCTTAAATTTATTTCATTTAATTTTCTTAATTTCCCCTTAATATCTGTGAAGTTCCCAGAGGTAAGATGATTCAACGCTTACATCTATACCACATCTTGTTTCTAGTTTTAGGGAACCATCCCTAGAGCAGGCACGGAATGATTTACATAGCTGTGTCATTTCCCATTCCAGAAACCCACAAGGAGGCCAGAAGGTGGCAGGTTAAGGACTAGGGCACAGAAGGGAAAGCCACGGAGGAAGCTAAATGTTACAGATCTCCAGAGGCCAACCAAATGTGCTTTTCTCAAAATCTTTTCCTTTCTGCTTCCAGGCTTCCCTCTTCCAATGAGACTCTCAGGAGCTTTGGTATAGCTCCCTCCTTCCTCCCCATCAACCAAAATAAAAGGAAATCTAGCAATATCGTCCTTTTCCCCAGAAGACTCATCCATTTCATTAGAGAATGCCACTGGTCCATGTTTTCCCTTTTAATCAGTTGGCTTGCACTGTCCTCAGCCTTGGTGCATATGAGGTAACTTATCATAAATTTCCCCTGAGCAAATGCAGAATACTTGTCCAGAATACTTGTCCCGAAGGTGCTTTTTCAAAAGGCAACTGGACTTTGTTTTTCCTGAAAGACGTTTCGCTTCTCATCCAAGAAGGTTCTTCAATTCAGTTCTTCACTCAGAACTGAAGAAGCTTCTTGGATGAGAAGCGAAACGTCTTCAAGGGAAAAAAAACAAAGTGCATTTGCCTTTTGAAAAAGCACCTTTGGGACAACTATGATCCGGATGATCGAGAATCTCCATAGATGTGCAGAGTATTTCCTGCCTCATCGGCAGCAACATACAGTGAAGAATCAAATAAGGGAATGGACTGTGCCTTCCTATCTGGCTTTAGTCTGATATACAGACTATTTTGCCCTTTTCCCCTCAAGAGCTCTGCTAGCTCCAGCCACTCTTAAGTCCTGTTAGTCTCCTGTTCCCACACATCAACCCCATTTCCAATGGGATATTGTTGTCCAGACACTTCAGATTTTTCTTTCTTTTTTCTCTCATTTTGAAACTGACCAGAATCAGAGAGTGGGAGCTCCAAATCTCACACAGAAATAAAATTGCGAGGGGTTTTAAGCTGCTTTAATGCTTACCAAAGAAATACATAGATAGTCATATAAAAATGGCAGCCATAAATCCCAGGTACATACAGTGTTATTAATATGTCCATTTCTGGAGAATGCTGAGAATCTGACTTTAAGAACCTCAAGTTTTTAGGTGCACCTAACCCAAAAATGAGGGTGATAACTCTAAATTACATTGCTTGGAATTTCTGGAGATAATCTGCAGGCTCCTATTCTAAGAGATCTCTGATTAGGATTGTGTCCCTGCCATTTCCAGAGTGCTCCCTATCAAAGATTGCTCCAGCCTGCTGTCTTGCTAGCAGATGACCTGCAGGGCTCATTGTGCCCCCCCCCAATACCACCCGCCATCCCCCCCTCCCCCGCTTTGGTGTCACCAAACCTAAACCTTCTGTTTGGCCCCTTAACAAGGTCCTGGCCTTGGGTCGCCCAGCAGGATGCAAGAGCCGAGCTCGCCTGTTGATTCCTGGGGTTGGGAGAAGGTGGGGTATAAATAAGGCAGTTTATGGGGGCTGGAGGAGAAACGTGTGCCCCGAGGACAGAATCGCCGATGCTCCATTTCCCGTTCCCACCAGCCCCTCTCGCGTTTTATAGCTTAATTAAAATCTGCCCCATAAATCCTAGTATTCCCTCTTTTTTTCCCCTCCCCCCCTTCCCGCCCCCCACCCCCCCAAGCCCGGCGGGGTCCAAAGGCTCTTGCCTGTCTTTTAATGAAGAGCTTGATTCATTTGGGAGTAGACCTTTCGCAGAGATGAAGGAAGGAGGTGGCAGGGGTGGGGTGATTACTCCTGGCTCCTTTGCGACGTCCCCTGCGGCTTTCCCCCTTCCTCCTCCACCCCCCAAATCAGGCCGCCTGATTCCCTCACTTGTTTTGACTCTCGTTCCCATTAAGGATGCTTAAGGAGCACCATATATTCAAAGTGTCTCTACAGCAGGAAAAAGCATCCCCCCCTCCCCTTCAGCAAAATTGTCATGGCAACCCCACACCAGCCGGACACCCCCTCCCCAGCAAAGAGCCTTTGTATGCAAGGCTCCCAGGCTGGACGCCACAGGGAGGTAGCAGCAAGGAGGGCCGCTTGAGCCGGCAGCCCCGCGGGGCCCTTTGTCAACTTCCCTTAAAAAAGATTCTTGCTTGCCGGGGATGATGGGAGAGTGGCGGAAAGCCCAAGCTCCAAACCAGCCAACCAACACGGAAAAAGGGGCTAGGGGGAAAACAGCCCGGGGTCGAAAGGCGACAGCTGATGACCGAAGAAAGAGGGAAAGGCTGCGGTCTGAATTCTAAGGCTGCTGAGAACATAAACGTGTATTTATGTAAATAAATGTATTTAAATAAAACACATGCATTTTGAATTACTTTAATTGAACAAAATTGTCTAATTGGTGAAAACGTACATGTTCCGGAATAAAAGGATGGAATAAAAAAGGGAAATCGGACAGTTGTTAGGCCCCATCAAGGAACGGCAGAAATCTGGAAGAATTGCAACAGCAAAGAAATAGGGAAAAAAAAAACTTGGTAGGCCTCGATTTTGCAGCCTTAGCAGTTTAGCAATTCTCTCTCTTTCTCTCCTCCGCCCCACCCCACACCCACCATCATCTTATTGGGGGTAAGGAGTGTTATACAAACTTCATGCAGAGAAGGAATAAGAAATAGCAAGCTAAAGAAAAGGGTAGGAAACACAGCTACATGATGTTTACGCTAACTCCATTCATTATACCATCCCCTATTTTTTTATTTCCTTGCAAACCCTCATTTGCTTCCTCCCCCCCCCACTCCAAATACATGGATGGTTTAATAGCTTTTTGGTTTTTTAATCTAATTGGTTTTTTTTCTTTTTGAAGATTTTTTCCATTTGAAACTTTCATAGCCCTTCCTCTCCTCTCAACCAATTTATTGTAGTTGCCTTCTCAGATTCTTTTTCTAATCAAACCCTTATTCATACTATCATTTGTTCAAGTCTCCTTAGTATTTTTTATACTAATAATTTTTTTACTTGTGGTCACCTACGTTTTTACTTAGTCTAACTTCATTCCGCTCCAATTGGTTCTTGATCCCATTGTTTCATGTTTTAATATCCATTCCTTAAGTTTTTCATTCTGACTACGTTCAGCTTATGTTTACTTTACGAGTCTCTTGACATAGTATACTACTCTCCCTTGCATGTAACAATGTGGGCAAAAATACAGTCTCAGATACAACTATTTTCACTTTTTTTCAACATTTATTGATAGCCACAGACTACGTATTACTCACTACACTTTCTGCCAGATTACACGTCTTACATTTTTGTACTCCATTTCCTCGTCTTTATATAAATCTACCTACTTGACATTCATTCCATTTGCCCTATCAGATACAATTAATCTGCTTTTATAGGTTAATTTTAAGACCTAGACTTTTCACTGCATCATACAAGCTGTTTAACATTTGCTGCAAATCATTTGGATTCTTAATCAGCAACAGAGCACAAGTTGTGTACAGAAATACATGTATTTTATCTACACTTAATCATCTATTCACTAGCTATTTTATCTATTGCCATGCTTTCTGCTATCATACCTAGCTCTTAACATATTCACCAATCATCCTTCCATATTCAGGGAGTTGTGTAGCTCAAGATTATTCCCTATAATCTATGTTTTCTCAAAACCCACAAATGTTCTTTCTCATTGTACAAGTTCCAAAATTAAACGTCAGTTTAAAAAAAAATACAAAAATGTTATTTCCAGTTGGGCAATGTCTCTTCATTTCTAATTTTCACAACGGATTGTCAGTTCTCAGCGTCAATTTACAGATCATCACACTAGCTGAAAGGCAGTGGAAAAATAATAAAATGCAAATTAAAAGGTAGTGGGAAGTGATAGAGGAATCATCCAAGAGAAGGAATGATAAATATGACAATCTTGATGTATGTGGGAAAGACTTTGGGAGATAGGCAAAAAGATGCTGCCTAGGGAACGGTCACAAAAGGTGGAACACGTAGCCCATAGCTGGATGGGACAAGAGATTCAGAAGGGACCCTTCCAGGGGTGAAATCCAGCAGGTTCTGACAGGTTCTGGAGAAGCGGTAGCAGAAATTTTGAGCAGTTCAGAGAATCGGTAGCGGAAATTTTGAGTAGTTCAGAGAACGGGCAAATACCACCTCTGGCTGGCCCTAGAGCGGGGAGGGAATGGGGATTTTGCAGTATCCTTCCCCTGCCACGCCCACCAAGCCACACCATGCCCACCAAGCCATACCCACAGAAACGGTAGTAAAAAAATTTGGATTTCACAACTGGACTCTTCCTAATTTCTCAGGCTGTAAAGGAGACAGTGGGAGAATTGTACTTTTGTACTTTTAGACTCGCAAGATTCTGTTACTATGGCTTTGCAATTAGGTAGAATTAGTTTATCCGGTCATGTTTTGTACCTGGTCCACCTGGTAAGGCTGACACTTCCCCGTGTGTGAAAATATGGGCTAGAAAAGGAAGCACTTTTTATTTATTTTTTTGCTTGCTTTTAGAAAGGTGAAAGGGTGATCGTGCAGTTTTAGGACTTGTTTGTTTAAGTTAGATTTAAAAAGAAGAAAGACTTAGAAAATGGGTCCCTCAGTTCTGTACTTGAAAGTTCGTTTTTTAGCCAGTCAATGTAGTGGCAAAGTTCTTGTTTAAAACAATGTTAAAGTAGATCCTGTAAATGTTAATCTCTCCACTCTCCTTTTAGGGCATAGAAATAATTCAGTCCTCGCTATACCAGGAATTCCTTCAGTTCGGGTGGTGGTGGGGGAAATTATGCATTATACCCAGTGATCAGATTCCCAGGATTTATTTTTTACTTAATGCCTCTGGGGGAACTATGCTGTTTATATGGCTGGGAAGTTTTCCTCTGCACCATTTTCACATCATAAAATCACTCTTCACCAAGGTAGATAGTAATGCAGTACAGACAGCTCTATCATGCTTATATCCTCCCTGCCTCATGAACCAGAAAGCATTGAAGCAAGGATTATTTAGGTTGGGAAAGTTACAAGGGGGAGGATTATACCCAAGTTTATTTAATTATTTAGCACTCTGACCCATTTTCCATCCTCACAACCGCTGTGAGTGGCTGACAAAGTACCGTACAGCCAAATCACCATGAATAGTTCTCAATAATAAAAATTGGCCTTGATCTGCCATGTGTCCCCAAAAATAAGATCCTGTCTTATATTTTTTGAACCCCGAAATAAATGCTTGGCCTTATTTTTGAAGAGGTCTTATCATTTTGGGGGGCGTGGAGTAAGATGGGGCTCCTCTTGCCGTCTTACCTGATTTCCAGCTCTGTGTTTAAATATATTCAGGGAGGGCTTATTTTCGGGTGGGAGGCTTGTTTTAGTGCATGAGCTCAAAAGCCCGATTGGGCTTATTATAAGGGGATGTCTTATTTTTGGGGTAACAGGGTACATGGCATCCTTGATCAAAAAATAGTCTCCGTATCCTATAATTATAAGGTTTCTTTCTATTTAAAGAATGTTAAATGAGTTTTCGGAGAAAGGTGGCATATAAATTGAAATAATTAAATTAAATTAAATTAAATTGGTTAGTTAAGATCAAGTGACATAGCCATTCATTTAATGATCATTCCAAGTTAGAGTAGTACTGAAAAAGGTGACTTAACAACCAGTCCTCGCACTTACAACCATCACAACATCCTCACACTCGCATGATGAAAATTTGGGTGCTCAACTGCCACTATGTATTTACGTTAGTTGCTGTGTTCCCAGGTTATGTGATCTCCATTTGCAAACTTCTGGCAAGCAAAGTCAATGAGATAAGTGATTTGCAAAGTGATTTGAAGGCATGAACAGCTGCAATTGATTTGGTAGAATAGGTCATAAAATTAGTGTGATTCAATTAACAATTCCATGCTTAGCAAGTCTGGTCCCAACAGTGGTCCTAAGTCAAGGACTATCTGTATAGGGTATGCTGTATATGCATACATAAAACAGTGATTTAACGGACCATTTTGACAGAGGAGGGATTCATTAAACCTAGTGGCTTTCTATCTGAAAGTGCACCATTCCTGGTGATTTACTTCCTTTTGTGCAGTGAAGTAACTACACAAATTATATAAAATTACACAGCACCACAAGACTGAAAGAATGATACCTCTTCCACTGCCCTTCCCACTGCTGTCATTGAACTTCCCACCAACCTGCCCATTGACCCCCAGTCTTCCCAGCACCTTCTCAGAAAGTCCCCTATCTTGATTTTAGGGACTTTATTATTTGGTAGGATGTTCAGATTCACCTTTTGTCTACTGCATCTGGATTTGATTAAATGGAGCAGTGGTGGGTTGTCCCCGGTTCGGACTGATTCTATAGAACCGGTAGTAAAACCAGAGGGAGGCTCCGCCCACTGAACCCGACGTCATCAGAACGCTTCTGCGCCTGTGCAGAAGAGCACGCGTGCAGCCCCGTTACAAACCGGTAGTAAAGGTAAGTAGAACCCACCCCTGAAATGGAGGTATATTAAATCAAAGGTTCAGTACTACACACACACACACACACACACACATTTAGAAGTTTCACAATTAATTAGCAATATTCTAGTGCAGAAGGTGAATCTCTTGATGTTTAACCCCCTGAGAAGTGTCTCTGGTTCTCAGTGTCAGATCTGTTACACTATTCTTCACATCCATCCAACATAATGCTATTAAGATTTCCACATAGATAAGAGATGCTAGCATGTACTGAATATTGGTTATTAATGTATTTAATTTTTGAAACATTACAGGTAGTCCTTGACTTATGGCCATAACTGAGCCCAAAATTTCTGTTGTTAAGCAAGACAGTTGTTAAGCGAATTTTGCTCCATTTTAGGACTTTTCTTGCCACAGTTGTTAAGCGAATCACTGCAATGGTTAAGTTGCTGTAGTATCATGATTGTTAAGTGAATCTGGCTTCCCCATTGACATTGCTGGTCAGAAGATCACAAAAGGGGATCACATGACCCCAGGACACTGCAAACGTCATAAATATGAGTCAGTTGCCAAGCCTCTGAATTTTGATCACGTGACCTTGGGGAATGCTGCAACGGTCATAAGTGTGAAAAATGTTCATAAGTCAGTACTGTTTTTCAATACTGTTGTAACTTTGAACTGTCACTAAATGAACTGTTGTAAGTGGAAAACTACTTGTATTTGATAATTGTATTTCCCTTTTTTTGCTCTGCCCGCTCATCTTTTGAGGATATTGAGGATAAGAATGTCTCTCAACAGCATAGGTGAAAGGTGATCTTCCATGTATTTAATATCATGGCACAGTCAACTACTTTACTTTATTAAAAATTATAAGCCACCCAGAGTTGCTTTGGATAGCAAAATCAGCAACATATTAATTCAATCAATCAATCAATCAATCAATCAATCAAAACATGCATCATAGACCAAATAACCATAAACATATTTTACCAGATGCTACTAGTTTAATTACAATTAATAAAAAATTAAAATTTAAAAATTAATTAAAATTAAAAACCTGAAAAAAAGACGCGCGTGTTTCTGACACTTTGGCCTAATTAATATATTGGCCTCTTTTTTTTGGCCAGTTGTTATTATTTTGTGAGACTGTTTTGGAGGGAGGGCTTATAAATAGCGGTAGATTTCGGAATTTAACCCAGTGGTGAGTTGGTACTGGTTCGCCTCAGATTGGGCGAACCGGTAGCGGCAGCCCACCTGCCTGGACGCTTCTATGCATGCACGTGCACGTGCCCCCGAGCAAACCAGTAGTGATGGGTTTTGAAACCCTCCCCTGAGATAGATAGAGATGAGATAGAGATAGAGATAGAGATAGAGATAGAGATAGAGATAACATACATACATACATACATACACTCATGTCTCTTCTGCAAATTTTCTGAACTTTGATATTTAATCAGTAATGGTAAAAAGAGCAGGCACCCTTCCCCACCAGAAAAGTGACTTTGTTCCTTTTGCAGATAAGTTTTAAACAAGTCTCCATTAATTGTTTAAACTGATTAATGATTGTGTAGGAAAATTATATTCCAGCCTCTATGGTTTCCCCTCCATCCATTGCCTCAGCTCTGTCACAATCCCATCCAAAACACATATTCAATCCTTGTAGTATTATTTTTTTCTGAACACAACATACATACATATGTTGGCAGATGGTTTCCTTTGTAACCTTACCTTCTTACATGGGAATATACAGCATATGTGGCCCATTTGAGATGGGCCCGTACACACAAACACACACATGCACACATAAACACACACACAAACATACAAAAATAATCTGTATATCTTCTGGAATAACAGGGAATATATGCATGGTTTTGGATACAAAAATGAAGCATCACAAGGTGCGTAAATGGAATTGTTAATCTATTGTGATTATGGTGAAAAGAGGGGGGGAGTTGTGTCAAATACAGAACAAATCCAATGGATTGACTTAGCTTTCAAAAATGCAATCAATTTCACCTCTCCAAAGGGTGGAGAGATATGAAATACTCTGGTTCTTTGTGAATGTTTTATCCAAGAATAAGTTTGTCTTGTGTTTATTTTTAAAGAGAGGTGCAAGCTTGCTTTAAAACTATATCCTCTGAGCTAGAAGCTAAACTTTCTAACGTTAACAGGCAGCTTACCATTGCTCCTCGAGGGAAGATCATTCTGTTCTTTCAGAGTACTTCCTTTCTGTTAATTATTATGGTTCACTTTTCCAGAGCTGAAACTGGAGTCAAACAGATTCCTTTGGCACTTAGCTGAAGGAACAGACAATTGATGTGTGACTCTACAGGTAGTCCTCGACTTACGACCACAATTGAACCCACAATTACTGTTGTTAAGTGAGACATTTGTTAAGTGAGTTTTGCCCCCATTTTATGACCTTTCGTGCCACCCAGTTGTTAAATCACTGCAGTTGATAAGTTAGTAACTCGGTTGTTATGTGAATCTGGCTTCCCCATTGATTTTGCTTGTCCAAAGGTTGCAAAAGGTGATGACGTGACCTTGGCACACAGCAATGATCATAAACATGAACCAGTTGCCAAGCCTCTGAATTTTGATCACACGATCATGGGGGGGATGCTACAAAGCCTGTAACTGTGAAAAAAGATCCTAAGTCACTTTTTTCAGTGCTGTTGTAACCTTGAATGATTACTAAATGAACTGTTGTGAGTTAAGGACTGCCTGTATTAACACCTGGATGCTCATGTACAAATATTCCCTTTGTGCCTTTTCTTTTAGAAGAAGAATCACCCATTCGGATCTTCCATAAGCAAAACATGTGTAGATTGTTCCTTTTTCTAAACTGGGATAGTCAGCCGACTGCAACAGCCTGTCAGTTTGCCTACCGCAAGATTGTCGACATCATTGCCAGGCGGTTGAGTAGTGGATCATTAGTTTCCACAATATGGAGTACAAGCTCCAGGGCCTTGCCACCACATAAAAATGGTAGTAAAGGAACATCCCAGACTATATTGTAAAAATACGACATCACATTCACTGGTTTCTCCCTCCTTCCTGAATCATTTTCCTGTGACAGCGTTGTTGAAAACCCGTTCTTCTTATCACAAAGCCAGGGAGCAAATAGTAATAGAGATACTGTAGGTCATTTTTTTAAATAGCCCTCTGGTAATGACATCTGCATCCTCTGAGTATCCTGGGAAGTAAAAAGAAGGAAAGAAAGAACAACATATTTTCCTTTAGCTAGTCTGGAAATGGCACTCAAGCAATTAGGGTTGCTTTTCCTCTCAGCTGCTATCTCATTAGAGATCCTACCCCCCCTCTAATGAGATAGCAAGACTGAAGCCAGACTTAAAGTTTGGCAGCTTTTTAAGGTTTAAATAAGAAGCATATTTTTCCAGTCTTTTGTTTTATTGTGCTTTTTTGGGGTGGGGGTGGGGAGGTTTATTTACAAATTACAGGCTGAGCTGACAGGATGTGCTATGATGATACTGAAGTAGTAATTTAAAGCAGGGATCTCCAAAATTGGCAACTTTAAGAGTTGTGGACTTCAACTCCCGGGAATTCCCCAGATAGCAGGGGAATTCTGGGAGTTGAAGTCCCCAAGTTTTAAAGTTGCCAAGTTTGGAGACTCCTGATTTAAAGGCAATCATACCTGGGGATCACCTAAACAGACCTTGTCCGGGATGATCTTTTCCCCAACCTGTCCATTCAGGTCTGCCTATTGCATCTATTGGTACATCTTATGGCCGTAATGGCTAACCTTTTCCAGACTGAGTGCCCAAAGTGCTCACACCCGAACCCCCAAAATGCAATTCGCACACAGCCCCCACAGCTGCGCCCCACCCCTCACGCATGTGCACACGGGCTCCCCGCACGTGCCTCACCCCCGCGCATGCACATCCCGTCCCCTGTGCATGCACGTGTGGCCCCCCGCATGCACCTTGCTTTCCGCACACGAGCGGCAGAGACCCGAAGACCAGCTGGCCGGTGGGAGGCATGCACACATGCACAGCGAAACTGAACTGGGGTGACAGCTTGCGTGCCATCAGAGAGGGCGCTGCGTGCCACCTCTGGCACGCGTGCCATAGGTTTGCCATCACGGCCTTATGGCCTCTGTAATGAAGTTCACCCACTATCTTATTGGTTGTCCTCTTCTCTTTTCTTCTACCTTTCCCCAGTATTATGGGCTTCTCAAGGCAGCTGGGTCTTCGTATATAGGTAGTCCTCAATATACAACAGTTCATTTAGTGACGGTTCGAACTTACAATGGCACTGAAAAAAGTTACTTATGACTGTTTTTCACACTTACGATCATTGCAGCATCCCATGGTCACGTGATCAAAATCCAGATATTTGGCAACTGTTTCATATTTATGACAGTTGCAGTGTCCTGGGGTCACGTGATCTGCTTTTGCGACCTTCTGAAAAGCAAAGTCAATGGGGAAGCCAGATTCACTTAACAACCCTGTTCCTAATTTAACAAATGCAATGAATCACTCAACAACGGTGGCAGGAAAAATCATAAAATGGGACAAAACTCACTTAACAAATTTGGGGACGCAACTGTCATAACTCAAGGGCTACCTGTACTGTTTAAGATAATCACGCATGCCTTGATCCTAGATAGATTCTAGATAGATTTGGTCTATAATCCTATTTTATTTATTTGTTTGTTTATTTATTTCTGTGGCAATCCATGATATTGTCAAGCATCTTCTCAAATGCCAGTGCTCAAAAGTATTCTAGATAGATTTTGTCTATAATTCTACCTGTCTGTCTGTCTGTCTGTCCAGTCCATCCATCCATCCATCCATCCATCCATCCATCCATCATCTGTCTGTCTGTCTGTCTGTCTGTCTGTCTATCTATCATTTATTTGGCAATATATGATATTGTCAAGCATCTTCTCGAACACCAGTGCTCAAAAGTATTCTAGATAGATTTTGTCTATAATCCTATCTGTCTGTCTGTCTGTCTGGTCCATCCATCCCTCATCTGTCTGTCTGTCTGTCTGTCTGTCTGTCTGTCTGTCTATCTATCTATCTATCTATCATTTATTTGGCAATACATGATATTGTCAAGCATCTTCTTGAACACCATTGCTCAAAAGTATCCATGCTCAAATTCTGTTTCTTCAAAATCCAAACTGCGCTTTGCATAGAGTGCTCAAGGAACAACACTGCCTTCATCTTTGTGAACTTGTAGGAATCGATAGGTCATGGCATCACTACCTATTTAAGATTATTACATAATATTTAATAATAAATCAAAGTTTGATACTGCTTGAAATGATCCACTCTGAGCACCTGATGGTTTCAGTGACGTTCTTCCTTTTTAAAGTAAGCTAAGCCTTTTGCTTTGTTTTCTGTTGAAAATCCTTAGGAAAGTGTTCATTTTGCATCAGTTTGCTGTCCCATTTCAGTGCTACAATTTCACCTAAACCTGGGGGCTGCAAAAAAAAGAAAAAGAAAAAGCAATGTAGCTGACATGTAATGCCTGTAAGCTGCCCATCACTGTTCTAGAAGCTACAGCTTTTATTGTAAAGCTGTTTCCAAATAAGACTTTCATTGTGCAGCTGTACAATTTTATTCACAGAACAGGATAGAATTCTAGAATTTGAAAAAGTCATAATCCATTTGGAATCCTTGCATTTCTTTTTTGTATCTGTGTAATCTGGAGCACTAACAGAGTTCATCTATTAGGAAGCACCCTAAGATAAAATAAACTCACAAGAAGGAACTTTGAGATCTGATGGCATTGTCTCCTGGAAACAACCTAATTTTCAATTGTTGGAAGAAATGTCCATCTAGGTTCAGTTCCAAGTGGGGAGAAAGACACTGGAAACATGGAGACTGCTGGGAAGGATGGTTTAATGGTGAAGCAGCTGACCACGTGGAGTGGAGAGAGAGATTGATTTAGACCAGGGGTGAAATGCTCCCGGTTCGGACCAGATCGCCCGATCCGGTAGCGATGGTGGCAGGTGGTTTGGAGAACTGGTAGCAAAAATCCCTGCCCCCCCCCATGCCCAGCTTAGCCGCATAATCATCAGAGGCTTTTTTTTTTACTTTTAAAAGCATTTTTTCTACAACCTCTTCTGATGAAAAAATGCTTTTAAAAGTAAAAAAAAGGCCTCTGATGATCGCGTGGCTCAGCTGAGAGGCTTTTCAAAGCATTTTTTTCTGCAACTTGTTGGCTGAAGAGGTGGTAACAAAAATGCTTTGAAAAGTTTCTGACGATCCCAACTGAGTTCCCTGATCGGCAGAGAGGCATTTTTTAAAGAGCCCCTCTGACGATCCCAGCTGAGTTCCCTGATCAGCAGAGAGGCATTTTTTAAAGAACTTCTCTGACGATCCCAGCTGAGTTCCTGATCGGCAGGGTGGTAAGGCGATATTAGGCAGTGCCTAATTCCTAATCCGGCCAGGAAGAGCTCGAATGTGGTGGCGGTAAATTGGGGACCATTGTCTGACACTAATAGGCCTGGGAGCCCATGGGTGGCGAAAATGGAACGGAGGGCTCTAATGACTGCATCTGATGAGGTGGAGTGCATCAGCCTAATTTCCACCCAGTTTGAGAAGGCATCAGCCACCACTAAGAACATTTGCCCATGGAACGGCCCCGCAAAATCGATATGTATGTGGGACCATGGGCCTCTTGGGTCCTCCCATTCCCGGGCTTTGCCCTTGGGCAGCATAGGCCGCGATTCCTGGCACTGACGGCAGGTTGCCACCCATTCCTCAATGCAGCGGTCGAGGTTAGGCCACCAGAGGTAGGCCCGGCCCAGGCCTTTCATACGAACCACTCCAGGGTGCCCTGCATGTAAGGATGTGAGAACAGACTTATGCAAGGGTTTCAGAACCACCACCAGTGTCCCCACAATAAACAACCCCCTTGAGTTGACAGTTGTGATTTTCGAACAACAAACGCTTGCCACTCAGGCCCCACAGTGCCCGCAGGCCACCCCCAGGTTCCAGGATGCCTTGGGCCAGCAGCTTGTCAAGTTCTTCGTCCACTTTTGGACGGAGCGCAAAAGGCACCCGGCAAAGTTTGAGACGTCGCGGCTGAACTTGGGGGTTGGTCTAGAGTAAAAGAGACTGGGGTTCCGGTGTATTTGCCTAGCGTATCATCGCAAAATGTAGGGAATTCCTCACAAAGCGTTTCTAGTTCAGATGACCTCACAGCGTGGATTCCTTGGATTGTTAGGCCAAGGGCATCAAACCAATTAAGGCCCAAAAGGCTCGGGAGAGGACCATCTACAATCACTAAAGACAAACGGCCTGAGAATTTCTTGAATTTCACTCAGAAGGTCCCACATCCTATGATAGGAATTGGGGCGTCCTGATAGTCTTTTAAGAGGAGTGAACAAGGGTCTAATTGTCTTTTTGCCAACTTGGGAACAATGCGTTTAATTGTGGCCCAGGACACAATAGAAGTGGCGGAACCGGTGTCTATTCCATGAGACACGGCTTACCTTCGATGTGGATAGCGAGGCAGATCTTTTGTATGTTTACTGCGGTAGACGGAACTACCAGATTAACAGCGGAGGACCCCCTCTGGTTCCGGATTCGCTCATTTGGTGGTCGGGAACGCTGCTGCCTCTCCCTGTCATGAGGGAAACGAGCCCCAAACTGCGGCTGCGCCGACTGGCAAACTTTTACGATGTGGCCACGGCGGCCGCAACGGCGGCAATTCGCGTCCTTGAATCTACAGGTGGATCGTGGATGACTGTCCCCACAGCTGAAGCATTCGGTTGGCCCCCCCTTGACCATTCCGGGACCTGTCGCCTTATTCTTTGACTTGCGGATACGGCAGACCTCCAGTTCCCCGTCAGAGTCAGATAGGTCCCATTCCGTTGTCTCATTCACCCTTGCTGCGTCCCTCCCCACTTTTGTTGGGCTCTGGCCCCGAGGCAACGTGGCTGGCAACAGTGCGGCCAATTCCGCCGCACACACCTCATCCAATGCCATCTGGAAGGTCAAATCGTGGTTCAAGATTAATCGTCTCTTGAGGCTCTGGTCTCGCACTCCACTCACGAGCCTGTCAAGGAGGTAGTCGTCTAAATTCACGAACTCGCAATGGCGGGCAGCTCTCCTCAAAGCCACGACATACTGATTAATTGACTCCCTTGAAGCCTGATCGCGATGGTAGAAATACTGCCAGCGGGCTATTCTGGAGGGAGCCGGTACGTAATGTCTTTTAAGTTTCTTCATGAACTCCTCCCACATTCCGGAGTGTATGGATTGCGGGGCCATCAAAGTCATTGCGGTATCAAACATTTCTGCCCCACAAAAACTCAGGAAGTAGGCACGTTTGCGCTCAGGGGTTAAATTCATGTAATCATTTGTGATCAGGAAACAGTCAAAACGGGCCACATACGCATCCCATGTTTTGGTACTCGAATTAAAAGGGGGGAAATTTTGTGAGGTCGCCATTACTGTAGCGTATTTCACTGGCTGCCTCGGCTCTCATCAGGGATTCACTCCTCAGTCGGCCAGCTAATTACACCGTCTGTGCCTCTCTTTTCAGGCTGCTAATAGACATCCCACCTTCATTGCCAGTGGTAAATACCAGCCGATAATAAGTGAGGAAACCGGAGCCAGTCTTGAATGAGGTAACTTCTTTAATAACAAGCCAAACGGTGGATGCGACTCAGGCTACATCGGAATGAACTCAGCCTGACAGCTCTTTTATATAGGCTGTCAGACGGCCAACCAATTAGAGAACAGAACATTACTTATTAACTCAATACATTACAAATATTTCCTAAAATATTTCATTCTTCTAGGAGGGGGGTGGGTGCTAACTTTCTTCACTATTAATTTTGCACTGAAAAATCTCCATCTAGTTCATTTTTTCCCTCCAAAGTCTCAGATCTGCAATTGCACAACTGCCAATTAAAGAGATCAAACAAGTCAGAAAGTGGAAAAAAATAACAATAAAGCCACACTTGCCCCCCTCCAAATCTTTTAATGATCCATTCTCTGCCCCAAAAAAGGAAAGGAAATTATAATTTTGCAATAGGCGAAAGAGCTACCATATGAAAAATTTGAGGACTAATATTTTATAATCAGTTCTGCTATAGGTTGAAGTTTTGTTTGTTTGTTTGTTTTGTTCATATACAAGGTAAGAGTTCAAAATTTGATAGATAAGGGTTTTAGCCCAGCTTTTTATGTGATGTTAGAAAAAGTATCGTCGTTGCATCTGACATGTTCATAATCATCCATTAAAATGTTGAGGAATTATAAACTACAAAAGAAAGCAGTGTTCCTATACCAGTGATGGCTAACCTTTTTGCCATCGTATGCCAAAAGTGAGGGGGAGCACAGGAAATTGCGTGTGTGTGTGCCCACACCCATAATTCTATATGTGCCCCCACACATGCATGTGGCCCCCCCTGTTCTCTCCCTGTTTTTGGCACGTGATGGCACGGTGGGCCCGGTAGTCCCTTTTTTTGCTTCCCCAGGCTCCATAGCCTTTCTAGGAGTCAGGGGGGCGAAAACGGCCTTCCCTACCCCCTCCGGAGGCCCTCCGGAGGCTGGAAATGGCCCGTTTCCTGACTTCTGATGGGCCCAGAAGACCTGAAAATCAGCTGCCCGGCATGCTCATGTGCACTGGAGCTGAGCTCGCGTGCCCACCGATATGGCTCCATGGCACGCGTGTCATAGGTTCGCCATCACAGTCCTATACCTTTCACTACTCCAGACAAATAGTATTCTCAGCCGATAGGGCTTGTGATGCATTTCTACCAGCGGTGGGTTTCAGAAATTCTTACCACCGGTTCGCCGTGCACACGCCTTCGGCACATGTGCCCAGACTTCCGTGCATGCACTATGCTCTTGCGCATGCACCCAGCCTCAAAAACGTGGCTAAATAGAACGTCTTTATGCCAGGGTGTGCGGGTGGGCATGGACCCACCAGCAGTCGCTATTACTGATTTTCCCAAACCAGTTGAATACCACCTTTGATTTCTACTATTGAAATTACCTTTTTACTCCAACTATTAAAGATGTGGGAACCCCTTCTTCTTCTGTATCTGGCCATCCGAACCACCTATAATCTCGAGTTATCAGGAGTACTGCTTTTAAGCACTATGAAAATTCATCTAATTAATTGGGGTAAGCACAACAGAGATACCACATCCCATTATGAATGCCTGTCGCATCCACTGACTGGGAGGAAGGAATCCTGCATTAAACAAAGACAATTTATCTACTTTCTCCCTAGGTGGACTGAAAGCAAATCAGCAGAATTTTCATGGGCTGAAAGACATGAATTGAAGGTATGGCTATATGTATACACACAGAGAGACGCATAGCTTGGCTTGGGAGACTGGCTGCTGGGACTTATTGTAGCTTGTCTTTGGCCTCCTTTGAAAGCAGATGATCTTCTCCCAATTCTTCTGCCCCCTCCATCAAGGCAAAGCACAGGGCACTTTACAAAAGGGCAGTGGAGAAGGGGTTGGGGAGGGTTAGGGAGCTTCCAACTCATTTAACCGAAAGCTCCAGCAAGCTGCTTCTCCAGCCAGGGCCATGAACCCTCCACCGTTGTCCTTCATTCCTGCCATAAATCCATCCAATTTATGGGCTCCTGTCTGGCCAGACTGCCAGGGACTGGAGTTCACACTCCCCTGGGAAGTGACTGGGCAGCATGTGGAGGTGGGGGAGGGATAGCCTGTTCAAGGTTGGGGGTGAAGGAGGGGTTAGAAGCTGAACTGGTCAGAGCAGTGCTGTAGCTGGGGGAAGGTGAAACATTTGGCTCAACACAAAATATAGGTATTAAGAAAGTTAGATTTCAATTTCACCTCTCTGTCTGGTGCCAACTCTCCCCCACCTGATATTTGTTCACCGTTTTGTCTAGGAATGATTAGAAAGATGGCGAAACAGTATGTGCACCTGGAATCTTCACTCTCAACTTCCCATTCTTCCTTACATGAGAATGTTACAGAAAGCAGAATGTAGATCTGTGAAACCAACTTAATTCACAATATCTTGTTATAAGCTTGTAAATTAAGTGCGGCTTTTATTTTCAAATGGTGAAGGTATTTAATCAGACCCAGAGAAATCTCAGGGACCCCTAGGAAAGAAAATAAAACAATAAAAAAGAGAATTAACAGAAAGGATCTTGGAGATCTTCTAGTCCGCCCCACTGCTCAAACAAGAAACCCGATACCATTTCAGAGAAGTGGTTGTCCAATCTCTTCTTTAAAATCTCTAATGATGGTGCACCAATAGCTTCTGAAAGCAAGCTGTTCCATTGGTTGATTGTTCTCACTGTCTGGAAATTTCTCCTTATATCTAGGATGGTCCTCTCTTCACCCACTTTCTTGAGGATAAATCATATTTACTTAGTGGGAAAAGGTTAAAGACTTCTGCAGAAGGAGCTGGTCTTAACAACATTGAGAAGTCCAGGCAGTTTTCTTGGAAAAAGAAGCAAAAGTAGTTTTTACTGTCTTCTTTGGGTATATTTTTCTGATTTCCCAGTCTAGCCTCCAACTCTGGGATTTCATGATGTTTGCTTTGTGAATACTAACTAGATATAACCAGGATTAGCATGGGTATTTCAGGGGAAGGGAAAGGCGGTGGGGGTGGGTGGAGGGAATGATGATATGGATGAGACGACATCATCAGACCAATATCACAATTATATAACCCAACATCTGCACTTGTAGCCCAACATCTACACAATGACATTGTCAGTCTGATGATACCATGGTGGCATTGTTGCAATTTGTTATGAATGGTATTAGAAATTAATTTTTTGAACCTCAGCCAAAACTGCTAGGTCCTCCTTGGGCATGTGGCCAGCAGTCAGGAATGGGTTAACTCTGTCTGATATCCGAGGACTGAGTCTGCAAGCTGTTAAACTCCTCCTCTTCCTCTTGCTTCCCAGCTTTCAGACTCAGTCTGACCTGGACAGACATATTTTGCTGAGCTGCCCATTCCTGATTACTGGAACCTCAGATTGCTCCCTATTTCAGGTTGAGCTATACCAGCATGAAAGGTGTTTGTCCCTGACTCCACTGAAGGCCGTTCGTAGGCACAACACCACTGAGGGCTCCCAGCTCCCTTGTTGAGCCTCAGCTTGCCAGCGTGATGGGCTAATGCCCGATTCCACTGAAGACTGCTTCAGTGGTGTTTGCAGGTGCCTCCCAGCTTGGCTGGTGGCAGGCCCTGCCTCCCAGTGTGAATGATGCCTCAGCCGGAGCCTGCTGAAGGCCGACAGATTATCAGAGCGGCATTCCTGGGCTTTGCTCATATGCCTGGCTGGCTTGATTGGGGGTTCGGAGGCTTCCAACCCCACCCCCACCCCCACTCCCCCATACCGCACTCTCCAAGGATTGCAGATCGGAGGACTATACCAGCATCGCTGTTTGAAGCTCAGGGGAGATTGCAGCAGCGGAGCTCAGTAAGGCCAATCTGTTTTCTCACTGGGCCGATTGGGATCAGCGCAGGAGCCAGGCTGCTTTGCGCTTTTTTCTGGCTGCGGGTAGCTTGTTTTCAGGGCCTGTACTCCCTTGAGTCAGTAAGCCATCTGCCATTTTGGCCCTGCCTTGTGCTTCCTTAAAGGCCTACTCGAGCTTCAGTAGCTTCAAGATGGCTGCCTCCTCATCATCCCGGCCTTCCAAACGAGGCCTCCCAGTCCTGGAGACAGCTGGGCCTTCCCAACCGGGGCCATCTAAGAGGGGCATAGCTTCTCATCCTGCAGCCTCCAAAACAACTAAGAAGGCCTCAAACGCTTCAGAGAAGGAGGCCATTAAGAGGTTTAGGGCCATTGAAAGGGCTATTGAGAAGGCCATAAAGGAAGCCTCTAGGAGGGAAAAGACCCCCTGAGAGGGAAACCACAACTAGCCTCTCTACCCCTGCAACAGATCAACCATCATTTGTGGGGTTGTTCAAGCCTCAACTTTTTCGTTCCCTCCTTCATAAGGCTAAGCCCACCACTAGGCTGGGTATTCCACGGCCCACTCCTGAACCTGTGGGGGAGGTGATTGATCCCTCAGTGCCCTTGTTCGAAGAACCTACCTTTGAGGCCGAGGAAGTCCCGGCCCCTAGGTTGTTCAGGGATGTGGTACAAAGACAGTGGTCGGCTCCTGTCTCTGGCCCCAACCCCAATAGCTTGGACAGGCTTCTCTATAATATGGCATCAGACTTGTCTACTATCCTGCAGGTCCCAACAGTGGACCCCCCAGTGGTCACGCTGGTTACCCCCTCTGTCTGGACAGGGCCCCCAGAGGAGAGCCTCCGTCCAGAGGATAAACGCTTTGAACATTCTCTGAATAAGGCCCACCAAGCAACTGCTTGGGCCGTCAAGGCCTCCTCGGCTGCGTCCTTCTTCAATAGGGCATCTCTTCTTTGGCTATGCCAACTGCTTACCTATTTTTGACACTAGGTCACAACAAGAGATAAACAAGATTGTGGCCGCCCTAGAATACCTTACAGACACCACCTTAAATTCCTCCAGATTCGCTGTGAAGTCTATTGGCTCCACTATTGCGCCCCGCCGCCTTCTCTGGCTCTGCCAGTGGCAGGCAGATGCCAAGAATAAATGGAGGCTAGCATCCTCCCCGTATGCAGGCGACAAACTCTTTGGGGCCCTCTTTGAGCCCCTCCTGGTCAAATCCAAGGATAAACGCAGGGTTCTCCCAGGTATGTCTCGCAGAGCACACCCTCACCTGGCTGCTCCCTTTCATCCCCTTTGGGGTTTGGAGGCCAGCTATTCCGGGTTGAAGGCACAAAGATATCTTCCTTCCCAGCAGGGCAGGTCCCATGACAAACTGGGTGGTCCCATTCAGAGAGGCCCACTGAAGCATCCCTTTTGGGGAGGCAGGGGCTGCCCTTTCTGCTGTTCCTGCTGACTGCACGTCCGCTCCTCCCATTGGGGGCCACCTGGCTCTCTTTGCCAGCCAATGGGAGGCGACCACCACAGATGCTTGGATCAGGGAGATGGTTCGGTCAGGCCTCTCCCTGGAATTCCTCTCCACCACCACCCCGACTTGATTCCTCCGATGCTTCCTTTTGCGGTATCGAATAAAACGCCTCCTTGTGGAATTGACCATCAAACACCTTCTCGACATTCAGGCTGTAGAACTGGTTCCATGGGAGCAGCATGGATATGGTTTTTACTCTCATCTGTTCGTGATCCAAAAATCCTCGGGGGGATAGAGAGCAATTCTCGATCTCAAGTCTCTGAACTGTCAAATTGTTTATCAGTGGTTCAAGATGCAGTCTCTCCAGACCATCTTGGAAAGTGTCAGGGAGGGGGATTTCCTCACGCCAGTGGACCTGATGAAGGCTTATCTCCAAATCCCAATTCATCCGGCCTACAGAAAATTTCTTCGGTTTTGCCATGTGACTTGTCATTATCAGTACTGTGCTCTGCCTTTCGGTCTCTCCTCAGTCCCCCGAGCGTTCACCAAATTGATGGCAATGCTAGCAGGCCACATTCGAACATTGCCGATAAGGATTCAGTTCTACTTAGACGATCTCCTTATCCAGTCCAGTTCGGAGGAGCTAGCGCTGCAAGAGCTGACTAGCACTCTTCAGGTCTTGCGAGACCACGGTTTTTCCATCAACACAGCCAAGAGCCAGCTGGTTCCGACAACCCGCATACAGCACCTAGGAGCAATCATCGATACGGTCAAGAGCAAGGTCTATCTTTCCCAGGAACGCCTGTCCAGCCTGCGGTCCCTGGTCAGGATGGTCACATCAGGGAGGGCGGTCTCCCTGCTGTTACTTTCTCCTCAGAAAGATGGTGTCGTGCATCGGCATTGTGCCATGGGCACGGTTCCACTGCAGGGCCCTGCAGTGGTTCTTTCTCCTGTATGAGCAGACTCGCCAGAGCACTTCAGCACGAAAATTTCTTGTTCCACCCAAGGTCTATCTATCCCTCTGCTGGTGGTCCCCCCCAGAGGTCACAAAAGGACGGGAATTCAGGGAACCTCACTGCCTGCTCCTGACCACTGACGCCCGCCTTTACGGTTGGGGAGCTCACCTGGCATCGGACATGGCCCAAGGGCGGTGGACTCAGGCCGACCTGGGTCACAACATAAATTGGTTGGAGCTTCGGGCCATCCATCTAGCCCGCCGTGTATTCCAGGACAAAGTGCAGGATCGACACATTCTGATTCGGATGGAAAATGTGGCTGGAAAGGCCCACATAAACTGCCTCAGGGGGACCCACTCACCGCACCTCATGCAGGAGGCCGAGAGCTTGGGCCTCTGGGCAGAGACACATTTGAGGTCCATCTTGGCCTCGCACATTTCAGGGGTGGCAAATGTGCAGGTGGACTGGCTCAGCAGAGCTCCAGTGGACCACAAGGAGTGCACCTGGTCATCTTCCGGGAGATAACTACATGCTTCGGTGACCCGGCTGCCGATCTTTTTGCCACCCAGACCAACCGCCAGATGACGAGATTCTTCGCAAGGTTCCCGGTACCAGGGGCAGAAGATGTGGACGCCCTGTGCTGCCCATGGCCCCTGGGCCTGCTCTATGCCTTCCCTCCTCTTCCCTTGATTTCCAAGGTCATCAGGAAGATGTTGGAGGAGGGGGCGGAGCTCATCTTGATAGCCGCGCATTGGCCTCGTCAGCCCAGGTTCACAGTCCTGATGGCCTTGTCAGTGGCCCTGCCTTGGAGGCTCCCCCCGGACAGGGTTTCCCTCAGCCAGGGGTTGTTAATTCATCCGATACTCAGTGGCTCCAACTCACTGCCTGGCGCTTGAGCGGCACCTGCTTAGGGGAAGTGACCTCTTCCTGAGGGTCATCGCACCAAGCCTCCACCAACCGCATCTATAATCCCACTTGGGCTACCTTCACCGGTTGGTGCAACAAGAAGGACCTGGTCCCCACAGAGGCTTCCACGGCGCATATCCTGTAGTTTCTTCAGGATGGTTTCGAGGCTGGATTGTCGCCGAACACTTTTCGGAGACAGGTAGCAGCCCTTTCCTCTATCCTATCATGTGGTGCCACGTCCCTTTCCAAACTCGCTCTGATTCAGCAATTCCTTAGAGAGGCGACGAACCTGTGCCCTCCTGCACTTCATTATTACCTGACTTGGGACTGTACTAGGGTTCTCACCGCCCTCACATGGGGCCCATTCAAGCCTCTATGGGAAGTCAGTCTTCACTTCCTGTCTTACAAGGTGGCCTTCCTGCTGACCATTACATTGGCCCGCCGAATTTCTGAGTTGGCTGCCCTTTCCACCAGGAGTGACCTATGTATTTTCCATTCAGATAGGGTTGTCCTCAGATTAGACCCTATCTTCATACCCAAGATTAACACACTGTTCCATAGGGCCCAGGAATTGGTGTTACCTAATTTTTGCCCTAATCCTTCTCACCAATTGGAACAGTCGTGGCACACTTTAGATGTTCGGAGGGTTCTCCTTATCTACCTTAAGAGGACCTCCTCCTTTCGGCAGTCGGAGAGTCTCTTCATGTCCTTCCAGCCAGCTACCCTTGGCCACGAGGTGACTTCTGCCATGATAGGGCCCTGGCTTTGGGCAACTATTGCCAAGACCTATGAGTCTCAGGCCTTGCCCGCCCCTCAACAGCTTACGGCCCATTCGACAAGGAGCGCTGCTACTTCAGCTGAGTGGGCTACTCAGGCTTCCTTAGAGGAGATTTGCAGGGCTGCCACCTGGTCGTCCCCACCCCCCATTTATTCGCCATTATAAATTGGACATCTATGCCTTGATGGAGACGGCTTTTGGCTGCAGGGTCCTACAACAGGTTCATACAAGCTTGGGGTCTCCGGGCCTGTCAGCTCCCTCCCATTAGGACTGCGGCTTTGGCATGTCACATTCCTGACTGCTGGCCCCACACTCAAGGAGAAAGGGCGTTGCCTTACCTGAACACCCATTCTGACAGCAGTCAGCCCCACCCTGGTTTCTCCCGGTCCTTGCCCTGGGGTGGGCACTAATCTTGTCATTTCAGCTCAGCGTGTCAGTCTGCCACATCTCCCTCATCAGAAAGCTGGGAAGCAAAAGGAAGAGGAGGAGCTTAACAGCTTTCAGACTCAGTCCTCGGATCTCAGACAGCGTTAACCCATTCCTGACTGATGTCCCCACACCTAACAGAATGGGTGTTCAGGTAAGACAACGCCCTTTCTACCTATCTATCTGAACAATCAGGAATAAGCTGGGCACTAGAGAAAAGAATCTGAATAGGACTAGCAGAAGGACTTCTGTTGAGTAGTGGGGTACACCTCTAAATAGACAATATTATAATGCCCACAGAGGAGAATATTTGTAGCTCAAGGTTGAAATGAGGGCTCCTTGATGTTCTCTGAGCTTGGTAATTTTCCTGAAGACGTTTCATTATCCAAAGTAGGTAACATCATCAGTGCTACCGGTAGTAGGGAGTGGCTTGCCCTGTAAGTGTTGGTGGGAGTGATCTTGGTGATTCTTTCGTTGGACTGTCTACTGTTAGCTTGTTTGGCAGTTTCTTAATTGGGGTATTGTTTACTTCTTGATTATTGCTTTGATGTTAATGTTGGTGTATATAAAATATAAAATGAGAGCAAATCCCACTCCCTATTAGCATGTAATATTATTACTAGATAATATTACCTAATTTGGGTAATGAAACATCTGCAAGAAAACAACCAAGCTCAGAGAGCATCAAGAACCACTTGGTGGAGCAGTGGTTAGAGCGCAGTACTGCAGCTACTTCAGCTGACTGCTAGTTCAGCAGATCAGTAGATCAAATCTCACCGGCTCAAGGTTGACTCAGCCTTCCATCCTTCCGAGGTGGGTAAAATGAAGACCCAGATTGTTGGGGGCAATATGCTAATGCAATATGTTAATATGCAATATGCTATATGCTAACTTTGTAAACCGCTTAGAGAGGGCTGTAAAGCACTTTGAAGTGGTATAGAAGTCTAACTAATAAATAAAATAAATAAAGAAATGCTATTGTTCTTATAACGCTCATTATCATGGCCAAATTGATTGGAATTACTTCCAATGAATGGAGTGTAGCAACTTCTATGGAGGCACCTGCTTTTGTCTCCTTTGATGTGAGGGGGGAAGGGATAATGAAAAGTTTAAAGAGGTACACAGTAAAATATATATGAAAGGTAGAACACCTCTTGCATTTGATCACACTTCATAGCAATGAATTAGATGCGCATATCTGCCATATAGCCAAGTTTGACCATCCATTTGGGGTGGGTTGATCAGCTTCTCAAGTTTCTAATCATTTTCCCATCCCCACCACAAGGAAATCCAGCAACTATTAGAGGAAATACTGATACTACGGTAAAATAATAGCAGCTTTTCAATGGAAAAAAAAATAGGGCTGAGCAAAACAGCCCATAAAGAAATGGTTAACAATGATTTATTTCCATGCTTCAAAAATCCTTCTCTGGCTGATTACAGAATTTGAAAAGTACAGTTGGGATAAGGAACATATCCAGACTTCACTACAACAGAAAACATAACTCAAAAATAAAACTATAAATCACAGAAATCATGACCAGGGTCACAGACTATCTTTAATCATATTTTAGCTTGCTTGGCTTGGGCTTTGCATGCTACAGTATGTGCTAAACCACTGTGACTTGTAAACCTGGGTTTACAGTTAGTTTGATAAGCCAAACTATGACTCATTTTATTGCTAACAACAACTTCATTAGTCTTTCACAGTTACAGTAGTCTTTCGCAGAATTATCCAAGAAAACACACACAAAAAAAATGCCATAGTCTGATGCTTTTAAGAGCACCTTTGATATGTGGGCATTAATATCTGAAGGTTTTCCTGGGCTTGTAATAAATGGTATCCCTTGCTAATTGCTGCAAATCAAATGGCCATTAAAATGCATAGCTGAAGAATGGCTTCAGCTGTTTAGCCATCTTATTTGCCCTGATCCCAGCAAAACGGGAAAAATAATTGGCTGGTTAAAAGGTGTTAGCGATTCTTTTTAATGTATGGTTATTTGGAGGGCTAACATTTCAGTTATATCAGTCAATTAATCATAGAAATCTTGGGTTCACTAACTGATGGGCCTACTGCAGATCATGAGGGCAGATTTATACGATCTGTGGGTGTTAAGTAATGTTAATATCCCGACATTGCAAAAGTAGGAGTGTAGCTAAGATTGAGGCTCTCTTATATTTTCTGCCAAATAGGAGGCACAGAGTAACAACTGGGGAGGCCTGATTTTAACTGGGAAAATTTCTGGGTTGTGGGAGGGGGGAGAATATCCTAGGATCATGCACACTTTGGAAAGGACTTGGAAGAACTACCATACTTTGGACCTCATACATGAACATAGCCCAGCTATACTAATCGTTAAAAGTAACCCAATTTTTTTCAGGCATCCATGATGCTTTAAAGCACCCATTGCAGAGGTGGGTTTCAGCAGGTTCTGACCAATTCTGGAGAACCGGTAGTGGAAATTTTGAGTAGTTCGGAGAACCGGTAGTAAAAATTTTGACTGGCCCCGCCCCCATCTATTCTCTGCCTCCCGAGTCCCAGCTGATTGGGAGGAAATGGGGATTTTGCAGTAACCTTCCCCTGGAGTGGGGAGGGAATGGAGATTTTACAGTATCCTTCCCTGCCACGCCCAACAAGCCACGCCCAACAAGCCATGCCACACCCAACAAGCCACACCATGCCCACCAAGCCACGTCCACAGAACCGGTAGTAAAAAATTTTGAAACCTACCACTGGCCCATTGCTTAAAATTATGTGAGGGTTCTTAAATGTAAGCGTTTAAATGCAATTTTTAAATGCTTCGTAATAATATTTGTGATTCCCCTGCCTTCCGCATCCCTTGCTGTTGTAGCACTATTCTTGAACCGATTCTGAATCTCAACAGAAGATCCCTTTTGAGGAAAGAAATGTGCCACAGATCCTTCCCATGCAGCTGGGGAATAAGTTAAAACCCACATTTTGAAAGGCCAAGAGATCACATCTCTGTTTCTTTGGACATACTACTTCTCTCCAACAAAAATGTAACAAGATCTTGTAGCTATGTTGATGTAAGATACTTTTCTTATGGAAACAAGGAGGAAAAACAAGCCCAGCTTGGGGATTTTAATTTCAGGGATGTTGTTGGTGATGATGATCTGGATTTAATTTGGCATCATTTGACCAGACAGTTAGTGATTCAGCTATATTATAAAGCACTTCAAGAGTGTGCAGCATAATTTTGGGAAGGGTAACTTTCATTAGTTAGCCACAGATGATATATGGCATATTTTCTCTGGTTTCTGCTTATTTACTCAGAAATGGAGGGGGTGGGGGAGAATCTAGCTGCTTTCCAATTCTTTGTTTGTAATGGTAAACCAGAGGGCATGATGGAAAGATGCTGGAAAGCTGACAGCCCAGGCTTGAGATCCAAGTGCCGTGAGATGGGGTGAGCTCCCGTTAACTTGCCTCAGCTCTTGCCAACTTAGCAATTCAAAAGCATGCAAAAGCATGCGAGCGTGTCCCATGTGCCTTGGGGTATAATCATGCTGGCCACATGGCCATTGATATGTCTTGGATAATGTTGGCTCTCTCGGCTAAGAAATGGAGATGAGCACCTAGAGTTTTCATTTTGTATGAGAACAGCAACTAAAATGAGTATTAGGGCTTTTCTACCGAAACCTTAAAGTATTGGACTCCTTTATTGAAAACCAGCTGGAAATGAATCTGCCTTTCTGGATTTCATCTCCTTTTCTGCTTTCGACATAGTGATGACCTGGGGTTCCATCTGGACTCTACATGGTTGGTAATTTTACCTTTGACTTTTACCTTAATTCAGAAAGAATACAGGTAGTCCTGGACTTGCAACATTTCATTTACTGACCTTTCAAAGTTACAACGGCACAGAAAAAAAGTGACTTCGGACCATTTTTCACAGTTACAAGCTTTGCGGCATCCCCATGGTCCTGTGATCAAAATTCAGATGCTTGGCAACAGGTTCATATTTATGACGGTTGCTGTGCCCCTGGCTCATGTAATCCCCTTTTGCAGACTTCTGACAAGCAGAATCAATGGGGAAGCCATGATTCGCTTAACAGTCAGGTTACTAATGTAACAACTGCAGTGACCCACTTAACAACTGTGGCAAGAAACATCGTAAAATTGGACAAAACTCACTTAACAAATGTCTCACTTAACAGAAATTTTGGGCTCAATTGTGGTCATAAGTCAATGAATATCTGTATTAAAAAATATACCACCCTGCACTATTTTTCCTGTTCCTTTGGGCTACAAAGGGAAAGTTGTAAAACTGTTGTCAATTTATCCTGGTTTTAAAAAAGCGAAGAAAGAAAAACAAAAAATAGATGTCTTTTCACTATTTACTCATACTATCCATGGACTCATAAAAAAGAGTGTTTCATTTTTTCACCAGTGAACTTGTTTAAAAAAATAGAGTTACAAAAGGCAGTTGGCGAGGACTATGCATGTCCTTCACCAATTTTATGTCTTGTCTTAAACCAGCTATTCCAAAAGCTGGTTTTAATTATAACAAATGACCTTAGGGCTTCGTTTTAAGCATATCTGCATGGAAGTGGCAGAACAGATTTGTAATAAATAGAAACAATTCGTGTATTCCAGTAAGTCAGATGTTAATCATGCTTTCTTTAATCAAACACAAGTAGCCAAGTTCACACCATCATGATGGCTTATTTATATATAGTGTGAATACAAATACTAGATGGAAAAACTCTGGAACCAACTTCCTTTGGAGCTCCGGATGGCCCCTGACCTTCGCTCGTTCCGCCGCGAGTTGAAGATGTGGTTGTTCTGAAGCCTGGACTGATGGGGGGGGATTGTATTTTTAAATAGTTTTAAATTGGATTTTAATTTTATATCGTTTTTAACATGGAATTATGCATTTTACCGTTGTGAGCGACCCTGAGTCCCCGGAGATAGGGCGGCATATAAATTGCATTAAATAAATAAATAAGTAAGTAAGTAAGTAAGTAAGTAAGTAAGTAAGTACAAATAGCATCTGTATTGCCCAGTGCCCTAGTGAAGGAAAGCGTGCCAGTTGCTACAAAAAATAATATTTTTTTAGAAACAGCAGAACTGTGTTCCTTTGAAATAGGATAGACACAAGACTTTTTTTAAAAAAAGAAAGGCAGTGCATCACCATAAGATGACATGGCTTTGCAGGGAATTTTCATCTACTAATAAGTGTGTTTTTGATGCAAATGATTACTCAATGATTATTGCTATGATTTAAATAGATATACAATAGATTTCATCAGTCGGGAAGACTGTAGCCACCTGACCCCTTGAGTCTTCTCGGTTTGCCATCCACGGGCTAATTCTGAATGGATCTTCCTTTCTCTCTGTTTTTTTTTCTGGTTCCTGATTTTAATCCTGACTTGGGCTGGACAGGCCTTGAAACAGAGGGCTGACCTCTGTAAAGTAGTCCACATCCTATCCTCACAGGAAATACAAGGAACATCAAGAATGCAAGTGTTTGAAACAAACAGCACATCATTGTACTAATTGGCTGATTCCTCAAGATAAATGAATGTGTGGATAATGCCAAAGGAAAAAGCTAGTGTGGGAGAATCTCCTGTGACCTCAAAACTGAACCTAAACTTAAAAAAAAAAAAGCTGAAGGAGAAAACCATTGTGTATTTTTCCTGCTCTAAACTACATTGGCTGAAACAGAGAAAGTTGCAGAGGGACAGGATCCTGCCTTCCCAGTATCTTAATATATAATAAATTTGTGAGGAAAGGAGTATCCCCCCCACCCCCCAGCAGAAGAAGAAGTGTTCCTCTAATTTCAGGTAGTTGAAATTTGCAGTTTTCTTCCCATCTGTATAGACTGGAAAGCAAATGCTAAGTTCTCATATTTCTTAACATACCAAACACAAATAACACAAGAGGTGTTCAAAGTCACTGCCAGAGAAAGCGGGGTGCACACATGAGAACAACTTGCCTCCAGGAGTTGTGAATGCTCCAACACTGGACGTTTTTAAGAAGATGTTGGATAACTATTTGTCTGAAGTGGTGTAGGGTTTCCTGCCTAAGCAGGAGATTGGACTAGAAGATCTCCAAGATCCCTTCCAACTCTGTTATTCTATTCTATTCTAAGACCAATGTGATAGAACAAGAAGAAAGGCAGCACCAAGGAGCAATATCCTCTCCTACTGTCACTCTACCCAACTCAACTTTGCCCCTCACAGAGGTCCTCTGTTCCCATCACTATTGAGGGACCATTTCCTATAGCAGGCAGACTGGAGCAACATCAGAGCTGACCATACTGCAGCAAGAATAACAACAAGTAGACAAATTCAAGTTACGTTCAAAAATCCAAAGTTTTAAGAGCAATAATTGGAACATTAGTACAGTTACTTTGAGAAAGACCAGGTTCTTGTGGTGTTTTGTAGTGCCCACTTAGAGGCCAGTGGGTTATTATAAAAACTTAAAAGCATTCATATTGGTGTTTGAGTCTTCTAGTTTGGTTTGTTTTTTTCCCCTCTCCTCCCCATTCCTTTCCACAGTTCTGTGAGTTGAGCAGGGTGTCTTTTGATTAGCCTCGGTACTGGGGCCTTCTTAATATTTGTTTTGGTTGTTATTCAGTCTGTAAATTGATATGGAAGATTTTCTGGCTAAGGAATGAGGTATTCATGTTCCAGATACACGCATACATGTATACACCTGGGAACTAAAGTAATTAAATATTGCCTTTTTGTGTTTCTCCCTCCTTCTTTTAATGTACCAAGTTTCTGCCATGTTGATTTATTACCCCATAAATTTTAATATGTTTATTTTTGTTTTATTTTTTTTTTAAAGCCCATCCCTTTCTAATTTTTGTTTGTGTGTGAATAAGGTCATGAGTAATGTGCCTGTGGATGCAATCTTTAGTAAGGCTTGTTTTTGGCAAAACTAGCTAATCAAACAAACACTGTAAACATATTTACATATGGTCTTAACCTCAGTAAAAGTGAATTCTGAAGTAGCAGGAAAATCTTCTTTAATGTGCAAATTAACTTCCATTTTAAACTATGACTCCCTCCAACTAGAATAGACACCATCTTAAATATGACTTGTGTCCTAAATTATAGGAGACAGCCCTCTGTGTGAACCTTTGGACCATCCAACTTTGATTTAAACATAAAGAGCCCTAAGAAAGAAGAACAAAGTGGGCTTTTGAAGACGCCTCAAATGCGGCAGACATGCAGGCCACTCGGTCATGACCTTCTCCATAATGAGGAACAGTATTGTATGTTGGGCTGAAACTGCACTAATAATTTCTTGATTTACAGCCATTTCTGTAAAACAGCATATGTGGATTTTATGCAGATCTGCAATTTGTGAGATGCAACTATCTAAACTTAATCAGAGGCTCAGAAGAGGGCGCGGTAAAGCCTTTATTGATTTGTCTGTATAGAAATAGAATGAATAAAAAGAAATCAAAGTCACTCCTGGGCTGAAAGCGTTACCTGATTTGTACATTGTAGGTAGAGGAGAAAGACAGATACTGAAGCTGAAGCTCAAATTCTTTGGCCACCTAATGAGAAAAGAGGATTCATTGGAAAAGACCCTGATGTTGGGAAAGATTGGAGGCAGAAGGAGAAAGGGGCGGCAGAGGAAGAGATGATTAGATAATGTCATTAACACAATATACATGAATTTGGCAAACTCTGGGAACCAGTGGAGAACAGGGGGGGCCTGGCATGCTGTGGTCCCTGGGGTTCAGAGGTGGGTTTCAGCAGGTTCTGACCAGTTCTGAAGAACCGGTAGTGGAAATTTTGAATACTTCGGAGAACCGGTAGTAAAAATTCTGACTGACCCCGCCCCCATCTATTCTCTGCCTCCCAAGTCCCAGCTGATCGGGAGGAAATGGGGATTTTGCAGTAACCTTCCCCTGGATTGGGGAGGGAATGAAGATTTTACAGTATCCTTCCCCTGCCATGCCATGCCACGCCCACCAAGCCACGCCCACAGAACCGGTAGTAAAAAAAAATTGAAATCCACCAATGCTGGGGTTGCAAAGAATCGGACTTGACTTAGCGACTGAACAACAAAAAGGCAGAAGAAACTTCCCTGTTATTCATAGTAGGGCAAATGGGACATGGGATAGCAAGAAAAGTTTAGTTTGCTAAACTTCTCTATCAAGCTGCTGTTCAAAGCACAGACTTAAGACTGTTTTAAAAAGCAGCAGCCATGGGGCAATGCTCAAGGCCTACAGGCTTCAGGGAGTCCTGGGAAGTTGATCTTAGGTGCTGATTTGTTTTTTTAAATATGTGATTTAAGGGCATGGTGTGAAACAAAGCACCAGCCATGGAGAACTGCTGATTCAAGTGGACTGTTATTTTTGCAACATGCCTGCCATTCTGGGAGAAATGAGAAAGAAAGACCAACCAGTGAAAAACAAAGCAAAGAGACACCAAGTTGATGTGAAAAAATGATGGATGGACCAGCTGTCTTAGGGCCAAAGTGAATGAGAGCAAAGACATCAGTCATCCAAACTAATTATCACATAAGATCCACCCAGAGTCACTGCAACAGTAAGATGGGCAGCATATAAATTAAATTAATTAATTAAATAAAACATAAAGAGTGGAATTACTGTGAAAGTTCTCTTGCTGTTCAAAAAGTTTATTCTCATGTCCCCTTAATTGATACAAACATGCGCCCTTCAATCTTTCTTTATAAAGGCTTAAATGCATTACACTTAGGGATATTTTGGGATTTTTTTAAAAAAAATCAAATTAAATTCGCTATTATTTTAGCCGGTATTGGAAGAAAGTGTCAGTGTGGTACTCACAGGCAAGGGGACAGATCTCGAACCGTAGCACAAACATAACCTAGTAAATGCTTTTTCTTAATCATAATATTCTCTTTCCCTCATTTCCAGCGCACCACAGCAGAGACAGCTTCATGCCATTTTTTATCTGTTCCAATTTTGCAATAGTGCTATTCCTCTTCCCTTGCCGTGGACACGGTTCAGAACATGTCGCTGGCAATTGTTTGAAGACAACATCAGGAGTGGGATTTGCATGGCTCTACCCAAGGGCCTGGGAAGACCAACTCTATGAGTTTTTAGTATGCTATGCATAGCGATAATTGTCTGGTGCTGGTAACACAAAACCTTTTGTCTGTCAGTTCAAGAAGGCAACTAAATCTTTAAAATCCCAACCAAGATATTTTCAAAGATATTCTCGAAGTCTGCATTCCTATCTACCCTGGCAACTTCCTGGGAGAACTTCACCCAACGCTCACCGATCTTCTCATGTGATTTATGCTCTCAATTGTCATAATTCCCCCAATGACCTCTACGAAGAATAACTAGCCTAAAATGAAGAATCCTAAATGGACTATTCCCAGCAAAGACTGACGTATAATTGCTGAATGGCTTCCCTGTCAGTCACTGCATGCAAAAGCTGGGCCTAGGCCCAAGTATAGGGCAGTGATTCCTGATCTGGTGGGGAGGTTACTTCTGGAAGAGTGGCTGATTGGGTGATTTACAAACAGGCTGGCAAGGCTGTTATCATGACAGATTCAGCATGTCGTTGCCCTCTGGGCTGCGCTCAGCGCCAGCCACTTAGTGAACCACTTCCATTAACATCCATCTCCATCAGAGCAACTCTTTAATCTTCTGACATCAGCACCTCCTTTCCAAAGGTTGCTTTTAAAGAGACAGGGCTCCAGAGCGGGCCTCAATGATTGCACTGAAGAGTATTCTCCTGCCCTTTCCGAGAGCCCTATTTTTTTAAAACCCTGGAGAGGCTACCCAGTAGAGAACTCACCCAGTTTAGAGAGAATTTTCATTGTTGCAAGAAAGGATGCATTGCTATTTACCAATATGGGGAAAGGACTAGAGCTATGCAGCCTCTTCCCTTTAATGCCAAAAAAAGGTGTTTTGTAGTACCCAGACATATGATTGCAGGGCCTGTCTGCAACTCTTTAAAGCAGCTGTATCTTTCTCCATGATTTCTGCGGTTGCCTTTCATATCTTTTTAGAATTGTATCCAAACAATTGCATAGGCTAAGGCCAACAGGTGTGTAAGTTTGCAATAGTGGCAAATATCTGTAGCTAGTGTTAGAAGAAATAACCTTCTGGGTTCAGCTCCAAGTGGGGAAAAAGACACTGGAAACATGGAGACTGCTTGGAAAGATAGTTTAATGGTGGACAGGATCACATGGTTTGAGTTCCTGAACAGAAAAAGGGGCTGAGAGGCTGCGAGTCCCTTGGTTTTATGCCCTCTCTGGCTTTGAACTTCCTGGGGCTCCGAAAGAGTATCTTGATTGGTTGTCAGACTCCCAGGGGGTGGGGGTCTTAGCTGGCCTTGTTGGCTGATGTAATCTTCCCAGGTGCCATGTGGTGAGTTTCTGTTGCTAGATGGGTCCTATTGTGTGAGTTTCTGTTGCTAGATGGATCCTATTGTGTTGCAGATGATGGTCCTTTGACAAAGGATTGGGTTTCTGCCTCTGGCCCATTGACAAAAGGGTGGGATGGGGGGCAAGAAGGTGGGCGCTGCTTCGTCTTTAAAACATGCTTCTCCATTTCTCATCCAGGGAAACATAATATTCTGCCTTTTTAATATTTCCTAAAATATTTCATTCTTCTAGGAAAGGGGTGGGTGCTAACTTCCTATATTGGGGTGTAGGATGAGGGTGAAGGCTCGTCCTCCGAGCTTGTAGGTTGGTTTCCAAACATTTCATTACCAGGCTAGGTAACATCTTCAGCAGAGTTTAAGGGATACCAGTGTCAGTGTTTTTCTGTTTATAAGGGCTTCAAGTGAGGGTCTTCTGATAGGTCAGGTGTGAGTCATCAGTGTGACAGGTCTTGTGATAGGGAGGCTACATCAGGTCAGAGTCCTTGGGAGGTGAACTGCTGGTGTGTGTGGAGGGGTTGCATGGATTGGTTGAGAGTCGGAGCTGTCTCTGGTTGGCTGTGCTGTTGATTTGGGTTCTGAGGGATTTGTAGGCTGGTTGCAGATCAATGTATCTGTTGATGGAATTGCTTGTTGAGTGCCAGGAGGAACTCATGAGTGTGGCGGGTGTTAGCGTGGCTGATGATTTTTGTATTGCTCCAATCGAACTGGTGCTGTTTGGTGTCGGTGTGATTAGAGATTAAGGATTTGGGATCGTGGCATTTGACTGTCAGTCGGTGTTCGTGGATCCTGGTTTTTAACTGACATGATGTTTGTCCCATGTAGAATTGGTTGCAAAATGCTTACCGTTGATTTGGTGGGCTATATTGTTTCTTTCATCCATTTCAGATGTGTAAGTCTCCTACCTTGTGATAGGGGAAGAAAGAATGTGTTACTTCATCCAAGGGATATTTCTTGGATGAGGCTAGATGCTTCATTCTACAGAGAATGTGAACACAATCCAATTTAAAATGCAATAAAGGGTTTATTTCCCATTTATTACAGCAGGAGACATGTACATACCTTACTGACACCTTGCTTCTTTTCTTTTGGAATTACTGGCATAATTTACAGAACGATTTAAACACGCCTTGCCTGAGCAAGGAATCACAAGCAAAGATTCCCCTGAAGAAGAATCAATCCCATTGCATTTCTTGGTGTCTCAACAAAACCTCCGTGTTTTGCTTTGTTTTTATTTAGTAGATGGTAAAATCTAAGCAAGTATTACTCAAAAATTCAAATACATCTTTCCCTGATTTAAGTACACTATTTAGTTGATAGATTCCATCCTGTTCCCTCTCTTCTGCAGCCACTGAATTTTGAAATAATACAACGACAAAACTGTCAATATCTGTGTCACATACCTGTATGAAACATTGGTTTAGAATCTATAGCAGTCATCTCCAAACTGGTGCCCCAGAATTATGTTTAACTTCCAAAATCTCCAGCTTTGCTGTCTGTATTGTGCCCTAATCCTCAACTCAAGTCTTGCCCTATTTCCTTCACTCATTTGCAGCAGGCTTAATCCTTGGACATTGATATGAAAATGCATTTGTTTATTGCTAAGATATCATAGAATATTTTTTGAGCCTGGAATTAAGATCCAGTCATACCCAGAGGCCACAAGTTTGAAAAAAAGCCTGGTTTATGCAACATGCAGGATACTATTATTATCTATTATTGTTTATGAAAGTCAATTTGATGCAGCGGTAAAAGGCACCAGGCTAGAAACGGAGAGACCTTGTGTTCTAGTCCCACCTTGGACACAAAGCCAGCAGATAGTTTAGAGCCAGTCATTCTCTCAATCCTAAGAAGGAGGCAAGGCAGACACTTCTGAAAAGCTTGCCAAGTTGCAAAAACATCCCAGGATCATCAGGTTTTATGTTGTCTCCTTTATGTCTTCAGTGGCAACTAATAACAGAAACAATGGTTGGCTAATAGATAGTCTGATACCATTAACTTGTGTTTCAAGGACAAAAGAAATGTCATCCTCTCCTTGCAAGATGCATCCCAGCCTAGAATCCGACTGGATCAGACTGGCAGATAAATAAATGAACATTGTCAAATAAACCTACTTTCACTGCATTTCTGAAGTCAAGAATTACATTGTGTTATGATTGTGTTGGAACCTTAGTGTTGTTTGGAGTGTGCTATATCACTCTAGGTGAGCTAGAGAGCCACGTACATTCATTTTTGAGGTTCCAAAGAGAGGAACAGCGTATGCTTTCTATGTCCCTAGGAGTTAGATACTTTAAACATTGCCTGAGATGTGCAGTGGATAGCAATGAACTTGGCTTCCAATCTACCATGAAGCTCACTGAATATTTTGGGTTAGAAACCAATTCTCAGCCTAAAATAAAAACGCATCAAGTGCCAAGCACAGGGCCTTCAGCTGTTCACCAGCTGAAACTGATAAAAATATATTAATCTCAGCCAAGTAATGTGGTGACATGTATGTTTCAACAAACTGCACTTTTAGAAGTGCAGCTTTGAAAGTATGTTGTGTCTCATAATGGGACCGGATGAGCGAAGAAGCAATTTGTTCTGCAAAGATTCATTTTCTAAAGGAACTATCACAAGCCTGTGAAGTTCCTAACACTTGAAGCCCATCTTGCTCCTTCGGTCAACCAGTGCTAATATTTCTTAAAAAGTAGAATCAGGGTGCAGTTGTTTAAAGACAGCAGGAGTGGTATGGCTGCCTTTTCTTTCTGTAATTAAACATAGACATTATTGTGATCTAAGAAGACTAGGCAGCCTTTCAAATGTCCTACATGTTGACCAAAAGCCGGTTTTGGGGAGTATTTATTGGACATTTTATTGAACCACATATTATTGTGGTCATACTTACCTCCAGTCTCTGCAGTAATTCTAAAATTGTTTTTCAAACTGTTTGTGATGCCAATGATGATTGCAACAAAAATATATATAATGTGTGAATATTATGTGCATGCATGTATATATGTAGCTCTTTAGCATGCGTGCATGCATTCGTGTATATGTATGTAAATAGGCTTGGGAGATTCAGGTAGTCCTTGACTTACGACCACAATTCAGCCCGACATTTCTGTTGCTAAATAAGAATGGCCTTTCTTGCCACAGTTGTCAAGTGAATCACCGGAGTTGTTAAGTTAGTAACACGGTTGTTAAGTAAATCTGGCTTCCCCATTGACTTTGCTTGTCAGAAGGTCACAAAAGGTGATCTCATGATCCTGGGAGAGAGCAAGGTCATAAATATGAATCAATTGCCAAAGATCTGAATTTTGATCAGATGACCATGGAGATGCTGCAATGGTCTTAAGTGCGAAAAACAGTCATAAGTCACTTTTTTCAGTGCAGTTGTAACTTCGAACGGTCACTAACTGAACTGTTGTAAGTTGAGGACTATGTTTACATGGTTATACTGGGAAGATAAGAGCTAGGATAAGCCAGAATTCAGGTCTCACAGTGCTAGGTGGTTTTGCCTGAGTCTATAGAAACGTTGCGAGGATACTCAGACTTTGGGTGTTTCAGTTGGCGTCCTCCTGCCAGTTGCTTCTGATTTGCTCTGTTTAGAATAGAATAGAATAGAATAGAATAGAATAGAATAGAATAGAATAGAATAGAATAGAATAGAATAGAATAGAATAGAATAGAATAGAATTCTTTATTGGCCAAGTGTGATTGGACACAGAAGGAATTTGTCTTGGTGCATACGCTCTCAGTGTACATAAAAGATACATTTGTCAAGAATCATAAGGTACAACACTTAATGATAGTCATAAGGAACAAATAAGCAATCAAATCATATTAGGAAATATAAATTTTAAGGATACCAGCAACAAGGTTACAGTCATACAGTCATAAGTGGGAGGAGATGGATGATAGGAATGATGAGAAGATTAATAGTAATGCAGACTTAGTGAATAGTTTGACAGTGTTGAGGGAATTATTTGTTTAGCAGAGTGATGGCATTCGGGAAAAAAACTGTTCTGTGTTGTGATGGGAAGTGAAAGTGAAGATGCCACCTTGGGCAGTCTGCCTCAGTGCTCAGTCATCCTCCTTGTTAGAAACATGAGTTCCTCCAACTTTAACACGAGGCTTTGTGTGATATAGTGCTACATTTTTGCCCTCTTCTAAAAGGCATCCAGCATCCACCACACACTCCTCATAAAGGTAAATTACACGTAGCAATCATGTCACTTCTTTGACAAGCTGAAAGGACTGTGATCCTGTGATCCCATTACAGCCTGGCTTTTTCCAAGCCCTCAAATCATTCTTCAACCGTTCCTTCTGCAGTTCAGATTTTTTTTCCCAACATCTGTTTCAAAGAAAATACGGGTGCCAAAGTTTGACACAGCAGCCAACAATGTCTCACTGATGCTATTACCGGTATATCTTTGTGTGCTTTCTTACCCTCCTTCCAATAAATCTATCCAAGATTTACATATTTACCCCTCCCTCCCCAAGTTCAGGAGGGGGGGGAATCTCACAGATGGAGATTTACAAACTCAAAACATTCATCCTGTCATTCACGGATCACTTCTTTCTTCTAAGCCAGGTTAGGTGCATTTTTGATGGAGAAAGAAAAATTTACAATATTGTTCTAAATACTGCAGTCTATAGATGCTTAATAAAAAAGAAAATATATTGCCCCACTCCAATGTACAGACAGGGGATTGCGGTAACCAAGGAAAGGGGAGGGGAAAAAGGAAACGGCTAGGACTGTTTCCCTTTGGAAGAGCAGAGGCAGAAAAGTGAAGAAGATAAAGCTTTCTTGGCATGAGGACAAAGTGAGGGTGGGAAGAAAGTTCAGCTGTTCAGAGTCTGTTTGCTGTAAAAGGCATTTCAGTTGAGCCAATAGAAATATTGACCATCCTAGCTGGTCAGAAGCAGCCTGTAAAGATAGCTCTGGGCCTTTTTCCTGCTCTTTGGAAAAGAATAAGAATGCCAACTTTTCAGACAATTGCTACAAGAGAGCCAGTTTGGTCTAATGGTTAAGAGACCAGACTAGAAACTAGGAAACGGTGAGTTCTAGTCTTGTCTTACAGATGAAAGCAGCTTGGGTGCTTTTGGGCCAATCACTTTCTCTCAGCCCAAACCACCTCACAGGGTGGTTGTTGTGAGGAAAAAAGGAAAGAGGAAGGAATATTAGGTATGTTGGCTGCCTTGTGTTATTTAAAAATAATAATAACAAAGATATAAATATGGGATATAAATAAATAAAAATAATAGTTGCTTCCTAAATGGCAAATGGTGCACAAGCATTAATCTATCAAAAGGTTTACTTCCAAATGATGGAAAACTGCTACGTTGTCCCTCACAACAACCCCTGGATGACTTCTACACAGAGAAGTCAACCTTCCCATTTTTGTCTGTTAGTGGCAACAATGAAGATGGAAAGATAAGGGTTCTTTCATTGGAGACGTGAAAATTTTCCCAAACTTAGTCTTATTAGGGAAAGGAAAAAGGGAATAGAACTAAACAAGCTTCAGACATGTGGTCACGGAGGATCCAGGGGCAGGATGATTTATCCTTACTGTGGGGATCACTCACCTGGATTTTATGAATTTCTAAAGAGCTCCTTCAGAGGTTTTGTGGCGCAAGAAATGCATGGCTCCTTAAGGAGTATGGATATATAGATACATATACTTTGACAATTACAAAATGAGACAACCACAGATAAAGACAGGATTATAATTAGCTCCAAATTTGAGATAGAGGTAGGGCCAAAGAATTAGTGGGCCTGGGCATTTTCTTTTAGCTAGAAAAAAAATAGGGGGAGAAGTCATGTGGGGGTTTTCCCCCTTCAAACCAATCCTAGCTACTAGCCAGATAAGACAAATGAACATTTTCAAGTTGGAATAGTTCCGAACTGCAGCATAAGTTGTTTGTACAGGTAAGTCCTTGACCATAACTAAGTCCAAAATTTCTATTGCTAAGCAAAATAGTTGAGTTTTGCCCCATTTTACGACCTTTCCTGCCACGATTCATTAAGTGAATCACTGCAGTTGTTAAGTTAGTAACACCATTGTTAAGTGAATCTGGCTTCCCCATTGACGTCACTGATCAGGAGGTTTCAAAAGGTGATTCCCATGACCCCGGGGCATTGCAATCGTCATAAATACATGACAGTTGCCAAGCATCTTAATTTTGATCACGTGATCATTGGGGAGGCTTCAACGGTCGTATGTGTGTGGAGGGGGGGGAAGTCATAAGTCACTTTTTAAAGTATTGTTTGAAACTTTGGTCACTAAATGAATGGTTATAAATCAAGGACTACCTGTATCATATATTGTTCCAGGTTGTTTTTAAAGTGAGCTTTACAAATTCTGGTCTGGTTTGCAGGATATTGGCAATAGGAGCCTGGTGGCGTGGCAGACTAAAGCACTATAATGAACATTCAGCTGCCTGCAATTACTGCAAATTCAAAAATCTCACCAGGCTCGAGGTTGACTCAGCCTTCCATCCTTTCTAAGGTAGGTAAAATAAGGACCCAGATTGTGGGGGCAATAAGCTGACTTTGTATAAATATACAAAAATATGAAGGCTATTGCTTAACGCATTGTAAGCTGCCCTGAGTCTCTGGAGAAGGGTGGTATATAAATCAATTTTAAAAAAAATAGGGCGAGACTGGCGCTCAGCCTAAATTATGGCTACCCCACAACAGAAGAAAAATTAAGCCTCACTGGCTGCTGATTTTTGTGTGAGCCAATCTACCAGTATCTCCTTTTTCCTTGCAGAGATTGTTCCCTCCTCACTAGGCTTCATCTTTCCTTTGTTTTTCCAGATGTTTGCATGCAGATTACCAGATGTTTGCATAACCCTCTTCCCACATTGTCTCAACTGACATTAAGGCAGATTCTCCCACAGCACCCCGGGCCTTTATGGCACCATCTTTGCTCTTGTCCTGCTGTAATCAAAACAGTAAAGAGCAATTGTTCTTTCATTCTTGCTTCTCAGCTGGGTTGTGGAAAGAGGAGGAATGGATAGCACAGCTTTGTAGAAACAAAGAAGCGATGTTCCTGTGTTGCAAAATAAAGTTATTTTTAAAAATAAAGAGAAGGGGAGCTTTGTATTTCTGTCAGGAGGGGTTAAGAAAGCAAAGGGAGCTTGCTTCAGTGAGCTTGGGCAGAAACTGAAAAATGTCCATAGAGAAAAGTTAGGGGTGAATGGAGTGCCAGATTCTGGGACAGTTTCTTGATTTAACCACCATTGTGGGATCAACTGCAAAACTATTTTTAAAAATGGTAGCAGCCCATCAGTGGAGAAAATAGCTACTGGTTGATTGGTCCACACAGGAGCCAATCAGCAATCAGCCAGTCAGCACTGAAGAAGAAAGGGTGGGGCAGATACTGCAGCCAATTAGAGCTGCATCTGCTGCTAGAATGGAAGGATATACTAGAGATTATTCACTGTGAAGGGTTTAAGGCAGCTGAGATGGAGAATCCTGGAGAATATGGACATTGGGGGCATTGTCACCCATTTCTGGGCTGAAGAAGCAGTGGGTGTCCTATATTGGAAGTGGGCCAAGCAAATGTGTGGATCAAACTTGTAGATAGGCTGTTGGATGGAACATGAAAACTGCACAGAGCATATTATGGGTATATGCTGTTTCATCTCTGTGCCACCACACAGTATAAGCTAACCCACAGATTTGTTTGTAAAGCATTTCTTGGTGACCCCATTAATTAATAAATGATGGCAAAAAAACAAACATAGCACTTTGCCAAATGATTCATGCAAGGAAGTAAAATTTCATGCATGCAAATTATTTTCTTAAAAGACCACTTGAAATAGGTGCCTAATAGGGAACTAATAAATAAATGAACATCTTAATTCTTTCCTATATTTGTGTTTGACAAGGCTGCCTCCTCGTACTCTTTCAGTATAAATGCGACCCTCATATCCCCGCCTTTCAAATGTACCTAAGACAATATCCTTCAATACTACAAAAATCCAAGAAAAATATCCTAGCACTTTTTTCACAATTATTTAAAAGAGAAATTATGGCACAGGCTTGCTGAACACTAAAAGCAGCATGCAGCCGAAATAAATGTTGTAACAAAGGAAACTAAGAGGGTATGTTCTGCATAATTATATCTTTCTTGGTAATTGGTATCCTATATTAATTACACTTTAATTCACTGTGTATTCCAGATGACACATTAATTCACTGTGTATTCCAGATGACATCATTGTCATATAGTTTCATTCTTCTGCAAACATTCCATGCTTTTTTAAAGAATGGATATACTGTATAATAAGTGTTTTATAGACTGCAGTTGCACTACTAACCTGCCAAGTATAACTAGTCAAACTATAACTGAAGTTTTTTCTAGATACTATTATATCTTTAATTAAAAGCTTCCTATTTGTGAAACCACCGTGGCTTTTGTTCAGGGCAGCTGGATGACTAGAAATGAATTATTTCCTAACTGCTGCTGAGTTTCTCATTTCTATTAGAGTAAACACTTTGTCTGTGATTTTATTCATAATGTCATGATTTTGCTGTAAAAAAATGTAATGCAATTGTTCTGTTATAAATGAAAGAAGGAAGGAAGGAGGGAAAGAAAGAAAAAAGGAAGGAAGGAAGGAAGGAAGGAAGGAAGGAAGAAAGAAAGAAAGACTCCTCCTCAATCATTCATTATGTTTTGTTGAAACTTCAAAAGTAGAAGCTGATTTACAAAGAGACAGAAAAACAGGCTAAGTATGAGCCGCAGCTAAGAAAACTACTGTAAATACTTCACTTCATCTGTCCTTATTGCTGATTTCACAGATGCTGTTTCCTGTCTCATGGTAAATCAACAGCCAAATTGTTGCAGTTCAGAGAAATATGATGAGGTGGCAAGTCTTTAACGATGGGAGGTAAAGTAGAGTAACAGAGGGGATGAAATGAAGAGAAGACAGGAAAAACAAAAGAAAAGATAAATAATGGATAGAAGGGGAGGGTACTGGATTTTTGTATCTTTCAAAACATTTTTGGAAAGAGAGGTAAAAAATGTGATGGTTTGATGCTTTCAAAAGAAAAAAGAGGGCTCTGGCCTACTCACTGTCAACATAAGCTCCTAAAGGTGTGTCTCTGAGGAAATGCTATTGCTTAAAAGCATTGTAAGCCGCCCTGAGTCTCTGGAGAAGGGCGGCATATAAATCAAACAAACAAACAAACAAATAAATAAATGCAGTTTCTTCTAGGAAAAAAAATATTGTTTCCAGTTTTGAACTGTACAGTGGCATACTCACTCTTTAAGTCCAACATTTGCATCCTGATATTTGAAATTACCTTGCCTGGATAATCATGAACCTGGTCCAGTTAGACTCACCTTGCTTTATCCTGAGAGTCAAATTTCTTGGTGATGTTCTCTGAAGCACCTAACCTCCTCTTATTGTATGTCTTCCCCATATTCTACTCCACCATCATAAGTTCAAGTTTTTGAAGTTGCTCAAGATACAATCTTCAGCTAAACGTCATCCTTTTAGACATAGGAAGGGAGCTGCTAAGGGAGGAGAGGGGAGCTCAGATCTGTGGTAGACATTTCCTCCCCCCCCCCACTTCCCATTTTTATAGTCCAGAGAGCTTCTCTAACCAAACCTGGTTAAAAAAAAAACTGACTTGCAGTTTCATGATTTTTATTTTATTTTGCCACGTAAGTGTGTAAAGCCCCCATTTTGCTCCTTAAAGCCACTCCCTTGACTCAAATAAGACTGACAATTCCAGCCCCTCCCACAACTGTGATCTAATTTGTGCTTTATTAAATTTATATCCCACCATTTGCATCTAGAAGCTGAGCATTCCTTCCTCTCATTTAGGGAATAACACTCTTGGGACATACCTTGAGCCAACAGAGAATGACTGGCTCAAAATCACCAAGGAAGTTTTTGTGGCTAGTGGGGACTTGAACCCAGGCCTAGTCCAACGCCTTCACCACTACACCACACGTGCTCCTGATGTAATGGGACTCTGCTTTGTCTCCTTTGCTTTTGTCAAACCAGGGGAAGAGTGTAATTAAAAATGGGGTATACAATGCAGAATGCCTCCCCCCCCAAAACCCAAAGCTCCTTCTCACCTCGTCTGGTTTTTATTCTTCTATTCTTTCTATTCTATTCCTTCCTTTCTTCACAGATGAATTCCATGGCTGGACAGAGGTAGGGAAAGCAAAGTGGCATGCAGGCTTTGATCTCCGAATTAATTTTATATAGAAAGATTTTTTTCCTCCTACCCCGTCCCCCCTCCCCCAGACATCCAATGTGCTGCTGGTTTATGGGCACATGGAGGAAAATCAATACTCTATCAAAGAAATTCTGCTTTTACACTGGAGCTTTCTGGTTGCAGCTGCTATTCATCTGAGCCTCTAAACACTAACTAAATCTAGTAGCCACTGTTCACCAGCCCTTCTGGGGGTCAGTTTGCTCTAGCACAATTGATTGGGCTCTCGAGAAAGCTGGGGTTTTTTTCTTTATTATTTTTCTTGTATTGTATTGTCCTTTACTGTATTTATTTATTTTACTTTGGTGTGGCTTTTGTGTTATGGGGATGGATTATTTATCATCCACTTACCATATTATTTATGTATGACTATTATTGCTGTTGTGCTGTTTTGGTAGTCGCTGCATCGGCACTAACTCTATTCTTCATCTAAACTAGGAATCTGTTTGTTTTATTTGTGATTTCAGATCAGTTTTGCTCCTGATGACTGCCTGGATTGTCCCTGCAGTTTTCTGGGCAAGATTTTCAGAAATGCCCCCAAAGGTGCTTTTTTTCAAGAGGCAACTGGACTTTCTGGTTTTTCTTTGAAGTCGTTTCGCTTCTCATCCAAGAAGCTTCTTCAGCTCTGATTGGATGGTAGGGTCAGAGTCAGAGCTGAAGAAGCTTCTTGGGGGAGAAGTGAAACATCTTTAAAAAAAAAAAACCAGAAAGTCCAGTTGCCTCTTGAAAAAAACACCTTTGGGACAATCATGACCTGGATGACTGAGAATCTCCATAGACATTTTCAGAAATGGTTTGCCCTTGCCTGCTTCCCAGGGCTGAGAGAAAGTGACTGGCCCAAGGCCACCCAGCTGGCTTTGTGCCTATGGTGGGGCCAAACTCAGTCTCCCACTTCCAAGGCTTTAACCACTGCACCAGGATTAATAGCACCATACTAACAAGTGACCAAAATGTTCAAAGTAAAGGCTTCCTTGAGCATTATATTGTATCTTCATTCTTGTTTAGAAAGGTGATCAAGACTTGGTCCCTTTAAGTTTTTTCTTTCTTTCTGATAATAATTGAAACCAGTCCATATGAATGAACGTTTGGCTTTCTATGTTCTTTATACAATTCCTTTGAATTGTATTTTTTAAAGTGTGTTTAAAAAAAGAAATGCTTATTTTTGTACATCACCCTTTTCAGGTAGAAAGACGGGGCACAAATCCCTAAAATGAATCAATCTCCAGGCCATTCACGACTCTCATCAAATCAAGACTTAAGAGGCTTAATTAAAAAGCCACATGAAAAGCAAAGCAGCTCAGGCTGTATGTGAAGTGCATGAAAATGATTCGGGTAGCATTTTTAAAGTTCAGTTTTGAATATTTATTTATTTATTTAGAAAATTTGTATAGCTGTGCATCTCACAAAAAGTTGGTCAGCAAGAAACAACCTCCCTGGTGGCTTTGCTCGAACGGTTGGCCCCGCCCACATCACTAACCAAAAACTTAAGACTGCAGCCATGGGAGAAAACCCCTTAACTCAGAATGCCTGTGTGTAGCAATAGCAATAGCACTTAGACTTATATACCGCTTCATAGTGCTTTTACAGCCCTCTCTAAGCGGTTTACAGAGTCAGCATATTACCCCCAAAAGTCTGGGTCCTCATTTTACCAACCTCGGAAGGATGGAAGACTAAGTCAACCTTGAGGCGGTGAGATTTGAACTGCCAAACTGCAGCTAGCAGTCAGCTGAAGTAGCCTGCAGTGCTGCACTCTTAACTACTGTGCCACCTTGGCTCTATACCTACATTAGTGCGTACAAATGTTGCTCTGTTCCATTTTTTTGTGTACTCCTCCTAACCAGTGAAAATATAATTTCCAAGAAAGCACAGAGTGTATTGTTCCATTAAAATATGCAGAAGTAAAATGTTTTCTTATTCAATAACAGATTTATTTGGTACAATTCAAGGCATATTACATAAGGCGCCCATCTCGTGAAGAGGGTCGGACTGAGAGAAACCAGATGGCCCAAAGTCACCCAGCCAGCTTTTGAGCTTAAGGAAGAACTAAAACTCCCAGTCTCCCATTTTCTATTACAGCACCCTAACCATTACAATACACCAAAGTGGTTTCTTTGCTTTGCACTGTTGTCTCTGTTAAAATAGCTTTTCTGGTGAGCATAAATATATCATAGGGCGGAGTAGGCAGTCCACTGTAATCTGCTAGTTAGGAAAAGAAGAAAGATTTATGGTCATCGCATTCTGTTACAACTTGCAAAAATGAAAGGAAGCCATGCTTATCCTCTAATGAAAAGCCTCTTCTTTGGAAATGGGCATTTTATTGAGCATGCATTTATGCTTTCCCACTGTGATTTCTTCTTTTTAAAATTGTTTTAAATGTGTACATCACTCTAGAGAGGTTTTGCTCATGGGTAGCCAATGACTATCAGCCAAACAAACAGACAGAATTACAGATAATGGAAGATGGGTGAATTATTAAAAAGCAAAGGCAGAGAGGCATTAGTGTTTAAGAAATAACATAAAATTTACATTGAGTGATATCTTTATTGGGAATAATTAATTTAAAGCATTACAAAATCAGCAGGGCACTCTGCGATTTCTAGAAACGTTCAGCAGCTTGAAAGTTAAAAAGGAAAAAGAGTTAGATGGGCGGCCCATAAATTTTATAAATAAGTAAGTAAAAGGACTGGGAAAGGGAACCTGGTCTGTTAAGTCATAAAACCTACACGGAACAGCGGTATCCTCCAAGTGGTAGTAATTTTCTCATATAAAACTTTTTCAAGCAATGTCATTAGGTTGACCAGATCTGATGGAATGTGCAACTGGAAAATCAGTAGATAGAAGTTTTGGCAACACACAGCTTTCCCAGACTGTATAATCCCAAGCTGGATGGAGGCAGGATGAAACAGTTCAGGATACCTACACCGTAGAATCCCTCAAGATATATCTAGTAGGTTAGAAGATTATAGCTTTAGTTTCTGTCCACTAGGTGTAAGCAAATAAAGGATTGACTTGATTGGAGCTTTCTATGTCATGTTTGAGGTAGGGCCTGACACCAGACCAGGAATCAACTTAGCAGAAGAAAGCTAAGACTTCTTTAATTGAGTCTGGCTGTAATACCAGAATTTTGCAAGTATGTTTACCTTTGGTACCTCCTCCTGCTTCTTATACTCCAGTGAATTAGGGGGCATCTACCTGAGCTCCTTCTGAATGATATCTTGTGGTTTTGGAGTTAAAAAAACAACAACAACATTTCAATGTATTTTGCTTAGGTTCTTGTGCATTTCCATCGAGGTCAGCTTCCTTATTCTCTACACCCAAAGACAAGCAACTTCAGATCTTTCTGAAGATCTCACAATATGGACTATTTGGAAAACTGGCTTTCCAGACTCTTGGTGGGAGGAAATCATCTCCCCAGTGCAGAAATTCTTGCTTTACTTCAATTCCCAAACCTGGAGTTTAGTGGTGGGTTTCAAAATTTTTTACTACCGGTTCTGTGGGCATGGCTTGGTGGGTGTGGCAGGGGAAGGATACTGTAAAATCTCTATTCCCTCCCCACTCCAGGGAAAGGTTACTGCAAAATCCCCATTTCCTCCCGCTCAGCTGGGACTCGGGAGGCAGAGAATAGATGAGGGCGGGGCCAATCAGAGGTGGTATTTACTGGTTCTCCGAACTACTCAAAATTTCCGCTATCATTTCTCCAGAACTGGTCAGAACCTGCTGAGTACCACCTCTGCTGGCGTTCCAGTCTTACAAGGGGAAATGCCACTTGATCCCTTTTCAGCTTCATGAGCCGTATTGGCTTGGCGCAGTGGTTAGAATGCAATACTGCAGACTAATTCTGCTGACTGCCAGCAGTTTGGCAGATCAATTCTGACCGGCTGAAAGTTGACTCAGCCTTCCATCCTTCCAAGGTGGGTAAAATGAGGACCCAGATTGTTGGGGGCAATATGCGGACTCTGTAAACTGCTTAGAGAGGGCTATAAAGCACTGTGAAGCGGTATATAAGTCTAAGTGCTAGTGCTAAGTGCTATTCTCATAATAGGAATCACTTACAGTTTATTTAATTTTTCCATGTGAACTTTAAAAAGAATACTGGTTGTTCTTTTATATGGAATGAGAAGTTTTTGTTTAAAACAGGACTTGGTGCCAATCAGAGCACTGCAGTGAATTCTGCCAGTGGGAAAATAATTATATGTACTTCCCAAGCAAAACCATATGTTAGCTAAATTTCCTGGATTAAAATTGCTTCTGTAGACACTATCTACAGCTCCATGTAGTGAATCATCTCTGGGTCTTTTTTAATATCATAAACTGATTATTCGCTGTTGTAAAATGGGTGGCCATATAAAATAAACAAACTAGGATATTACTTTAAAAAAAAAAAGCACAGTTTTGTGCTTAATCAGACACTCTATTGATAGCAATTTGGTCAAATGTTTGAAATCAAAAGGATTCCAGGAATAAAATATGTTGCAGTCTTCAGTGTCTCAGTCTTGTTCTTTTCCCCAAAGCTACTGGTTCTTAGCTCTTGGGGTGTCTTCTTCAGCAACAGAGCACCAGTTCTTTGAGAAGACCCCATGATAGCCAACATTTTAGTAGAACTGAAATTATTCCTGCCTGAAAACATTCAAAGGCACCAAGGGGAAGTCAATATGAAGAAGACAGATCTAACTCTGATTTCCGAAAAGCCTATCACTTCCCCCCCCCACCCCCCCGCCATTGCTGTCCACCAGCCTCTTCCATTCCTTCTATAATTTTCTCTGGAATTCCACATTTCAGTTTTGGACAGCATAGGATGTGAAATACGAACATTGGCTTTGGTTGCATCTTCTGTTCTTTCTCTGGAATCTGGGTTTTGCAAGTGGATAGTCAAATGAAGTAGAACACTTACCAGCTACGCTCCACGTTCACTTTTGGCACCAAAAACTAGGTACTGAACGGCTGGGATGGAAACTTCTCCTGGAAAAATATTTAGAGACCGCAAATACTTTGTTTTGATTCTGTTTGCAAGTTTCCATACTTGCAATTACTTTGATGTGATTTCCCCTTTCTCTGGCTACTCTGTTCCTTTCTGGACGGGCCCACACAAATTCCAACCAAAATCCCTCATTGAAGAAGCAATACGATCCAGCCTTGGAGTTCCCAATGCAGTGAACCAGAGACACCATAACAACAGCCACAACATGGCAATGGGTCCTCTTTAACTTCAAGAACGCCTCCGTGGCTCAAAGAGGCTCCATCAAACCTTTTAGAAAATACAAATTATGGAAGGCTTTGTATGGAAGTAAGTCCACTTGCTCGGGGAAAAGAATAAAAGGGCACGCAGGGTCCTAGGAGTGTCATACAAAAGGAAGGAAAAACAATTAGCATTATGAACATTCCTTCCCCTAGCAACCATCTACAGCTTTGCAAGACTATCTACAACTGCAACCTGCAAAGGACCTGGACAGCCCACCATGTAAGCACGTTTGATTCTGTTCTGAGAGTTTGGAGGGCCATTTAAACAGCATCCATATAAAGCGTCTCACAGAAAGTGGCATAAAAATCACTGGAAAATAAATTATTCAGCAGGGTTCATAATGAAGGGAAGAAATCAGAGCAAGCTGCTTCAGATCAGCTGTGATATAAATTTAGAGTCAGTGGTAATTGCAGACAGTTTAAATGGGACAATTAATAAGAGCTCCCGCTTTATAACACTTTACTGGGATGATGGGAAATATATTTCAACGTATCTGGAAGTGCCTGGATGAGGACAAAAATATATACCAGGTATTATTTCCTCTGCGTGTAATCAACAGCTATATCTCATTTGGGAACTTATATGGCAATTTAAATACGGTAGCTCCCCCTCAAAAAAAACCCACCCCAGATTTAACTATTTCATCAGTAGCAAATAAATTCAAAGCACTTTTTAAAAAAACCTTTAAGTCAATTGTTTTCATTCCAGTGTAGTATAAAATGGAGTGCTGGCCTTATTTTCTGAATAGAGGGGCACCTGGGGCAGCCTATTGCCCCCAAATCCTGGACACTTTTCTCAAATGGCTGTGGGCGAGGTCTTCACAAAATCCACGCTTAACAAAATCTGGGGAGGTTGCTTCCTTGTTTTCCAAGATGCTCTATAGCACAGCAATTTTTATTTGCCTCTTTTTTTCTCTTGGCACACTTTCAGGAGAAGCAGGAGCCTGCACCAATTCAACCTTTTTACTTTCTAAGAACATCTATGGAATCTGTAGCTCCCAGAGGTGTCTGCTGCAAAGAATTAAAACAAAAAGAAGATTATGCTAGAGCATAGTACTTTACAGATTAGCCCTAGATTTAGGACCACAACTGCAACCAGAATTTCTGTTGCTGAGCCAGGTGTTCATTAAGTGAGTCACGCCTGATTTTACAACCTTTTTACCCATGGTTGCTAAACAAATCACTGCAGTTCTTAAATGCATCACATGGCCATTAAGCAAATCACTGGAAGCTTTCAAGAAGAGACTGGACTGCCATTTGTCAGAAATGGTGTAGGGTCTCCTGCTTGGGCAGGGGTTGGACTGGATGAACTCCAAGGTCCCTTCCAACTCTGTTCATTTGTTAAATCCAGCTTCCCCACATTGACTTTGCTTGTCAGAAACAGGCTGGGAAGGTCATAAATGACAATCACATAACCGTGGGACACTGCAACTGTCCTAAACACATGCTGGTTGCCAAATACTTAAATTTTGATCATGTGACTGCACGTGGGGATCAGGGATGAAATTCAGCAGGTTCTGACAAGTTTCTGGAGAACCGGTAGCGGAAATTTTGAGTAGTTTGGAGAACCGGCAAATACCACGTCTGGCTGGCCCCAGAGTGGGGTGGGAATGAAGATTTTGCAATATCCTTCCCCCAGGAGTGGGGAGGGAATGGGGATTTTGCAGTATCCTTCCCTTGGAGTGGGGTAGAAATGGAGATTTTGCAGTATCCTTCCCCTGCCATGCCTGCCACACCACGCCCACAGTAGTAAAAAAATTTAAATTCCACCACTGCTGGGGATGCAGTGACAGTCGTAAATGCAAGGGCCAGTCATGAGTCACTTTCTTCACTGCCATTGCAACTTTGGATGGTCGCTAAACGAATGGTTTTAAATTGAGGACCACCGGTACAACTTGCAGCTCTCAGTTGTTTAAAGTAAATAATCTAAAAAACAATGGCAGAGGTTTCAAGGAATCTGGCAAGCTTCAAGGCTGCAGGTTACCCATCTCTGGATTAAATCCTGGAGACTGGACTATGAGTTCATGGTTGCAGAACAGGAAACAAGGTTTTCCAGATGCATTGCCAACATGCATAAGGGTCAGTTGATGTTTGTTGGAAAATAGGTATGGTACGATGCAGAGGTGGAGAACGGGGTTTCAAGCTTTTTATGGCTATGGAACTTGCTTCTTTAAAAAAAAAAAACACCTGTGGAACCCTTGATCAAGAGGCAAAGATCTAATGATAGAAAATAAACCAAGTTAGAGACAGCCTTTTTTTTTGTTTGTTTGTTTGTTTTGCCTTTGGCCTGTCATGGAATCCCAAACCCACAGTTTGCCAAAAAACAAACAAACCCCACAACAACCGCAGTAACAGATTAATAGACTGCACAATTAATAGACTGCACAGAACAACCTCTTTGGAAGCCAGAAGCTATAGAAGACTAGAAAAAGTTCAGGCAACACTGAACCAAGATGGTCCCCCCAAAGATTCAGCTAGGAAACCAACTGTAGGAGATGACCAGGCTGGAATCCGAGGGTTGGGTCAAACACATCATCAGTTGGAATCTGTATGCCCCTGTAAGCAGTGGTGGGATTCAAGTAATTTAACAACCGGTTCTCTGCCCTAATGATTTCTTCCAACAACCAGTTTGCCAAACTGCCCAGAAAGTTAACAACCGGTTCTCCTGAAGTGGTACGAACTGGCTGAATCCCACCACTGCCTGTAAGAGACCTAAATCCAGCTCCCCTTGAAGTACATTGACTTTCTATCTGACGCCAATTTGCCTTGACCAATTTGCCTATGATCTGCCCAGACCTTGAACGGGTGCTTGGCCCCCTCTAGGAAATGCCGCCATGTTATCAGAGGCCATCTGACAACAAAGGCCTCCTTTTCCCAAATCACCCATGCACGCTTGGTCTCTGTCAGTACTTCAGTTTTGTGTGTATGGGGAATATGAAATAAACATGCAGAACTTTTGGACTATATTCCTGACTTCTTGTACCTGATCCCTACTGGCGTTCAGACAAAAGAACAGAGGAAGTCCAGAAAATGTTTTCCTATCACTTAAATTAGCAAGCGTGTTATAAACCCACACCTCTGAAATGAAGGCTTCTAGGGCAGATTTTTTTTTTTAATTTGATTTATATGCCGCCCTTCTCCAGAGACTCAGGGCGGCTTACAATGCGTTAAGCAATAGCCTTCATACTTTTGTATATTTATAGAAAGTCAGCTTATTGCCCCCACAATCTGGGTCCTCATTTTACCTACCTTAGAAAGGATGGAAGGCTGAGTCAACCTTGAGCCTGGTGAGATTTGAACTTGCAGTAATTGCAGGCAGCTGGCAACTTAAGTGCTACTTTAACAGCACTTAGTCCACTGCGCCACTCAGGCCCTGTTTAGGTTTAGACTCCGTTTAGAGCATCATTATGCTTTTCCAACATGACAAGTCCGTTGCCTGTAGAATTCACATGAAGCAACTCACAAAGTGAACAACCCCCTCGTTATTTGCCCCTTTGTATCTGGAATAGGAGAGCTTACTGCTCCTAACCATGGAGGTTCTATTTGTCCCTCAAGACTTTCAGCCCCTGTCATAGTAATCAGTCACTAGGTAAAAGTAGCATTGTTTGTGATAAATAAGCGCTTGGCCTAATTTTCGGGGAGGTCTTATTATTTTGGGGCGTGTGGAGCAAGATGGGGCTCTTCTTGCCGTCTTACCTGATTTCCAGCTCTGCGTTTAAATATTTTCGGAGAAGGCTTATTTTGGGGGGATTTTTTGGGGACTGGGCTTATTATCAGGGGATGTCTTATTTTCGGGGAAACGGGAGATATATATATATATATAACTTTTTAGGTGCAAGGGAAATGGCACAGGCAGAGCATCAGAAATGGAGGTCTTCAGGTCCAAATGCCTGTGCACACATACACACACACACACACCAACCATCTCACACATTTGCACACATTCTCACGCGCATTATTTTGCAGTCTCCCAGCCTCTCTTCCTGCAATCTAATCCAAGCAGCTCATAAATTAAAAAGGCACAAAGGCACATTCCTGGCCTCCTCGTTGCCCCCTCCCCATTCCCCCTGGCTCCGCAGAGTCGCCTGCGCCAATGTTGCAAAGGAGAAGGGATGTTTTTTCTCCCCAGCGCTGGCATTCTGAGAGAGTCCCCCATAAATCTCCTCCGCTTTGCCGTGTTCCCCTCCTCCATTTCCACCACCCCCCCACCTTCCTCCAAGTTCTTTCCATTCATTCTAACCTGGTAATTTCATCTTCATGAACAGCATCAAAAGGAGGGAAGGGGAAAGGAAGGGGGGGAGGGAAGCCCAGGAGACAGGAAAAAAAGAAAAATCTGGAGGAGATGGAGCTGAGTTGGCTTTTTCTTCCCTCGGCACCCATCTCTGACTCTCTCTGGAGTCGCTTTCAGAATAATAATAGAGAGAGCCTGGATCAAGAGGCTTTCAAGGCAAGCTGGGCTCAAGGACATCCTGACAGGAGCCTCAACCTCACTTTTGATCTTCCTCTGCAGCAGAACTTCCCGTTTCCTGTCCACAGCACAGTTGTGAGTGGATGAGGCTTTCCATTCCAGCTTTTGGGCTTCAAAATAAAAATAATAAGGCCCGAAGTAATGACAGAAATTGCTTTTTATTAGGGACTGAATGATTAAAGAAGTTGCAGCAATCCACAGCTAGGAAAAGAAAAAAAAGGTTTTCTTATCAGTCGTGTCCAACTCTAGGGCATCTCCGCTTCTTGGCCAAGGGAGACAGCGTTGTCCGAAGACGATTTCTGCGGTCATGTGGCCGGCATGACTATACAGGTAGTCCTTGACTTACAACCACAATTGAGCCCAAGATTTCTGTTGTTAAGTGAGACATTCGTTAAGTGAGTTTTGCCCCATTTTACGACCTTTCCTGCCACAGTTGTTAAAGTGAATCATTGCAGCTGACTATTTAATAATATGGTTGTTAAGCGAATCTGACTTCCCCATTGATTTTGCTTGTCAAAAAGTTCTAAAAGGTGATCACATGACCTTGGGACATAGCAACGGTCGTTAAGTATGAACCGATTGCCAAGTATCTAAATTTTGATCGCATGACCATGGGGATGCTACAAAGGTAGTAAGTGTGAAAAATGGTCCTAAGTCACTTTTTTCAGCGCCGTGGTAACTTTGAACGATCACTAAATGAACTGTAAGTTGAGGACTACCTGTATACCAAAAGCACATGGAAAACTGTTACCTTCCCACCGAAGTGCTACCTATTTATCTACTCGCATTTGCATGCTTTCGAACGGCTAGGTGGGCAGGAAAGAAAAGGCTTAGAAAAGAACCTTGCACCGAATCTTTACATGAGTTATACTTAGAGAAGGCAATCTTTTTTCCTCTCAGAAGCAGACTCTGGGGATCTTCCAGATGGCAAGTTAAAGTGCTGTTCCCACCCCCGCTTGCAGAAAAACATGCAGAGATAAACTGCACTGCCCCCATTGCTGATCCTTGTTTTATCACAGCAAGGGCCTCAGCTAATGGGGCTCTCCTTACATATACTGTGAATTAACTTGAGGACAAGGATTGGTGGATACCCCTGACATCATTTTCCCTCCCATCAAGTATCACTGGCCAAGGGCGTGGGACAGGCTAATCACCATCAATTCCTTTCCTTCATATAGTTGGGAGAATATGGGCAGATGCTCAGAGCAATGGGTTTTGCCACTTGTCAAATTGCCTGACGAACAGGCAGCAGGTGCTAAAGGAACATAGGGTGAAGGGGGTTAAGCATGACAGAGTAGTCCAAAGGGCAAGTAAAACAGGTGAGTGTGGTGTGGTGAATTGAGAGGAATGATCAATAACGTGTGAATGGCTCTTCAACTAATACTGCAAGAAAATGGTAGGCTCACAAAGAGTAGATGGCAGATTGGCCATGAAGAACACGCAATTGTGATTGACCTGCATGCAGTGACAGCTTTTAGTATGAGGATGCATAGTGCCCCTCAAACAAAATGGCAACCTCAGTGAGTATAGTCCTGCTAGCTGCAGCTGTGTGATCTGCGTAGTCCATAGTAGCAGTGGCTGCATCTGTGTCATTGGAAATAATAAAAGTAGCAGAAAGAAGGAACTGCCTGTTGGCAGAAATAAAGGGAAACCTGCAACCACCCAAAGGTGACAGAAGGAAAACACATCCAGCTGCTAGAATCTAGTTACTTTTCCTAGTATAGATCCACGTTTTATGCAGCACAGATGTAGCATTCATTCTAGATATCACTAAACCCCATGTTTATAAGGAGGCTCTATATGTCAGCCCTCCCAGATAGACCAGAGGAAACGAAAAAGGCACAACCTAATACTGCTTCTATTATAAGGTTACAGTAATCAAATCTTGCAAGATTAAATATGTTTATCCACTCTCTTCCTTTATCTTTGTGAGAACTAGGAAGAGTCACACCTGAGACACTTTCTCAAACTACATTTCTGCCCTAGACTCAAGTATCTTTTATCTGACTGTTGCCTTGGTTGCTGTTCTTCCTCCTGTTCCTCAAGGTTATTTCCCCAGCCTATTACATCATAAGACAAGTGCTATGGAAAGTGCTGGGAAAGAAGACATTATGTGACCAGACACCATAAGTCTGGTCTCTTTTGTAGCCCAAGCAACCACAGAGGACAGTTCTCAGAGAATGGTGTGCGCGCACCAACCCGAGGTGTACAAAGAAGTTGTCCAGTTGCCAACTTCTGGTCATATCAGCAACCATATAGTCAGTGAAGCATGCCACAAAAATCATCCTGTGGGAAAAAAAAGAGAATGCCACTTTAAACATCTCTGCAGCAGATGGGGGAGTAAGATAAATGCAACATCATGAGGATATGGCAGGAAGAAGAAACTATAGGGCCGTGTTCATGCTGTGATTAGTGAGGTATGAGGAAGAGCCCCTTGCTTGTAAGTAACATATTGAGTCTGCCCTCCAAAACTGATTGGGATAAGGGTGCTTTTATTTCAATCTCCTTAAATATCATGTTTTCTAGTTAATAAACTTGACAATGACTGTATAATATTTTTAAAGCTTTACATATCATTTCAAAAGGCCACTGATTTTCATGGCACTAGAGGAAGGGATGAGGGGCACTCATTGGGAAGTGTATTCAGGTTGCATATTGCCCAGACACAAACACACACACACACACACACACACACCTCTATCAATATAGATAGTGTCAGGGAAAGACACCCTACTCCCACCCAGGTTTCAGACAGAGGTCTTTTAAACCTACTGGACAGCGGATTAAGTAGATGTACCAATCTAATACTGAATATCCTGAAATTCAGTGGGAGCAACCATTGCCACAGATATATTGTGATGGCCACTAATCACCACAGTCCTTAGCATATCTGACTCTGGCAGTGGTTTACCACTATTGGTGGTTCATTTGTTCAACATTAAGACGACAGAATATCCTCACATTTTGTAATCAGATTGTAAGGAGAAATTCAATGAGATTACTTTCAATATTCACTAGTGTTTATTTGCTGTCCTGGAAGTGAGATTTACCCAATCTCCCAGAGAATGGATTACTAATTTTTAAACTAAAATAGAGCCCTGGTAGTGCAGCAGACTAAAGCACTGTTATTAACATCAGCTGCCTGCAATTACTGCAAGTTCAAATTTCACTAGGCTCAAGGCTGATTCAGCCTTCCATCCTTTCAAAGGTAGGTAAAATGAGGACCCAGATTGTGGGGGCAATAAGCTGACTTTGTATAAATATATACAAAAGTATGAAGGCTATTGCTTAATGCATTGTAAGCCGCCCTGAGTCTCCAGAGAAGGGTGGCATATAAATCAAATTTTAAAAAAAACCCTGCATTTTTTAATAAAGAATGGGATCTTTAAGACAATGAAGCCAAAATCAACATGCACAGAACATTACCAAATCAAGTGGAATGAGTTACATAATTCTAGAATCCTGAGAAATGCTTTTAATAAAGCAGAAGATTCCAGGAATATAAGGATTATTGGGACAATCATATAAAAGCTTTTTGATCTCCTCTCTCATAGGATAAATTTGACATGTTGCCTGAATCCAGGGGTAAAATCCAACAGGTTCTGACAGGTCCTGGAGAACCGGTAGTGGAAATTTTGAGTAGTTCGGAGAACTGGCAAATACCACCTCTGACTGGCCCCAGAGTGGGGTGGGAATGAGGATTTTGCAGTATCCTTCCCCTGACACACCCACCAAGTCACACCACACCCACCAAGCCACATCCACAGAACTGGTAATAAAAAAAATTGGATTTCACCACTGCCTGAATCCATGGCAGGTGGACATTAATTGGGATTATGTGAGTTCACCAGGTGCAATATCAGATATGGACAAAGAAGATTCACAGATCATTGTATTTGAAACTGAACAATTACATATTTAACTAAGAGCAGCATTTCCAATCTGTTCTCCAATTTTTTGGATTTCAGCTCCCATAACCTCCCATCCGGCATTCAGATCACAGTAAAAAATGTTTAACTGCTCATTCAAACCAGCCAGGATGTGATACAAATAGTTTAGAATGGACCATGCACTCATGAGCAATTACCTCAGGATAGTACAAATTGTATATCATGCTATACATATACATGAGAACAACAAACTGCTGACATAGCACACGTGTAAAAATACCCTGGTGCATATATTTCAAGCAAGAATTAGACAACCTGGAATGTATATTGTCTGACCCAAAAAGCACAATGAGCTATATGTTATCTATTTCAGCCTCCCTCTTAAGAGGTATCCTCCCAACATGTTCAAACTACAAGCTCTGAAATTAGACATTCTGGGAATTGTAATCCCAACATATCTGTCAACTGCCAAGGTGGGTAAGGCTGATCTGTCTTGTGAAGCCAAAGTAAAACTGGGATTCCAACTTTTTTACTGTCACCCTCCTCTGTACAAAAAATATTTGGTATAGAGAGCCTTGGTCCAGCCTTAAGTGAGAAAGTGATTTATGGCTGCGAATAGATTGCATAGCATTCCTTCAATGGAGAGTTAGAAACTAATAAAATAAATGGCTTGGGATAGGGCCAACCAAAGAGAACCTTACATAAAGATTAAGTGAATTCAGAGACATTCTTCCTCTCCTAACTTTCTTTTAACTTTCAAATGTGCATCCTCTTCTTTCCACACATTTTCGCATGATGGACGTGTTTAGTTTTGGAATTGGGGATATAAACTATTGAACTTAACATATTCATATTGATATTGGTACAAAAATTGTATACTGCAGAATTAAAATTTAGACCAGGACATCTAATGTGGCACTCTCAATATGAAATGGCCCAAGGAGGAACAGACCAGTTAGGCAAAATAGTAATCCACACATATTTCAGTGGAGAGATTAAACCTCCCATTTAATATCTCTGTTTATCTAAAACAATAAGCCCTATTTCGTTTAATTAAGAAGGATGTAATTCTGAGAAGCACTGCTTAGGACTGTATTGTCAGGCTGCATTTTTCAGAGGCATTCCCATGGTACATATAGAATTTACTTTTGAAACTATAGAGTGCTAGGATTTGTCCTTTTTCTACGTCTTTCCTTTTTCTGAAGCATCCAAGTTTCCCTGAGGCTTAGCAGTAAATGGGATTTCAGATCATCTGTCAGTCAAAAGGCAGCTTTCTCGCTTCTGAACGCCTTTTGATTTCTTTCCACGTACTTACAATACATTATACTGATGATCCATGACATTTCGCGCCTGAGGCAGAAAGTCTAAATGAGGCTACTGATGGTGATAAAAATAGAATAACAAATTAATTGACCATTTGCTGCTCTTTAATAGTCACCCAAATTGAATTTCCCACATGTCTCACTCTGCCAACTAGAAGGATCTACATCCCCAATATGCATTATAAAGATCCTGGGTTTTAGAATTCAGCTATTACTATATAAGGGCACCTCATTTCCAGTGATAATGATCCTTGCTAGGAGCAGTGCACTGAGCTAAACAGATAAGATGAAGGATACAGTATTTTATTGCAGAAAACCCTGAGTATTGTATTAGCTGCAATACATTTGTACAAACAAGGATTAAGACAGTTGCCCCAATGGTCCCATTAAACAGATACAGTTGATCAAGCGTTTCTTTTATTATTATTTTTAACAAATAAATTATATTCCATCAATTAAACACATATCCAGTGGAGGGTTTTGGGTTTTTTTTTTTAGTTGTGCTATCTTTAGCAGGCACTCACCCAAAAAGAGCATTCTTTTCAGAGGATATATGAACATAGGAAAAGCTCTGTTAAACTAACAGGATTCTGTTCTCACAACATGTTTCTTGAGAAGCCCAGAAGCGGGACGTATATGAGCTGTCATCTCCCTATGCTCAGGTTCCCTAGCAACTGATGCTAAAGTACAGATATAGGTAGCCAAGTCCAAGTCGGCAGCCATGGGTCCATCCCATGACAGCAAATAGTATCATTTCATTTCATGCTGTATAGAGAACTTCCACCTGCCTATTTGGAATTGCCCCTCAATTCAAAATAATTAGATGACTCTAGGCTATATAACATAATAAGAGGAGAAGGAAACCATTGTCCTATCTGCTTTCCCTACATTATGCACAGTTTTTATTTGTTTATTCAATTTCTACAGCTGCCCATCTGAAACAAGTGACTCTGGATGGTGAATAATTATAAAATCCATTAAAAACAATTAAAAACAACAAAAAAACAAGAGAGGGAGGGAGGGAGAGAGGAAGGAAGGAAGGAAGGAAGAATCTGTAGATGCCCAGAAAAATTATAATCCACAGATGATAAAATCTATGTTTCCTACACCCTTTCCTTCTCTCCTTTCCCTTACTTATTTTTTCTCTAAGCTGAAATGCCCCAAACTCTACAGTATAATCCTTCCCTGTAGAGGAGTTTCTCTAGCCCCTTGGTTATTTCATCTCAATTAAAATAATACAGCGATAGACCCTTTTTACTCAATCAATAGGTTGCTAATTGGTTCGTTTAACTATTAGATTCCAGCTAGTGAATTTCTCCAGCCTGAATAACATCCTTTTTAAAAAACCTCTAAGTGATTTTGCTGCATTCAGATGTACCATTCAACATATTTCTGTTTTCCGGCCAGAGAGCACCAAGGAACCCCTCACATTTCATGGTTTAGTGCCCTATTTTTCGAATTGGGCTGGAGGTTTTCAATGTCCTTCTGGACCACCCAGGAGTGAACAATAATCCATTCTGAGTTTCTGTTTCTGTTTCATTCCTTTCAGCCCCAAAGGAGTGAGGCTCATTCAAGGCAGAGCCTGGGTTTGCATTCTAATGTGGATTCTGCAAGGCAGCTGTGTTCACCTTCATATTTGAAAACAGAAATCTGGCATCCTTCATTCCTGACTCTAGCCAGCCCAAGGTTAAAAATAACAACACAAAGCTAGAAGCCTTCAAGTGCAATTCTCCAGGCCAAAGCAAGACCATTCATACATCCCCCTTCTACCCTCTCCGCAATCAACCCTGCATACATAATGCAACTCCCCAGCGGACTGCATATCAAAGCAGGCAGGAAGTTGTTAGTAATATACTCAAAGCTGCCTAGAGAGCTCATTGCTCTCAAGGTAGTCTGGGAAGAAAAGCAATCTCAAGCTATTTTGCTTCCCACCCACCCACCTTTCATTTTATAGGAAGAGGCAAAATTTTCACTGTGAAAACATTCCCATTTTCATCCTTTTATTTCCCAACTGAGTAGAAAGAAATTGAAATGAGAGTGTCCGCTGGGAGGGGTGGGAGACGACTACGACATCAGCTCCTTTTATTTTGTCACAAGATATTCGAAAGGGGGGAAAATGTCCTCTTTCTAAGTGAATGTTCTGAATGAAAGCTTTCCCTGTTCCTTACGAGGGAATGGATACTGTGGGTTCATTCATCGGCATGGAGCAAAAATCTGCAAGCAAGGAAACTGTGAATGAACACCTAGTTCCAAGGCATTCTAGAATTCTGGCACATTAAGTAGCACCAATAGAAGAGAATGTTTATAGCTGAGGATTGAATTGCGGGGTCCTTGGTGCTCTCTGAGCTTGGTAGTTTTCTTGCAGGTATTTCATTACCAACCTAGGTTACATCATCAATACTGATAGGGAGTGGGGTTTGCTCTCATTGAAATGTCTGCAAGAAAATCACCAAGCTCAGAGAGCACCAAAGGTGCCTCAGATTAAGTAGCCCATAATCCTATCCTAGGCTGATCCTAGCCTAGAATTAGGACGGGCAACCTTTAATCCTTCATTTGCATGTATTCCTTAGCCTTGTTTCAAAGACGTTCACCCCCAAAAGGCAAACACCTCCATGCTAATGCCAAGGAAACTACACAAACATTCCTTATATAGTCCTCAAACTTATCTTGACCAAGAAGGGATAATTTAAATTTTTCGTAGGAGTTTTTTTTGGCTGTTCATTGCAGAGGTTGTGTGGAGAAAGATGAGAAGAATAAGCTTCCACACAGTTTTAGTGTGGTTTGTCCACCCGCAATATTTGCTTTAGCCCCAGCAACTCCATCGTCTCCATCAAAAAATTGATTGAATGCAGAGCTCTCCAGATAAACATTTTTCCCAGGTTTAAAAGTGGAGAAAGGAAATATGACTACACTCGTGCCCTGCTTTGGGCTTCCCATAGGCAACGTTTGGTGGTTTGGATTAATTTAGTGGGATCTAAAATGTTTCTTTGCTCATTCTTGGGAGCAGAAATTGCATTTCCCCCCAAAATGTACAAATTCGGAAGTAGCGGTAAAGCTCTGCAGTCAGATATATAACTATGCATCAGTCTTCAGTGCGAAGCAAAATGTACTACCGTAATATAGTCACTTCTTTGATCCTCTGTCTATGGTTTCAGTGTCCCAAGGGAAAGGACACCTACTGTAATGGTACCGGTATGTGGGAATGACCTTGGCAGACAAGAGGAAGAACCACAGACTGGATAAAAGGCATGTAAAAGGCATTTCAGCTTAAAGAATTAGAGAAGACATAGGAAATATTTCAGATTTCTGTCTAGTTTTCTACAGCATAAAAGGAAAGGAGAGGAGAAAGTGTTCCACAGTCACGTAACCACAATTTGCAATACTTTTTGCCATTTTCTGATATTCGGGGGGGGGGGGGAGCCCGTTCAGAAGAATGGATTCACATAACAACCACATGATTCATTGAATGATTGTGATGATTCACTTTACAACGATACAGAGAGTGGTAAGGACAGCCGAGAGAAGATTATAGGAAGTTCGCTTCCTGTTATTCAGGATACTGCTTATAAGCGCTATGTGTTTAGAGCTCAAAGCATTGTTAGAGACCCACACTCTTTATGGTCTGTTTCTGTTGGTCCCCTCTGGGAGGAGATTTCAAAGTATTTCTAGCAGGACTTCCAGATTCTGTTAACAGCTTTGTTCCCTATGCCATCCGTCTGGTAAACTCGCAAGATTCGTTTTCTTTGCCATGTACATGTATACATCTGAACTAGACTGTGTTGTTTCTCTGTATCATATAATATATGTGGGTATATGCATAATTTCGTATGTATTTATTTTGTCATGTTTATGTAGTATATATTGGAAGTGGAGACCCTTTGAGAGCCGTATGCAACGAAATTTCATTTTAATGTATGCCAATTAGCGTACATTCAAAGTGACAATAAAGTTATTCTAAATTCTAACCATCATAAAAATGATCATAATATCGAGACTGGTCACATGATGCCTCGAAATTCCAGTCCCCACTGTGGTCATAAGTCAAGAACTACCTGTAAATTTGAGTGTGGCAGAGAAATACTTCAGAGCATAAGAGTTGGGGGGGGGACTCTGTAGTGCTCCTTTCTCACAATGCCCTAAGCATTTAATCCAAGATGCTTTTCAGCACACTAAGAGATGGTTTATTGTGGTGAAGTGTATTGTAGGCAAGTATCAAAGAAATTGTTAGTGACACTGCTGGGCAGAGAAACCCCTGGATCTCTTTACCTTCCCCACCATTCCTGGCTGCTTCATTCCTCTCTACTGAGTGTCATTTCCCACATTTCTCCCTACGCACCCCAGCACTCTCCCCCCCCATCTCATTCTCTTTCTACTTTGCTTTTTCAGCCTCCCTTATTCTCTTTCCCAAATTTCTCTATTTTCTTTTTCTTTTGTGCCTCCGCTTCCCCCAAGATGTTGTGAATAAAAACAGTTGTGAAGTTTTTTTCTCAGGCCTTGGGGTGGGGACAACCCATTAAAATCCAGACAAGAATACTGCCTTACTAGGAAACTAGATTTATATGGATCTGCATATCCCTACTTTCTTGGTCAAAGAAATATTTTATTTGTTCAATGATCATCTCTGCTTGGACTGTGGAAATGCTAAAAAAAAATCAGTGAATGGAGACAGTAGTGCAACAAGTGTTCAAACCAGTGTTTTCCAAAATGGCAACTTTAAGATATGTGGATTTCAGATCCCAGAATTTCCTGTGCTGGCTGGAGATTTCTGGGAGTTGAAGTCTACATTTTATAGTTGCTGCAGTTGAAAACGACTGGATTAACAATTCAGATAACAGTACCATATTCCAGAGCAATCTGTTTGCTGTCTTTGCTGTCTTCCCCTCACTTTTTTCTTCAGAATAACCTTGATTTTTCTCTTTCTAGAAAGCTTATTGGAGAATCCTTTTTCCATTTACTAGCGAAATTCCTGCAGGAATAATGTGAAGGGAGGTGGGGGGACACCACAAGTTAGCCATAGCTCTTCCCCCCCCCCCCCCCCCAATCTCTCTTCTTCCCTATTAAGCAGCCAGCCAGAATACAGAGAGATGGTGTCTCCATTTTGCAGAGGATTTTTGAAGTCCACTTTCTGGTCGTACTTATAATTATTTAATCTTGCTTTGTGATCATGACAAAACACAGAGCTCCCATTCAAGGACAGAAGAGCAGGAACATCCAGTTCCATCCCATTTCTGCCCACTAGCCCACTGGGAAGACATTTTTCATCCACCTTTTTCTGCTATGGACCAAAGCAGTGGTTTCTAATTTATGTGGTTCTGTCTGCTTCACCTGCTGCACTCATTTCATTTTACATCGATACCTCCTCTCTAATCCATTACTATGTACCGTTAGCAGGAATTCCCCCTTCCCTTTGATAATTGGTCATTGCTCTTTATAGCCATATTTTTAGAATTTTAGCAAGTGAAAAGGTAGGTGGGGTCTTTTTAATAAGTTCACTGATGGGGCAGTGAAATGGTCAGCCTGTCTTCACCACCACCCCTTTCCAAGTTCCTTCTCTATTGATGAAAAAGTAGAAAGTCAGACCTTTTTTAAGCCAAATGAAATTGATAAAAGAATTCTGCCACTTTTCTAGCCCAAGTGACTGGAAAAAATAATAAGGGGGCTTTTTCTTTTCTTTCTTTCTTTCTTTCTTTTTTTTTTTTTTTGCTTGCTTGCCTGTTTGCAGATTTTCAGAAGGAAAAAGGAAACAGCAGAATCTGCCAATCGAGGGATTTCTTAATCCAGCTCTATTTCTAGCCGGTTTATGTATTGGGGAAGCTTAAAGCCGCAGAGCGGATTTAAAAAAAACCCCTAGAATCTCTGTCTAGAAGATTGTAATTTAAGATGGAAGATTTTTTGCACTTTCTGGGAAGTCCAGGTGAGCCTTCAGCATAATGGTGTAATATTTTCTGTACATATATAATTAAAAACAAGTTTCATGAGCTTCTTCCTAGGCAATTGGGCATTCATACATACCACAGATTGCCATTTAAGAAAAATACAAGTTTACCATCATTTTACTTATAAAAAGTAACTCCCAGTGGCCCAGTTTCCCTGCTTCTCCCATAAAGCTGTGAAGACTTAACCGTTCTTTTCTCACATACTTCTGGGAAAACATGCAATTGTCTGAACATTTCCAGTATTTCCAGTTTATTTCTTAAGCACAGGAGAGCACATGTGCAGTTTGGTGCCATAGTCAAAGGTAACTTTGACATACATATTGCTCACCAATTGTCAAGTTAGTTCATTAATTTGTGGAAGAAAAATAGTGCTTCTATTTTTTTTAAAGAAACCCTTTTGAGAGTTTAAAAATTGCCTATCATGCTCAGCTGACATTTTGGGAGAAGTTTTACAATTTCATAAGCATGAATTCAGTCTCAATTCAGATTTTTTTTAACTGTAGCTTTTTTTCCCCAGGGCGAGTACATCCCGTTATAGAGAGCGCCTTGTGCAGTCTGCCTTGTAATTTGCAAGGTAAGCTTTCAAACTTTCCTGTGTGTTCAACCACATCGGTTGAATTGATTGATTGATTGAAAGGAAGGCTACCTTAAAGGCGAATCTTTATGCCACTATAAATCGGATTATCAAATCCACATCGGATACCAGCAACAACCTCGCTGGGTTTTGCAGGGGGAAAAAAAGGAAACGTTCTAGCCACCAAGAGACCTCTGTGCAAAAGTAGGTTTGTGTCTCTGCGCAAGTATCGGTGGTGAAACGAAGCACCGCCAATATGTGGGGTTTTGAAGTCCCAGCCCGAACCGAATCCGGTTCACTTTTCCTAAATCTGGAGTACAGAAACTGAAGGACGACAAGGCAGCCCACACCAAGCAGGAACGCATCCCGGAGCCTCAGCCCTCAGGGAGACATTCCACACTGCAGCTGCAGCCCCAACGCCACCCTCGCCAAGCCCCGGGGTCGTAAATTATTTCCCCCCTCCTTTCCGCAAAACGTCCAGACCGACCAATCGCGCAGAGCCCATCAATAACTCTGTCAAAAGCCAGCCAATCAGGGGCTCCCCTAAATCAAAGCTGTCAACCCAATCAGCCAATCGGCAAGGGCGAGCCGTAAATCTGCTAAAAAGAAGGGGAAAGGAGGGGTGCGAAGAATCGATACGTGCAGAGGCCTCGGGGGAAGGGCTGGGAGCGGGGCGGGAAAGATCGCGCGCGCCAGCAAGCGAGGCAGAAAGTGTTCGGAGGGAAAATAAGGGAAAACGGGTGCCAGGCACCGACACAGACGCATCCATTGAGTTACACGGTCTGGGCTGCAAGTACTCTACTAACTTAATGGCCGTCCGGATTTTTTATTTCTGTCGTGGCTTTTAGTCCAGAACCTAGGAATCCTCTACTAAATCTTAATTTTGAGTTGTTTCATTCCTGTTTAAGGGAAATTTAAGGGCACGCTCCCTCCAGCTTCATCTTTCTATGTAATTTATTGAGAATGGGTAGATGTGGCATCATTATGAAAGAGATTTCACGTGGCTTTCTTTGGGAAGTTTTTTTTTTCAACTCTCCAATCTAGTTTACAGCCCTAAGGATTTCCTCGTGGTCTCCCACCCAAATAATGATGAAGTCTGGTGCTCCTTAACCTTTTAAGATCTGCTGAGCTACCTTCTGTCCCACAGCTGTGCATAGTAGGTGTATAAATCTAGCCATTTATCTTTCACAACCCAGCAACAAACATTTCCCGTGTGTTGCCTTCCTTTCCTAGCAAATCCAGCCATATACCAGCATAAAACAAAGTCTAAACTTTCCTTTAAATTTAAATTCTACTCTCCCACTTTCCATTGTTTCATGTTTCATACACTGTTTATAACCCCCTGCACTGAAGATGGAGGAGATGATTTTCCAATACTGCCCCCCCCCCCCCCAAATACCTGTTTGGCATATCAGTGACATTTATATCTTTATAAATGAATTTGATGGAACAGACAAAGCTTCAAACAAGTGCACGAAAAAACATGCAGAACTTGGAGCAACTTGTCACCTTTAAATTTGCAGCGTTTGTCATTTTTGCTTGCTATTTTTATTTTCAAAATGTTTCATATAACCTTTTCTGAAAAACTAGCAATTTTGTATCTTGTAACTATAATTATCAGGCATTAAAAATATCAGATAAGTAACTGCTGGCTCTCAATTAAAATAAAAACATATTTAGAATTGGTGTAATTCAATAATATTCTTACGACAATACTTATTAACATCTCTCTCCTTTAAATGATTTCCCCCAACTCAATGCTTCTTTTCTAATATATGTCAAGATACATTTGCCTGGGCATTTGTCCCTGGGATAAATCACAACATGGAGAGAATGCCCCTAAGCTCATGCAAACTGTTTTCCCCTAAACCTCTGAAAAATTAGTTTCTACACAGTTGAGATTAATTACTACAGATTAGTAAATGTAGATCTACTTCAAACTTTGCAACTACTAAATTCAGTGAGATGTACAGAGAGCTAAGTAACTACAGGACTGTAACTGAACGAGCATATTTGTTGGTCGCCAGATGTTTCTCAGACACTGATGAACACTAATATAGGTGGCTTCTCATATTGTAATCCACGATGACATGGTTTATTTGTTGCTGGTTGAGCATGGTATGTGCAAAAGTAGGTTGTCAACATTCCTCCAAAATAGTTACCATGGCAGATATGACAAATCAAAAAATGCCCACATTCTTATGTATGCCATATTTGGGCTGGACAACCACAACAGCTGGCATGTCCAACATGCAGCCCATGGGCCACATGTAATATGGCCCCACAAGATAATAAATATATTTTTAAAAGTTTGTTATCTATATACATTAACTATATTATATATTTTATATGCGGGCTAAGATAATTCCTCTTCACTCAATGTGGCCCAGGTAAGCCAAAAGGCTGGACATGCTTATATTAGTGTATGGCAAAGAAACTTTGAGACAACTTAGTATTTGTCCAGATTTTTTTTTCAGTCCAAATATTATTTATAAAATTTATATGCTGTCAATCTTCCTGATAAGGCAACTCTGTATATGATAGTCCTGCATGTACCAGAAGATAAATGCTGCATTGAACTACAGCCACTCGACCATTTAATTTTCTCAGAATGTTTCTGGCATCTGTGTCTGACAATATACCTTCAACCACGAATGCAGGTTATGCTTAACGCCAGTGGTATTTCTTCTATGATGATATTCTAGTTTCCCCTTCATTTTTCTAACTAAAGAATCTTTTAAAAATTAAATTGTTTAGGGCAGGGAGTTTTGAAGGCACTAAAGAACATGCTAGCAAGTCCAATGTCACGACTGAGTACTTCACTCTGGATCTAGAGTTTGGTGTGTTGTAACAGAGACGGTATTCTGTTGAGTGATTAATGATTAAGTAAACCATGAAATTAGGAGTGAACTAGGTCATAGTGTGCGTGTGCATGCACGCGCGCGCACACACACACACGCAACTAATTCTTGAGGACAAAGTAAAGGTTTTCCTCCGAGGAAGTGCCATGCACTTAATACACATTACAGTTTGCAGGTATTGAAGAAGGAGCCCCTGTTTTCAAAGGTAAGTGTGGATTAACATGGATCCCACGTGATTTTTTAAAAAAATATTTCATTAAATTTTCCATGACCCAGCTACTGTAAAGAGAATCAATATGATCCAATGCCATGTTTTTCATCCATCCCAATTTTTAAGATGTGTGGACTTCAATTCCCAGAATCCCACAGATTTTTAAATTTGCTGAGACTGAGAAACATGGTGTGATGGTTAAAGTGGCAGATCTAAGTTTAAATCCACACTTAGCTAAGGACTTTGATATCTCTCTCTCAGTACAATGGGGATAAAAATGAGAAAAGATCCCAACTTAAGCCTTTTTGTGTTCTTGAAAAGAAGGAAGGATATACATCGGAAGGGAGGGAGGGAGGAAGGAAGATGTAGATTATAATCTACATTCCTAAAATCATATTGAGCTCATTAGGATTTATTAGAGTTGTGCAAAGCCTCAAATTCATACTTTATCTAGAAACAATACAAAATGGTTTAATCCCGAATTCATCCAGACAAAATAAGAGTCCCATCAACCTGCAAGCTATACCTGGTCTTTCAAAAACTGACCAGAGGATCACCAGTAGGCTATAGCCTTAATTTTTTTTTTTACAATTTCCATAGGATTATTGGCTTTGTTTAGATTTGCTGTGAAATAAGGAAGAGCTAACCTATTACAAATTCAAGAGATTCTCAGATCAATAATTTTTAAGTGCAACTGAAAATCTGTACTTCCTTATAGCTTTGATATTTAGGAATGAATCCAGATTAATAGCTACAAGCAGAAAACTCAGCCTGAGAAATGCCCAACTCAATTCACTGCTCTCCCAACCCCAACCCCAACATCAGATGGCTTACAAAAATCTAAAATATTTTAAAAATGGCGACAAAAGTACTATAATTAATTAAAAAACAAGAAACTAAAAGACAGCAGCAAAAACTGTGGAAGTTCTGCCTGCGCTCCCTAAATCCCCAAAAGACAGAAATGCAGAACACTCTTTCCCGATTTGAATGTACTCTTTGGAGCAGATGTTTCCAAAGGGAAGCTGGACACACTATTTTGGAGAACATCTGTACTTCTATCAGAAATCAGGGGAGCGATAAGATTCTCCTCAACGTGCAAGCAAATGCTATTCATCTGATTTCCATTCTTCTTTCATTAAGGCCACCACACAGGTCCTGATCAGTTCCAGGTTTCGTTTGGCTGCAGTGAAATAGCTAACATCAAACTTAAGAGGTTACAGATTGTCAAGTGCCCCATCCATTAATAGGTTGCTTGTGTGTGCCTTTGAATCAGTCTTGACTGACTTGATAAATGGGAAAGTGGTCAGATGCACAAAAAAAAATAATACTGGGGGAACAGCTAGAGAGAATTGCAGTGCTACCCTTTGACTTCATCTCTTCTCTATGAGTATCAGAGGTAGGAGCAAAATGGGTTCCTCTCGCTGTAGGAGACGTGGGAGTATATCAAGAGTAAGTCTCCCCCTCCACTTTCATCTCCCCACACAATTGGAGTCTCTCCTCTTGGACATATTAAATAGCAATGTTAATTTGTTGCAGGAATAAAAAAAGAGCTGGGAAAACTTTGGGGTAGGTAGGAGGAAGCAAATTTTATCTCTTGCCCTGCAGTTTCTTTGGCTTACACCTTCTTACTCCGTTTCTGTAGAATAGAATAGAATAGAATAGAATAGAATAGAATAGAATAGAATA
>WNWU01000036.1:5245451-5263455 GCA_012654045.1 Ptyas mucosa
TAGAATAGAATAGAATAGAATAGAATAGAATAGAATAGAATAGAATAGAACAGAACAGAACAGAACAGAACAGAACAGAACAGAACAGAACAGAACAGAACAGAACAGAACAGAACAGAACAGAATTTGTTATTGGCCAAGTGTGATTGGACACACAAGGAATTTGTCTTGGTGCATATGCTCTCAGTGTACATTAAAAAAAAGATACATTTGTCAAGAATCATAAGGTACAACACTTAATGATAGTCATAGGGTACAAATAAGCAATCAGGAAACAAAAGTTTCTGTACTACAGGTAGTCCTCGACTTACGACCACAATTGAGCCCAAAATTTCTGTTGCTAAGTGAGACATTCGGAGAATTTTGCTCCATTTTACAACCTTTCCTGCCACAGGTGTTAAGTGAGTCACTGCAGTTAAGTTAGTAACAAGATGGTTAAGTGAATTTGGCTTCCCTGTTGACTTTGCCCCTCAGAAGGTCACAAAAGGGGATCACATGACCCTGGGACACTGCAACCGTCATAAATAGGAGTCAGTTGCCAAGGTCTGGATTTTGATCACATGACCATGGGGATGCAGCAATGGTTGTAAAAGTGTAAAAATTTCTCATAGTTCACTTTTTTTCTGTGATCTTAAAACTTTGAACGGTCACTAAATGAACTATTGCAAGCCGAGAACTACCTCTACTTATAAGTGGATTTACTCTGATCAAGGACTAGTATGAGAGGGATGTCTGTCTCAGTGGTGGGTTGCCCCTGGTTCAGACCGGTTCGTAAGAACCGGTAGTAAAACCGGCGGGAGACCCCGCCCACCGCCCCGGATGTCGTCATCGGCGATCTGCGCAAGCGAGCCACGAGCGCAATCCCGTTGCAAACCAGTAGTAAAGGTAAGTAGAACCCATCCGTGGTCTGTCTGCCTGAAGATGGTTTCAGAGAGGCAGCATTACCCAGTCTGTCTGTCTGTCTCATCTTCCTGATGTGTTTTTGTCCTTAACTCAGAACTTTTTTTTGTTTGTTTTTAACCCAAAGCAATTTTTTCAAGCAATGCAAAAACCTGTGTATAGAAGAGGAGGAACATGCTTGCCATTAGAAAACCATTGCTCTTTCCAAATGTTTTCTACTCTCTGTATTGCTATGGCCTCATAAAATGTAATATTCTGGTCCCTCTTGGTTTAAGCATGTTGGAGGGTTTCATCCGTCCATCTTTTTCAGTTTGATTCCCCCATCAAAATGGGGGTAAATTATCTTACAGGGAAATTCTGTAATTCTATTACTTAACCACCAGCCTCAGGACATGATAGCCAACCCTGGAATTTTAAAGTCAACTTGGCATATTGTATGGAAAATTGTTTTGTCAAATCTACAGAAAACATCCAAATTCTTCTCCAAACTGGATCATTATTTACTAGTCCTTATCCACAGAACTGTTCCAGGAGGAGGAGGAGGAGAATGCAGAGCGAGTGCTATTTGAGCTTTCTCAATTCTGTAGGCACTCCCTTCGCCACTTGGCATTTGTCCCATTCCCAGATTAGCTCCATGCCTACATGATCCCAAGCACTGACTCTCTTGGGCAGCTGTGATTTATTTCTGTGAATGTTCTATAGTATGCAGCCGCAGATTTAAGGACAGAGGTGTCTTTAGGGTGTGGTCCGAAAAAAATCAACCCTGAATTTCCTGGTTCCCAGAAAAGTTGCTTTATTTCAATGTGGATGTCCTTACATCGAGTCTCTTTCTGCTGAGTACTACTAATTCATCTGTGCATCACTGAAGTTGGTGCATTCGAACATTACAAGTAGTCCTTGACTTACAACCAATCATTTAGTGACCAAAGTTACAACAGCACAGAAAATGCTTTATGACCATTTTTCACACGACCCATGCAGCATCCCCATGGTCATCAAAATTTGGTTGCTTGGCAATTGCTTAATATTTGTGATGGTTGCAGAGTCCTGTGTTCATCTTTTGCAACCTTCTGACAAGCAAATCAATTAATCAATCAATCAGAATAGAGCTGGAAGGGATCTTAGAGGTCTTCAAATCCAACTCCCTGCTTAAGCAGGAGAACCTATACGATTTCAGACAAATGGCTGTCCAATCTCTTCTTCAAAACCTCCAGTGATGGAGCACCTACAACTTCTGGAGGAAAGCTGTTCCACTGTTTAGTTGTCCTCACTGTTAGGAAGTTAGGAAGCCAGATTCACTTAACAACCGTGTTACTAATTTAATTGCAGTGGTTCACTTAACAACTGTGGCAAGAAAGATCGTAAAATGGGGCAAAACCAATAACTGTCTCGCTTAGCAACAGAAATTTTGGGCTCAATTGTGGTGGTAAGTCGAGGATTATCTGTAGCAGGGGTGAAATCTACTTACCTTCCCTGCCGGTTTGGAAGTGCATGCTCTGCGTGCGTCATGTGCGATTTTGGACCCTCTGCGCATGCGCAGAGGGTCAAAAACAGGTTACTTCCTGATTAAAACCAAGAAATAATGACGTCCGGATGGGTGGGTGGAGCTTCGCGCTGCCGCCGCTACCAGTTCACCAAACCACGTGCCGCCACCGCTACCCGTTCGCCTGAACGAGTGTGAACCAATAGCATTTCACCCCTGATCTGTAGTGACGTTGAAACCAGAGGCTCTGGTAGCTATGTTTGAGTTTTAAACTAACCAATATTAAGAGCTCTGTGGTATTTTAAAGCCAACATTGCCTACTCCCAGTCTACTTCTTCCAATGCATGGTATCTGATGGAGCAGAAAATTACCTGAGAAGCTTAGGTTGCCAAAACAAATGTATTTGTCTTTCAGATGTCATGGGGTGCTTTGCTGCATTTCATGACAGAGAAGACTCACAAGGGAAGATCTATAATTCAGTGGTATCAGCTTGCTTGCAGAAAGCCTCAGATTCTCTCCTGAGAATTTACAGACAGGATTAGTAAAATGATCCTGCTTGAAATCCTAGGAGCCGTAAGCAGACAGCGTTAACCTGGGATAGAAACCCACAAAGCATCTCTGACAAAATACCAGCATCAACTAGATTCAGAAACAATTGGAGCATAAGCCAATCTTTGGTGAAACACAGGTTTCTAATTCTGCTATAAGCTTCTTGAAATCAGGCATATTATTGTTCCAATTCAACGTAAGGCAGCTTTCTATCTTCCTTACTCACAGCTACCTCTAAGGCAGGGGTATCAAACTCGATTTCATGGAGGGCCGCATCAGAGTTGTGTTTGACCTCGGAAGGAGCTGGGGGAGGGGGCATGGCCAGCGTGACGTCATTTGTGTCAGAGACGCCTGTGGTGGCCCAATGCTCTGCCAGTGAAAACAGGCTCCCAAGCTCCATTTCCAGCTGTGACGGCCTCCTGCAACCCTCTGCCAGCGAAAATGGAGCTCGGGAGGGCTGCACGTGGCCCTTGCGAGCTCCCTTTTTGCTGGCAGAGGCACTGCGTGCCAGTCCTTCACTGTTTCCAGGGCGGCCCTGTGAGCCAGATCTAAGCACCCCGCGAGCCGGATGTAAGCACCCTGCCTGCGGGCCTTGAGTTTGATACCCCTGCTCTAAGGCTACCTGTCATATCTCTGATGAATTACTGCTCTGTCAGAAGTTAGGCTCTGATCAGTGAATCCATTCTTGTCCATTCTAAAACCAAGATGAACAATCTGCAGCCCTTCGGATGTGGCTGCATTACAGTTCCCCTTATTAGCTAGAGTGGATAGGATGCCCGTAACACAGCATATCTTAAGGTAGATCCATTCAATATGTTGATGTACATCTCCGATCAGCCCCAGTTAACTCATTCAGTGGATCCCTCTCCCAAACTTTGTTCTGACCTGAGTTAATGATTTTTTTTTCCAGTTGCACCTGAATATCGGAGACAAGGGTGGGCAAACTTTGGTGACCCAAGGGTGTATTTGGAGGAATGCTGGACAAGCAGGCAGGAAAATGATCAATAACATATATGCCAGTGCAGCAGGGGTGGGTTCTAAATTTTTTTACTACCTGTTCTGTGGGTGTGGCTTATTTTGTGGGTGTGGCTTGATGGTCATGTGACAATTATTTAGGATTTAGCAGAGGTACTGCTCTACCAGGCTTTTAACTGCTTGCAGAGCTGTACTGGTCTACCCATTTATTTTTGCAGGCACTGGTCTACTCATTTGTTTTAGGAGGCATTGGTCTACCACCACACTGCCTTTTAACACTGATCAGCTGTAGGACGGCCCTTTGAAGCCCCGTGGCAAGAGTTTAAACAGGTTTTTTCTTTCTAGCCGATCAGCTGGGACTCAGGAGGCAGCAATAGATTGGGGGTGGGGCCAAATAAAAGGTAAGAATAACACGGGGGGGGGGGGCAGAACAGGTTCGGTGGTGTCGTATCATCACCGCTACCGGCTCCGTGAAACCAGACCGAACCAGGAGGAACCCACCACCGCAGTGCAGTGTTTCTATACTTTGGTGGCTATCAGATATGTGGACTTCAACTCCCAGAATTCCCCTGCCAGCCATCTAAAAATTGCCAAGGTTGTGAAGCACTGCACTAGTCCAGACTGGGGCTGAGGCATGTTTAGACTCGGGAGAAGAGAAGTTATTTTTTAAATGTTATTAAACCAGGGGGGGGGAAAGCTCTGCAGTTCTTTAATGACCGTTTCCCACTGAAAATAGAAACAAGACTCCACTTCCCAGTAATTTGCAGCCCAAACTTAGCAAGATGTCTGGAGGCCACCACACACACAAAAAGGATGAAGATGACATTTCGTGCCCACAAACTTGCTCCTTCTGAGATGCCTTTTCCCTTATCTCCACCAATTCTGTTGCTGTATTTCTAAAAATAAAGGAGGATGAAGGGCACCAGCAACAATTATAACAGCAGTAGCAACTGGAAGTCATCATGAAAAGCCACAGTGGCGCAGTGCTTAGAGTGCAGTACTGCAGGCTACTTCCGCTGACTGCCGGCTGCCTGCAATTTGGCAGTTCGATTCTCACCAGGCTCAAGGTTGACTCAGCCTTCCATCCTTCCGAGGTGAGTAAAATGAGGACCCAGATTGTTGGGAGCAAGAGGCTGGCTCTGTAAACCACTTAGAGAGGGCTGTAGAGCACTGTAAAATGGTATATAAGTCTAAGTGCTATTGCTAAAAGTGAGAGGATATACAGGCAGTCCTTGACTTACAACAGTGCATTTAGTGACTGTTCAAAGTTACAACAGCACTGAAAAGAGGGACCATTTTTCACACTTAGGACTATTGCAGCATTCCCAAGGTCACATGATCAAAATTCAGACATCTGTCAGCTGACTCATGTTTATGACGGTTGCAGTATCTCAGGGTCACGTGATCCGCTTTTGTGACCTGGCAAGCAAACTCAGTGGGGAAGCCAGATTCACTTCACCAACCGGGTTACTAGCTTAAAAAAATGCAATGATTCACTTAACAATGGTGGCAAAAAAAGTTATAAAACGGGGCAAAACTCACTTAACAAATGTTTCACTTAGCAATATAAATTTTGGGCTCAATTGTGGTCGCAACTTGAGGACTACCTGTATAGTGAGCAAGATTCAAACCAAACTTTCCTTTCTTTGTGCCTTTGGAGAAACTGCTCAGTGGTAGGCGGACAACTAGCAGGGAAGTTTTATGGGTTGTCCTCAATTTATGACAACTGGAACAAGAATTTCCATTGCTAAGCAAGGTGGTTGTTAAGTGAATTTTGCCCCACTTTACTGCTTATTTTGCAGTGGATGTTAAGTGAATCATTGCAATTATTAAGTGAATCACATGGTTGTTAAGCAAATCCAATTTCCTCCATTGATTTTGCTTCTTGGACGCTGGCTGGGAAAGTTGCAAAAAGTGATCACGTGATGCTGCAACTGTCATAAATATATGTCAGTTGTCAAGCACCTGAAGTTTGATCATGTGACTATGGGGATGCTGCGACGGTCATAAGTCTGAGAACTGGTCAAAAGTTACTTTTTTTCATGCTGTGGTAACTTTGAACGATTGCTCAATGAATGGTTGTAAGTCAGTGGTGGGTTTCAAAATTTTTTACTACCGGTTCTGTGGGTGTGGCTTGGTGGGCGTGGCATGGTTTGGTGGCTGTCGTTTGGCGGGTGTGACATTGCTTGGTGGGCGTGGCAGGGGAAGGATACTGTAAAAACTCCATTCCCACCCCAATCCAGGGGAAGGTTACTGCAAAATCGCCATTTCCTCCCGATCAGCTGGGACTCAGGAGGCAGAGAATAGATGGGGGCGGGGCCAGTCAGAATTTTTACTACCAGATCTCCGAACTACTCAAAATTTCCGCTACAGGTTCTCCAGAACTGGTCAGAACCTGCTGAAACCCACCTCTGTTGTAAGTCAAGGACAACATTTGTTTATCTCAGTTTAGGGGTCCCAAAGTTGCTTTTTTCCAGAGGCAACTGGACTTTGTTATTTTTTTTTTTTTGTTTGAAGATGTTTCGCTTCTCATCCAAGAAGCTTCTTCAGCTCTGACTGGATGGTGGGGAATGGAAGGATTTCTATTTCTTGCAGACAGCTGGTCACTTGCATTCTTTTTAGAGAGTCATTGAGGCCACTTGGAGCTTTATCTGTGTCCTCAGGTTCACCTGAGTAGTGCAAATGGATGCGGAGCCTTCTTGACTGCAGGATGTTTGCTGCCCTGTGTCCCTTCAATGTTGAAGACAGTGGGGATGAGTCAGAGTTGAAGAAGCTTCTTGGATGAGAAGCTAAAAATTTTCAAAGAAAAAAACAAGGAAGTCCGGTTGCCTCCTGAAAAAAAGCACTTTTGGGATAACCATGACCTGGATGACTGAGCATCTCCATAGACCAGTGATGGCTAACCTTTTTGCCATCACGTGCCAGGAAAGGGGGGGCAGGGGAGGTTCGCACGAACACATGCCCACACCCATAATTCTATGTGCCCCGCCCCGCACATGTGCGCGCCCCCTCCCGCTCTTGGTGCGTGATGGCCCATTTTTCTTTCTCACCTGGCTCCAGATCCTCTCTATGCATCTGGGGAGGGCAAAAACAGCCTTCCCCACCCCCACTGAGGCCCGAAACAGCCCATTTCCCAACTTCCAGTTGGACAGGAAGTGATGTTTTTTGCTGTCCCCAGCCTCCAGAGACTGCTGGAGCTAAGCTGGCGTGCCAGGCGACATGGCACCGCGTGCCACCTGTGGCACACGTGCCATAGGTTCACCATCACGGCCATAGACTCTCAGGTTGCGGGGGTGGGTGGGCGGGAAATATACTTTATCTGGTGAACTTTCTGTCAAAACTGGAGTAGCTGCCATCTTGCAGTCAGGAAATGGTAGAACTAGGTGAGATTGGTGGGTTGCCAGGTGATTTGCTAGTCTTCATTGGTGGGTGGTGGGTTTTTTTGCTCAGTCAGATTCCTTTTTACACGTTCTCCTTTGTGATTTGTACTGTAGAGATTTTTATGATAGTTTTATTGCACTCTTTTAATTTGTAAAACTGCCCTAAGTGGGCTTCTAAAAGGACAGCATAAAATCTCCAATAAATAATAAATCCATCAAAGCAAACTGTAATGGCATTTATTCTCTGCAAGATCTCCCAGCCACTCTTTTCCCATTACAATAAGGCGCTGTCCCAGTTCATCTAAAGACACAGGGCAGAGAGATTTTCTTACTGAGCACTGGCTCACACACACACACACACAGCCTTATTATATTTAAATGTATTAATTTTTTTCTTCTCCAAAGCAGGAGCAGAACGGGCCATTTTTCAGTTTGTCAACTTCATAGGCGGGAATTAACTAGACAAGTATTTAACAGCAAGGAGATAAACTTTTATCATTGGTCTGATCTGCAGCAATTAGCCAATGCAAATGCATTTCTGCAACAACCATGTGGAAAAAATGACAACTGTAGAAGGATATTGCAAAATCTCCATTCCCGCCCCACTCCTGGGGGAAAGATATTGCAAAATCTCCATTCCCACCCCATTCTGGGGCCAGCCAGAGATGGTATTTGCTGGTTCTCCGAACTGCTCAAAATTTCCATTACCGGTTCTCCAGAACCTGCTGGATTTCACCCCTGATGCAGAGCTTTCGAATGCTAATGGAAGTGAAGATGAAATAATTTTAAAAGTTTGGAAAAACAGCCAGGAGGCATTTTGGATAGGGGCAGCATCCTACAGCTTCAACCCATCATTAGAAATAGCTATTGCACAATGCTTTTTTTCTTTTAGCATCAGATTTTCCCAGCCTGGACCCCCTTTAGGTGTTACCCCTAAAATTTCCAAAGATACTAAGTTGGACAAAGCTCCTGTAGCCAAACACCGTGAATGGGGAAAGGGGACTCAGCTTCCAGGTTGCTTCCTCTCCTCTGCCATAAATAATTAATAAATAAACCATTGAATGAGCTTGAACCAGGCCTGATATTGGTGTGTGTTTTGGGTCTATCTATGGTGCAAAATGGCAGGATGCTATCTTTGAGCCTTCATTTAAATGTCCCACAATGCCCCAGAGCAGTGGTGAAATCCTTTTTTTTTTTACTACCAGTTGTGTGGATGTGGCTTGGTGAGTGTGGCTTGGTAGGCGTGGCAGGGGAAGGATACTGCAAAATCCCCATTCCTGGGGGGAGGATATTGCAAAATCTCCATTCCCACCCCACTCTGGGGCCAGCCAGAGGTGGTATTTTCCGGTTCTCCAAACTACTCAAAATTTCCGCTACCAGTTCTCCAGAACCTGCTGGATTTCACCCCTGCCTCAGAGTACTTGGACATTCAAAGTGCCTTGTGGGAAATTAAAGATAACTGAATGGTCCGTTATCATACATTTTTTTGGACCAGTCCATAAATATATTCAACAACCCATCCCAAACTATACTGGAGCAATCCCCTATGAAAAAATCCGAGATTTTCTTTTGTAGCATACAGCTTGACTCACTCACATGAGTCACCTGAGTTGAGAAAGCAGCTCTGAGTGTTTGAGGATGTCATGAGTGGTATAATAAGAAAAAGGACTAACCTCGAGGGATAGGAGGAAGAACCACAACCAAGACAATGGACCAGTGGTGAAATCCAAATTTTTTTACTACCGGTTCTGTGGGCATGGCTTGATGGGCATGGCAGGGGAAAGATACTGCAAAATCTCCATTCTCACCCTACTCCGGAGGGGGGGGGGAGGATATTGCAAAATCTCCATTCCCACCCCACTCTGGGGCCAGCCAGAGATGGTATTTGCCAGTTCTCTGAACTACTCAAAATTTCCGCTACCGATTCTCCGAATTGCTCAAAACTTCCACTACCGGTTCTCTAGAACCTGTCAGAACCTGCTGGATTTCACCCCTGCCTCAAACTGTAATCTTTAAACTCCCTCCCAGCAACTCCTCACAATGACTGGATTCTTTTGTAACTCATCACAAAACTAAGCATCACCAAGTGAGGCTGAGGAGAAGGCATTGGAGGAGAATTGCTGGGTTTTGTGCTCCCTTGCAGGTCATCTGTAAAAGCACGTGCTGCCTCATGGCAGAGGAACACTCAGCATTGTCAGGATGTTGTGATGACGCTTCTCAAAGGGCAGGGCAAACATGTTCCTGGGACTTTGGGTGTGTGTGAAAACAGCGGTTGTTTGAAACAGAGAGGATTAGCGATCTCAGAATGACCCCTGTTTATCCAGCAGCACGCTGCCCCCTGCTGTTTGATGTTTGAAAATGCAAAGGGATTCTCCTAGGGGAGAACGGCTACATCATCATTATCATCTTCGCCATCATCATGGTTGGTCCCCAATGTCAGCCAGATGATTAGACTGGATTTGGCATTTATGTCCACCCATCGAGTCCTTCCCAAGGACCTGGGATAGGCAGATATCGGGGGTGAAATCTAGCAGGTTCTGGAGAACCGGTAGCGGAAATTTTGAGCAGTTCGGAGAACCGGCGAATACCACCTCTGGCTGGCCCCAGTGTGGGGTGGGAATGGAGATTTTGCAATATCCTTTTCCCAGGAGTGGGGAGAGAATGGGGATTTTGCAGTATCCTTCCCCTGCCACGCCCACCAAGCTACACCCACAGAACCGGTAGTAAAAAAAAAATTGGATTTCACCACTGGCAGATACTGATATTTGATGGTGACAAAGGTATTGTTGTAGGATGTAAGTGCTTCCCAAGTAAAGCTGCCTTTTGCAATTGACTGATGGTGATGCTGTCAATGCCCAATGGTATTCAAGTGGAGCTCCAGATATTTCGGGATTTCACAAAGGTGCTCATTATTGTTAGTACTATGTTTTCTTTTGCCACAATTGTTTATCCCACCCTGTTTATATATAAATCAAGGTAACAAACTTACTTAATATTCCTGCCTCTTATTTCCCTACAACAATCTTGCAAGATGAGTTGTCTGAGAGGGGGCGATGGGCCCAAAGTCACTCGGGTGACTTTCATGGCTAAAGCAGGACTAGAACTCACCATCTCTTGATTTCTCAGCCAGCACCTGAACTACTAACGCAATTAACTCTATTCATTCCTGCACACTGGCCAACAAGAATTAAATATTTTCTCCCAGGGCCACAATATTGTCTCCATCCCCATGTGCACAAGAATAATCTAAATGCAGAACCAGAGCATGGAAAACAAAAGCAGATGTTAGAAAAAAGGAGCATCCTGGAGCCCTGGCGGTACAGTGGTTAAAGTACAGTATTGCAGGCTAACTCTGCCCACCGCCTGGAGTTCAATCCTGACAGGGCTCAAGGTTGACTCAGCCTTCCATACTTCTGAGGTCAGTAAAATGAGGACTCAGATTGTCCTCATTTTACATAATGCACGTAATGCATCTACATTGTAAATCACTCAGAGCATGCTGCAAAGCACAATGGGACAGTATATAAGTCTAAATGCTATTGCTTTCCTATAGCATATTCATTAAATGAATGGAACTTTGAATTTAGATTTTAGAATACTTATAATTTTCATTATAAATTATTATGTTTATATTTTATTTTACATTGTGCAGTTTATTTATATTCATAATTATTCATAGCAATCATTTCTTATATAACCTTTTAATAGAGAAATAGGGAGGCCTTTATTTTATCTTCCTGTACAGATTATAGCTTGGCTGGCTGGCTGAAGTCACGTAAAGCTATTCAGTCACTGGCCCATAAAAAAAAAAGAATTTTGCTACCACAAAGACCAAATCAGCAGGTGATAAATCATGATGAACTGGTTAGTTCCTTGGGTAATTTCCAGGGCCCTGGCAAGAGTTCTGAGTTCCAATAGTTTAGCAATCACAATAACAGAAGATCTTTTCTCCTCCAGAAATTGGCTGAAGTGATGAAGAAAGCTTGGAGGAAAACAGGAGGAGATTTGTGGGCAAAAGGATCTGTGTCCAACTTCAGATCTGATACGCAGAGTCATTTCTGCAATCAGCCTGCGCTCCGGAAATGCTAGTCCCATAGTTTTGCACTGCCTGAGGAAGCGTCTGTGTTGTATCAGGCTCTAGAAAAAGAAGTTGTTTTCATAGACTTAACGCTAGTCTGATTCATTATTAAGATAGCTTCTCTCATTCAGTGAGAATTAGCAAGAAAAGGTACAGAGTTTTCCATTCCTGAGACATGATTTATTTGTTTGTGTTTCAAGATGTCATCTCAAGGAGGCCTTGAAAGATGTTTTGCAGGACTTAGAGTTAAATTCTTCTCTTGTTTTTATCATACTCTTCCTTCAAAGAATTTGGTACACATTGTTTTTCCACACTTTCTCATTTTGTCCCCCAAACAAACGCATGAGTCAGGCTGAGCTCACTAACTGCATCAGCTGTGTTGTAAATAAAGAGCTCCATGGATTTAAACAGGGTGGGCAAACCACAGCTCATAAACGAGAGGTTTTTCCTATCAACTGCATCAGTAGTGGGTTGCTACCGATTTGCCCCGGATTGGGCGAACCGGTAGCAGCGGCGGCAGGAGGCTCCGCCCACCCGCCCGGACATCTCTGCGCATGCGCAGAAGCGTAGTGCATGTACGCAAGCGCACTGCACGCGTATCCACAAGTGAACCGGTAGCGACGGGGTTTGAAACCCATTACTGAACTGCATGCATTTCTGAAGCAGCTACTGAAATTGTAAGAGATTTTTTTTATTATTATGCATTGATATTTTTATACTGAAATAAACTGACTTTACAAAATGCTTATGCCTCTTTTTATTGCTAAAATTTAGGCAGCATCTGAAACAGGGCTCAGGATTTTATTTACTGCAATTATTTGCAATTCCAACCAATGACAAACCTTGACCAGGCATGAAGGAAGAGCGAAGAAAATGGACAAGTAAAGAAATATTCAATCACAGATTTTTGTACCGATGAACCACCCTCTGCTGGTAGAAAGTGATACTACAGGGACTAACCAAACCAATGACAAACGCATGGGTTTTATTATGGAAGATAGATCTATCACCAGCCATTAGCTAGGACAGTTTTATTTATTTATTAGATTTATATCCCACCTTTAATTCAGGAGCTCATTAAGCCTTCCTCCACACATCTGGAAGGCATTGGGTTGGAGAAGGCTGTTTTAATTAGGTATTCCCATGTCTCACAGTTATTTTTTTTTTAAAATCCAACTCGGAGTTAAATAAAATAAAATAAATAAAAAGCCAGGGCTCATTATTGCACCTCTGTAACCAAGGCACAATTAACCATTTTAACACTGGCACCTCTTATGCAGGATTTTCATATATATTATAAGTTTGGCACTTTATCCTGTTCTTTAAACATGTATTAAATGTTCTTTTGAAAGAACAACCAATGTGTGTTTAAAACGCACTATTTTGCACACACTCACTATTTACTGATTATTTTACCTACTCCATGGCAGTGGTGGGTTGCCCCCGGTTCGGACCGGTTCTATAGAACCGGTTGTAAAACCGGCAGGAGGCTCCGCCTACCGACCCCAACGTCATCAGGAAGCTTTTGCGCACGCACACGGCCCCATTGCGAACAGGTAGTAAAGGTAAGTAGAACTCACCCCTGTTCCATGAGCTACCTCTGGGTGCTGCTTCTACAGCCACTTGGAATCAGGGTCATCTTCCTTTCTAGTGCTAGTCAAGGATGCAGCTGCTTGCTCACAAAACCTTTTTACTCCTATTTCCTCCTGTGCCATTTTTTGTGCCTGTTAATCTATCTCAGTGTTTCTCAATCTTATCAACTTTAAGGCCTGTGGGCTTCAACTCCCAGAATCCCTCAACGAGCATGGATGATTAGGGAATTCTGGGAGTTGAAGTCCACATATCTTAAAGTTGTCAAGGTTGAGAAACACTGATCTAGCTGATAGAGTACAGAAAGCATGCAGGGTAAACCAGGATCCAGGATGCTTCTCACAAGTGCTCTGCACCGGTGGTGGGTTTCAAATTTTTTTTACTACCGGTTCTGTGGGTGTGGCTTGGTGGGCGTGGCAGGGGAAAGATACTGTAAAATCTCCATTCCCACCCAACTCCAGGGGAAGGATATTGCAAAATCCCCATTTCCTTCCGATCAGTTGGGACTCAGGAGGCAGAGAATAGATGGGAGCAGGGCCAGTCAGAGGTGGTATTTACTGGTTCTCCAAACTACTCAAAATGTCTGCTACCGATTCTCCAGAACTGGTCAGAACCTGCTGAAACCCACCTCTGCTCTGCACCTGTGGCCTGTTAGTTGGGCTATTTCTCAACAAGAGTCTAACCAGTGGTGAGATTCTAATTTTTTTACTACTGGTTCTGTGGGCGTGGCTTGGTTGGCATGGCATGGCTTGGTGGGCATGGCAGGGGAAGGATACTGCAAAATCTCCATTCCCTCTCCATTCCAGGGGAAGGATACTGCAAAGTCCCCATTCCCTCCCGATCAGCTGGGACTCAGGAGGCAGAGAATAGATGGGGGCAGGGCCAGTCAGAGGTGATATTTACCGGTTCTCCAAATTACTCAAAATTTCCGCTACTGGTTCTCCAGAACTGGTCAGAACCTACTGAATACCACCTCTGGTCTGCATTTAAGTCAAGCACATTTCCCAAAATGGACAGGAACACTTGAAGCTTTATTAGGGGAGAAAGAAGATTTTAGACCAGAGTCTAACCTTTTTTCAGAAGAACACTAAACCCACGTGCAGTAGTAATCCAGAAGACACTTTGCTGATGCAAAAGGCTTCTGTGCCTGAAATCTGTTGCTCAGGCAACTTGAAAAGGGCTATTTTCTCCTTCCTAAACACTTGCCACTTCTGTCACTTCCTTTTCCTGTTGAGAAGTGGGGGGTGGGTGGGTTTGATGTTAGAGGAAACCATTAACAACTTTCCTTAAAATTTGATAATAAAAGTAAGAACTACTGTGTTTCATTCCCAAGGCAGAACATGGCTTAGCAGTTGAAGTAGCCCAATTTATTACTTGTAATTTTTCTCCCAACTGAAGAATTGGAGGCCACGACTTAACACAATCATCTTACTGTACCCCCAAAATCATTCACATCCTTCCCTTAAACCAGAGGTGGATTTCACCAGGTTCTGACCAGTTCTGGAGAACCAGTAGCGGAAATTTTGAGTAGTTCAGAGAACCGGTAAATACCACCTCTGACTGGCCCTGCCCCCATCTATTCTCTGCCTCCTGAGTCCCAGCTGATCGGGAGGGAATGGGGATTTTGCAGTATCCTTCTCCTGCCACACCCACCAAGCCATGTCACGCCCACCAAACCACACCCACAGAACTGGTAGTAAAAAAATTTGAATCCTACCTCTGGTTGAAATATCTATTCTTGGGCTGAAATCACGTCCTTCACTGTGTAGATCTTTTGCCTCCATATGTATCACTTTGTGTACATATGCAACTGGCTCATCTAATCAGTTTGGAAAATTATCCTAGCCACAGCCTATGCTGATGTTGGGCTAGATGTCAGATTATAAACGTCGCAGGGCATTTATACAGATCAAGATCTGTTTTCTTGATCTGTATAAAGCTACACATATAATGATGATATAGAGTTGATACTATTGGTGAGTAATACACTCCAAACTAAAAAAAAAAAAGGCCAACCAATTCCTGTGTTGGCAACACAGCACATCAGGTCTGGTGGGTGGTCTGAGAAATGGTGGACAAACAGCTAAGTACTGCTAAGTGTTCCTAACTCAAGAGACCCTGCCAATAGCTTGTTCACCTGTCCATATTATCCTGCATTCCAACAACCTCTTTTAAATTATGGATCCTGGCTAGAATAGTTGCTATTCCCTAGTCTAAAGCAATTAGAGTTAAGTGAATGACTCTCACACCTGAAGATGAATTTGTTTCATTCCCCAAACTGGGGGTCACATAATCCCTGGGAATCTCTTTTTTTCGCTTTTATTCAGCAGCTGATATTTTAATACAGAATTGGCTGGGTGAATTTTATGTAGCAGCTTTATATAATCAAGTCTAGTGTTTAATAAACCACATAAATAGAATAAGATTTGCAAATGGAGGCAGAGTGATTGAGAAGTCCTAAGCATTTTTCACATACTGTTTCACTCTCTGGCGTATAGAGCAAGGTTTATGTAGCATAAAGTTCGTGCTAAATACCAACAATATGTGATAGTCATTGGAGCTGAAATGATAGGACTTTGGAGCCTTTGGGACATAGTTCTTCCAACCATTTGCTTAGGTTTCCTCTCATTCAATAATGGTTACACTCAGAGGTGCTATTCAGCAGGTTCTGACCAGTTCTGGAGAACCGGTAGCAAAAATTTTGAGTAGTTCGGAGAACCGGTAGTAAAAATTCTGACTGGCCCCGCCCGCATCTATTCTCTGCCTCCCAAGTCCCAGCTGATTGGGAGGAAATGGGGATTTTAAAGTAACCTTCCCCTGAAGTGAGGAGGGAATGGAGATTTTATAGTATCCTTCCCCTGCCACGCCCACCAAGCCATGCCCACTAACCATGCCATGCCATGCCTACCAAGCCACGCCCACAGAACAGGTAGTAAAAAAAATTGAATTCCACCACTGGTTACACTTGAGAGAGTGAATGAAGGAGTGAGTGACAGCCATTACTTTTGAGGATAAGTTATAGGACTATGGAATACTTAATACATATATTTTGGGAATTGATTATTTAGTGTTGGGACATGGAGGTCCTGGATATTTTGGACTGCAGTTCTCATCAGCCACAGCGAATGACAAGGAAATGGAAGCCGCAGTAGAAAACATCTGGAAGACAGCAGCCGCCGCTGTCTGCTTCTGATACATCCAGTGCAAGCTAATGTAAAACACTAACAACTGAACTGCCAATACTAAGAACTGAGTATAAATAAATCATAAATTAGGCAATCGTTTCACAGTTTAGAAATGAGAACTAAAGATCAATTCCCGTTCTGAATAAGGACACTGTCGCGAAGGCAGTAAGTGAGCGCCACCTCATAGCATGTGGAAAAAGTCTTCTTCTCAACAAAGCGAGTCCAGCCATGAATTGTAATCAAAAGATGGAGGGAAAACCTCCAGCCCAGAAGGCAAAAGGGACCATAAGAGCAATGGCAAAGCCTTTGCTTCCCAAACAGATATCCAAGGCTCAATCCCCAGCACTTCCAAGTTAAGCTGGAAAAATTCATCACAAGACTGGACCTTCTTATGCTCAAATACTGGACCAGGCAGAATCTGGAACATCTTAAGTTTGGTCTGGATTGGAACTACTTGTACTTTCAGGTTGGCTTGAATTGTTTGCTGGTATGAATATGAAAACTGAGAGACTGGCAACAGGGTGTGGGTTTCTTGCCTGTTTTCCATGGTTCCCGCAGTCAAAATGATAGGCCCAATACATCCTTCTCCTGGCAAGGCAGATGGTATATAATGAGGCCAGATAATCCTCCAACCAGGTGTTGGCCTCTTCCCAAGCTTCAGCGTCTTAGGGCTTTGTGTGGTTGCAGACTAGCTCAAAGACCTACTGCCAGGAACCTATCGGGCACTTGCCAACCCCACAGGTGAGATGCAGCTGCAAGTGTGGTTGTTGGCATCTCTTCCCAGATGAAGTGGGGCAGACCTGCGTAAGGGAAGAAAGAAGTCTGGCCCAGCAGAACAAAGAAGTGCCACGTTGGATCCATCTTGCAGCCTTCAGATAGTCTGGAAAAGAGCAGGAATGCGGTGATCCTCTCCCTGTTCCCAACCATCTAAGGCGTCTACTCCCTTTCTCAAGTCATTCAAGTGTCTGGCAGAGGAGCTAATATGCACTGCCAAATAAACGCTCAGTTTTATTTACTAGACAAGATCATATATTCGCCAGCAAAAGGGATTTTTCACCACCACCCCAGCACAGGGATACAAAATAATGAAGAAAAGATGTTATCGAAATCCCAACAGAATAACATTTTTACAGGCCAAATCGAAGGTCAAAAAGAAGGTATAAACTTTTGCAGAATACATCAGCAGGTATGTTTAAACAGGTGGGGTGGTGTAAACCAAGTTATAAATAAAACAATAGTGATAGAAAGTGATAGCCGAAGTTGATGGGGATAGTTTGATCAAAACGTGGTTTGCTTAATTGGATTTTGTTTAAACAAGCCAGAATTGACTGAGTTTATACAACATGCATGGCATAATTTTGGCTTGGCATGATAAGTAAATCACATCCCTGAATCATTTATCAAACAAAACAGTTTCTTGAATGGTGATTTAGAGCGTGATCCAGTCACCCTCATGGCAATATAATGCCTGTCTTCATTACTGCGAAACTGGCACAAAAATAGTTGTGTGGCACTAAAGGATGATACAAATCACTAGTGAGGAAATAGCCTGAGCCAGTTCCCACATTACACAGCAAGTGATGCATTCATTAACAAAGTTTGGTTGCATAAACTGTTTGTTTGTTTATTTGTTTGGTAAATTTATATAGCCTGCCATCTCATGTGACTCTGAGCAATGTGCAAAGTTAAAAAGACAAAAACAATACAACAAAATAACCATGAATATAACAACAAAAATCATTAAAAAAATCTGTGGAAGAATGTGCTGAATTCCCTTAGCAATGCAGCCACTTATTAACAGTTCCCCATGTGCAAAATGTTATGTCCTTATAAGGACATCCGGCCGGGGATTGGTTAATCCTCC
>WNWU01000036.1:5263751-5279278 GCA_012654045.1 Ptyas mucosa
CTATTCTATTCTATTCTATTCTATTCTATTCTATTCTATTCTATTCTTTACTCAGAAATAAATCTATAATAGCACTTTATAGTGGGTACAGAAGCTTAGATAATCAGTGTTATGAACCTTAGTCAATTAGTCACATTTAATTCAGCTGCTTTTATTTTGCAATAATGTAGAAGGCTAGACATAAAGACCACTCAATAGATGGCTCAGATTATGTGAAACAATAGAGAAGCTGACAAGGAAAGTTTTCTCTTCTCTTCTATTGGAAGGAAGGTTTCCTCAGAAATTATAAATATGTCAGGCAACTATTAAGACAGAGCACAAGTGTTTTTTTTAAATTGCAAATTTAATTTAATTTATAGTTTCAGGGTCCCCAGAGTTGTAGTAACAACTAAGGGGTTGCCTGCTTGAGCAGGTGGCTGGACTAGAAGACCTCCAAGGTCCCTTCAAGCTCTATTCTCATTGATTGATTACACCAAAGAGGACAACCTCTGAATATGTAGAAAGGGCACCCCTCACTTTAGACCAATGCATTCTAGATAAAGAACTCTGCAACATGTTTACAAGTAAGATTGCAGTTATGTACTACTTTCCTCCGAGAAATTTGAAGCATCACTGCTTTAATAATCTTCACCCTTCAGTTTTCTTATATCTGGTGGGAAGGCCCAGATTTAGCCCAAAAGCACCTCAGAACCCTCCTTTCAATGTTTTGACATATTGAGCCCAATGAAGAAATTTAAAATGAAGAAAGAAACAGGATTTGTGGTTCTCTAGTCAGATGTCGTAGCCTCAAAATATTTAAATGTTTCTGTGGACCTGACCTAGCCATCTGCAAAAGAGGCTGCCCCTCTGAGGGAGTTATTGTTCTGGCCAGGTGTCCTTCCAATGTGGAATCAGATCTTTCTGCTGTGTCTCTACATCTTTATTAAACAAATCTAATAAATAAATAATCAAATAAAATAAAATATTATGGAGATACAGAGTAGACTCCTGAACTAAAATATGAATTAACCAGAGATGGGTTGCTACCAGTTCGCCCCGATTCGGGCAAACCAGTAGCAGCGGCGGCAGGAGGCTCCGCCCACCCACCCGGACGTCATCAAATACACTCTGCGCATGCGCAGAAGCGACGCGCGAGCAAAGCGGTAGCAAAGATAAGTGAAACCCACCCCTGGAATTAAACTCAGATACATTTTATTGAAAGATCTACCCAGCAGAAGTCCTAGACTGTGTAACTATTTATTTATTAGATTTTTATCCTATATTTATTACTGTATGAATAATTCAAGATAGTGAACTTACCTTATACTCCTTCCTCCTCCTATTCCCCCCCCCCCCAACAACAACCCTGTGAGGTGGGTTGGGCTGAAAGAGAACGACTGGCCCAAGATCACCCAGCCAGCTTTCACACCTAAGGCCAGATTAGTAACAATAACAGTAACAGAGTTGGAAGGGACCTTGGAGGTCATCTAGTCCAACCCCCTGCTCACGCAGGAGACCTGTACCAGGGATTCGAACCACCGAACTGCCGACCTTTCTGATCGACAAGCTCAGTGTTTTAGCCACTGAGCCACTTAGTCAGAGTTAATTAGAACTCACAGTCTCCTGGTTTCTAGGCCAATAGCTTCACCACTACACCAGACTGTCTATCTTTTGGCCTTTCACGTACAGAAAAACTTACTTTGCAGGCATGCAAGTTGGGCTTGTATACAGGACTCCTTTCCCTTGAACCAGCATGCAACTTAGCAAAAATTTCCCAGAAAGGACCTGTGTATATCATCATCCCAACATGTTTCCTGTTGAATTTCCACATGTCACACAAATACTACAAAGCAATGGAGGGTTTTGTGCCTGAGGCTGGGGTGTGGGATAATAGACCCCATCTCTTGGCTGTATGAACGATTGGTTAGATAATGCGCTGTTGCTATGTGTTTTATTTTTTACACGTTATGCTTCTATTATTTTATTAATTTCATTGTAAGCCACCTAGACTCATATAAAAACGGGAGGGGTAGCTATATAAATCAAATAAATAAATACACATCCATGATTTGAGAAAAGGACACAACAAAGTCACGAATTTAGATTTTTTTTAAAAAAAATAATATAGACATATTAACAGCTTTGTGCCACAGAGGGCAAAAATGTGGAGCCTCCCAGTCTGTTAGTAGTATATCATAGAAATGAAGCATAATTCCTTCTAGCACGCTTTTTGCCAGCTCCATAAATATTTGAATGAGACTGACTTTAGTTTAATTCCCAAAGCCCAAGCTTAATAAAATAGTGGCTATTCACCTCACATATTATGCTCAAAGAAGCCACAGCATTTGAACCACAGCTACCCAGCCTCCTGGGAAGATTGGAGGGTTAGTGGATTCCACACAAACTGTAAAGTTGTGTGAATGTAACCAGGTTGTACACTGAGGTAGAAAGCTGATGTTTTGGACTATAACATTGTCAGAATATATTCATCAACTGGAATAGGACATGGTAACAAGGTCAGCCAACTAAGTCAGCCAATGAGGGCTGTTTGAGGGCTGTTTGGGAGCCAGGGTGTGTCTTAGTCTGCAGCTTCTGAGTCTGTGCGAGAAATTTAAACTAGTCTGCTCTGCTGAAATGAAACTAACTGTTCTCTCCTGCCTTGTGTTTTGCTTGTAAGTGCTACGTTGGAAGAAATCTGCTGTTGGTATTGTAAATTTATCTTCATGTGTTATATGTATATAAAGAAGTTAATGAATCCAGCTGCATCAGTCTGCCTATGTGTGCTTTCTGGATTTGATTTTTGCAACAAACTCTGATAAGCATGTTTTAGCTGTTCACTCTGCTTATGGCTGAAGGCTACGTAGAGATACCACTTACCTATCTCACTTTACCAGCTGTGTGGCAGACTCTTGAGGCTAGGAAAGCAGGGGTAAAATCCAGCAGGTTTTGACAGGTTCTGGAGAACCAGTAGCGGAAATTTTGAGTAGTTCGGAGAACCGCCAAATACTACCTCTGGCTGGCCCCAGAATGGGGTGGGAATGGAGATTTTGCAGTATCCTTCCCTTGCCACCCCCACCAAGCCACACCACCCCCACCAAGCCAGGCCCACAGAACCAGTAGTAAAAAAATTTGAATTCCACCACTGTAGGAAAGATATACCTGTTGAGTTGCACGGCTCCTGTGTCTTATCAATAAAGCGATGGGTTGGGTTGGGTTGGGGAGAGCAGGTAAAAAAAAAATGCTCTACTCCTGGACAAAAATAATAATAATAATTAGCCTGCTGAATGTTTGAATTAACCAGCCCTTTTGTCTTTGGACTTTTAACCCAGAAATCGAGCACGATAAAATAAAGCACTTTTCTGGATTAACTTTTGTATATCTGGCTGATAATAAAAGGACAGGAAGGAGGCCCTAGAAAGTTGGGAGCGGATGGGAGAAAAGTTTATAACAAAGGGGGAGGGGGGGACGGAATCCTGATCTCTTAGATCTTAAAACTGTAGCTCCTGTTAATCCCAATTGGGAGAAATGCAGCTGCCTGGTGATCAGAGCAAATGTATGATTGTGGAGCAACTTTATTGCCTGATAATGGCCAAACGGAATTGTCAGCGGTTATTTTTAAACTGTATGGTATTTCCTGTGACACTCTATGAAAGCAAAAATTGGACTTGGAAGAAGGAAGCCAGATAGGAAGAGCTTTGACACTTTTGAACTCTGGTGCTAGAGAAGGCTCCTGAGGATGCGGTGGGCAGGCAAGAAAAAGAAACCAAAGGATCATCCAACAAATCAACCCAGAGTTTTCATTTAAGGCACAAATAACCAAGCTGAAATTATTCCACTTTGGACACATTATGCAAAGATCCAGCCCTCTAAAAAAAAGAGACTATAATCCCAGGAAAGGTGAAAGGAAAGAGAAGAAAAGACAACCAGCAGCAAGGTGGATAGGCTCAGTTAAAGTGATGATGAGAAAGGCTTGAAAGAGCAGATTAGGGACAGATGTCACAGAGAAAATTTATCAATGTGGACCTTAGGAGTCAAAAACAACTTGATTGCACATAATCAATCAATCAATCAATCAATCAATCAAATGGCTCTATGTGGAGGTGTTGGTAAACTTGTTGATTATATCTGTGAGCTTGATGTGACCTAGGCTTCCTGAGTCATTAAAACACACAAGTAGTCCCAAAAACCTCTTTTATTGCAACAGCTGTGAATTACTTTCATTCACAGCTGAGTCCCAATTAGTTGCAAAAAGTCCTTCTGGAGAAGTCCTTCGGGATAATCACCAGCCTTTATCTCCCTTGATATGCTGCCAAAGACCTACTTGGCAAAGCCACACGGAGTCCAGAATCAAACAGAGATACTGACTGGGAACAGAATTAACAACGTTGCTTTCCTGCAAAGGATCCACATGCTTTTGCTCCTCTTTTAAGCCTTATGGGAGGGGCCAATCATCTCCAGGCCTTACTCCAGAGTCATCCCTTTTGTTTTAACTGTTCTTGCCTTCTGGCAGCTCTGTGCATGCACACACTAGGAACAGGCTCCTCCTGTTCCTCTGCCTCTCTGATGTCCGACTCTGGAGGCTCCGGTGTCCCAGATGGCCCTGGCCCCATCTCTGCCTCCGACGCAGAGCCCTCATCCAAGCCTTCCCCAGCCTCCAGGACTGGCCCATGTTCCTCCCCAGCCTCCTCACTGTCCGACTCCACTGCCAGCTCTGCAAGCTGCTGGCAGACCACAACAGAGCTCTTCTAGGCATACCAGACAGGAAATAAGAGCCTTGGATAGTACAGTGGTCTAAAGCACCCTGTTATTAACATCAGCTGCCTGCAATTATTGCAGGTTCGAATCTCATCAAGGCTCAAGGTTGACTCAGCCTTCCATCCTTTCTAAGGTAGGTTAAATGAGGACCCAGTTTGTGGGGGCAATAAGCTGACTTTGTATAAATATACAAAAGTATGAAGGCTATTGCTTAGCGCATTGTAAGCCGCCCTGAGTCTCCGGAGAAGGGTGGCATATAAATCAAATTTTAAAAAAAAATAGGACTAGATGAAATAATTCTACTTTATTGTAAGGCTTCATTAACAGAATCTTGCAAGTCTGAAGGCACAAATTTCCCGCTACCACTTTGAACTGCTTGATCCATTAGGGAGGGTTCTTCCCAAGTTTCTTTCTCTGACCATTAAACCAGTCCAAGGCTCTCTTGCCTGCTTGTTTCCTAGGCAGCATTTTTAATTAATTTTTTTATTTATTTATCTGTTTAATTTATTTGCTGCCCATCTCACAGCAAAGTTTTATACCTAAGCAGGACTAGGGCTCACAGTTTCCTGGCCTCTAGCTTGGTATCTTAACCACTGCATCAGACTGGCTCTCAAGAGTTACCGTCTTAACTCTTTTTAGTTAGACTGTAATTAAAATTTTAATTACGGAAACCGCCTGGAAAAAGCTTCTATAAAGGAATTTTAAATTAAAAAAGTGTAACATGTTCCACATTCAGGTATCCCAGAACTTGAGTGAAAGAGAATGATCATTATCAGAATAATCTGCTTATAACTCAAGAAGCCCTAGTCTTTAAAGCTGATCTGGTGGTTTATCCCCAACTTTCTAACTGTCCCAACTTGTTCCTTCCACATCTGATCTTCTAGCTACTTTCTTCCCTTCCAGACAGCGGTGAAATCCATTTTTTTTTACTACCGGTTCTGTGGGCGTGGCTTGGTGGGCATGATGTGGCTTGGTGGGCGTGGCAGGGGAAAGATACTGCAAAATCTCCATTCCCACCCCACTCTGGGGCCAGCCAGAGGTAGTATTTTCCGGTTCTCCCAATTACTCAAAATTTCCACTATTGGTTCTCCAGAACCTGTCAGAACCTACTGGATTTCACCCCTGCTTCCAGATGACCCTTCTGCTTGTTCTGGCACCCTCTAAATAGTGGAAAAATAGGAGCATACTAGTAATCCTCTAATTTTGTGCAAAAGTTCCTTGTCAGAGTTTTAGCACACATGCATAAAACTTATTAAATAATGTTGCCCGTTCAGCACTGCCATATTTGCACAATCTGTCTCTCCCTTATTTTTGTTTTTCTAGTAAAGAGAAACTAGGAAAGAGAAACCACAGTCTGATAAGTGGGGGCTTGTACATGTAGGGTTGTGAGGAAGCTTGCCAGAACAACAAGGCGTTTATTCCCTGTTTTGACACATCCCTTGAGAGAGAAAAGGGGAGCGTGGACACCCTGCAAGGCTCTGAAGAATGAACAAGGCTAACAGCTTTACACTAACCACATGTTTTCAGAGGATCCTCAAAGGGAGAAATGAAGACAGGGACTGGATTATAATTTTTTTTAATAAAGTTTTTTTATTTTTTTAAACACACAATAGTTCGGTTGTCTGAACTACTCAAACTTTCCTCTACCGGTTCTCCAGAACCTGCTGAATAGCACCCGTGAACTGGGCTCTTCCCACTCTTGACTTGAAGTGCCTTGCGTCAAAGAAACATGTCATATAGACAAGACATTTGGCTGATCCATATCCTCTCTTAATAAGTCACTGACCGTCGTTCAGGATAACAGGGGAAAGGTCTAATTGATTACCTCACTTTGAGGCTGCTCTTAGGTGATGGTGCAACAAAAGGGAAAACACTCCTACAATTATGGACAACTAGCGCTGAAAAGAAAAGCAATGTCACAGAAGCACATCAGAAAGAGGATATTACCAAGGTTTGCTTGTTCTCTCGTTAGATACAGGTGGTCTACTATGTGAAAGAATGATAAGTGGACCACCGAATGGTTGGTGGTCCAGGTTAAAGGGCCCAGTTTGTGGGGGCAATAAACTGACTTTGTATAAAATATACAAAAGTATGAAGGCTATTGCTTAACGCATTGTAAGCCACCCTGAGTCTCCGGAGAAGGGTGGCATATAAATAAAATAAAAAAATTTTTAAAAAAGGCTGGATGGTTCCTTAGACCAAGATTGGCCATTGGCGAAACAGTGAAGGCATTGGACAAAGAGAGCCAAATTGTGATCCAGGCAAAGTAAAATTCGGTTCAGGCACTCTCTCTCTCAGCCTAGCCTACCTCTCACAATTGCTTCTACATTCCAGGAATTGAAATATTGCCTTGAGTTCCCAGATGAAAAGGATAGAAATTAATGAATCCATCCAATTTTGACTTAGCAGCAGCTCTCCAAGATTTCAAGCAAGAAACAGTTTGGGTGTTCCTGGGACTGAGCCTGTGATGTCCTACACACAATGCATATATTGTACCATGAAGCTGTGATCCTTTTCTATAAGACCGTGCTGGGCTGAGATGGAGAAATTGGCATGCCTTCCTGTCACAAGGACCACACAGCTGCCTCGTTTTTTCCCCCCACTGCTTGGCATGGGCAGATTTGATGTAAAGTGTTGCAGCGTCGAGTTCAGAGGCATTTTGCAGCATCCAAAGCATTTTCCCCAGTCATAAAAGGCCAGCCTGCTGCAAGCTGTACCCCTTTCCGTGTGCATGCAATATCAAACTGCAGTTTGCAAAGGGGCAGAGCCTGTGTCACTATGACGCAGTATAGCATTACTCTCTCCTGATAGACAGCTGGGGCAGAGAGTGCCTCTTCGCAGTTTCAGCCAATCAACCTTGCCATTTCCCAGGATGCTTTGCTCCCACAGGTGACTCTCAGCCTTCACCCCCCCTCCCCCTTCAATCTTTTTCTCCTTAAAAAAACTGGTCGTTCTTTTAGCAAGCCTTTGACTGAAGGTACAGACAACTCTTCTGAATGTAAGAAATGGAAGGAAATTGCATGCTATTACCTCTGGAGTAGACTTTCCCAGAACTACGTCCAATATCTTTACCTAGCTGGTTAGTTACACCAGGGTCCCCCAAACTCAGGGGTGGGCTGCTGGGGGGTTCGCAGGGGTTCGGGAGAACCTCTAGCTAAGATTCTGTGCAGTTCAGGGAACCCCCAAATTCCACTCCTGGCTGGCCCCACCCACCTGGCCCCTCCCAGGAATCCCCACGTGGCCCGTTTGGATGCAGTTAAGTGCAGGGCGTACATGGAGGCTTAGAGAGGGAGAAAAACAGGCCTACCGGAAGTTCGGGAAGCCTGGAAACCAGCCCGTTTCCGGCCTCCAGAGGGCCTCTGGAGCCTGGGGAGGCTGTTTTCGCCCTCCCGGAGGTTCGACAAAAGCCTTCGGAGCCTGGGGAGGGCAAAAATGCCCCCCCGCCATAGTGCAGGAGGCTGACTAGGCCACGCCCATCATGGCCACGCCCACCCAGCAACCGGGCAGAGAACCCCTTGCTAAAATTTTTGAAGCCCACCCATGGTTACACCAGGGTCCCCCAAACTCTTGTGCTCATTGACTTTTTCATGTTATTTCAGATTGTTCATCAATTTTATTTTATTTTTTTAATTTTATTTATATGCCGCCCTTCTCCGGAGACTCAGGGCGGCTTACAATGCGTTAAGCAATAGCCTTCATACTTTTGTATATTTTATACAAAGTCAGCTTATTGCCCCCACAATCTGGGTCCTCATTTCGCCTACCTTAGAAAGGATGGAAGGCTGAGTCAACCTTGAGCCTGGTGAGATTTGAACTTAAAGTAATTGCAGACAGCTGGATGTTAAATGCTGCCTTAGTAGGAGGCATTAGCCTGCTACGCCACTCAGGCTCCTTTTCCCCACAAACATTTATTATATGAAAATAATGGAAAAATATGACTTCAATAGAACTACAAATAACAATACTGTCTTCTTCAATAGTCTCCTCCACTCTCGGGAGTCAATATTGACTACTTTGGACAAACCTGTTCTACACAGCTAATGGGGTGTAGTAGTTACGATGCTGGACTAGGAGCCAGGAGACACACATTCTGCCTTCAGCTATGGAAGCTCATAAGCGGCTTTGGCCCAGCCACTGGTTTCTCAGCCAAATGTATCACATAGGTGATTAAAAATAATAATTGCTTTCAGCTCCTGAAGAGAGGGTAGGGTATAAATCATACACATATGTACATTTTTATATGCAATTATCAGAAAGCTATTACTGGGGAAAACATTTCTCCTACATAGCAAAAGTAATAAATACCATCGTAGCTATGCATTTAATGCATTTAAAAGGCCATTGCAAAAAACATTGAAATCAAGTTCCCACTAAAAACTGGCACTTCATTATTTCAGAGAGCAGGAAGCCATTTTCTTTCCCACGTTCGAGGATTAAAAGAACAAAGCAAAGGCTATTTCTTACCTTTTAAAATACCCAGATTTTCAATCTTTCCTCCTGAAGTGCTGGGAAAAGAAATAAAGAGGAAGAAAATCCTGCATCCTCTATAATTTTAATCCTCAAGAATATATATAAGGACTTGGATGCGGCTTGCAATTATTATAGCAAACAGAAGGTGGCACTGTTGCTCCACCAATGCGGGCACCAAATCCCGTGAGGTTAGAAATAGCCAGCGGGAAAGAGAAGGATGCAGAATTCTTAATTTTATTTGCTGTGTATTTGTTATTTCATGACAGCAAGTGGAGCCATCCAGTGAATGCTTAAATTCAGCTTGTATGGCTAAGCAGTTGGGCAGAGAGCATCTTCTTTCACATTTTCTATGCATGAGCTGCAGGTATTAATCTTCCCTGCCAATTTCTGCCTACATTTTACCCTACTGCAGCCTTAACCCATGCGGTCTGAAAAACGTGGGAATTGTAACCCAATCCATTTGGAGGGAATGTGGCTGACATGAGTCATAGGATTTTGGCAGCCCATGTCTGGTACCCTTATGGCTAACTACCTGGCCTCTCAGCAGATAGTCCTATTGGACAGCAGCAGTGAAAACCAAATTGGATAATTTAAAAAGGGAGCTTTTTCCCTAAGCACAGAGCGAAACATCAATTTATATTTGCTGCAGAGGAAATGGGAACACTTTTCTTTTTATTTCTTTTATCCTTTCTCCATTTTTGTTTCCTTTTCTCCCTTTGTTTTCTTTATTTTGTATTTGTTTTTAGGTTCTCCTTAAATTTTTAAATAAAATTTATATATATTTTTTAAAAAGGACATTTTTTAAAAAAATGATAGTCGTGTGATGCCTCTAAAGACAAGCACTATTACTATGGAAAGATTATGCTAAACTAAATTGGCTTCATTTGTCCCTGTTGTCTTTGTTACTGCTGACTGCAGATTCATGCTAAAGGACTGGGCTTATTATGGCAGAACCAGGGGTGAATGCTGCCAGCTCTATCTGATTTGCGGGAGCCGGTAGCACCAGCGGCGGGTAGTTCAGAGAATCGGTAGCGCCGATGGCAGGAGGCTCCGCCCCCCAAACCGGGACGTCATCACATCCCGGTTTTGACCATCTGCGCATGCGCAGAAGGCTTTGCACAAGTGCAGATGATGGCGCGTGCGCAGATGACAGCGCACAAGCAAAGCAAGCACGTGTGCGCGGCGCATGTATATCAGCGAACCGGTAGGAAAGGTAAGTATATTTCACCCCTGGGCAGAAGCTTTCGTAGAAAAGAGCCAGTGTCCCTGAGTGTATAAAAAGTTAATTTTGGGTGCAGCTCTGTATTCAAATCAAGAAAAATTCATGCAATGTTGCATGTGATGTTGTTGTTTTTGTTTTTTCCTTTAAAAACTGCATTAAGCCCATTTTTTGAATTCATTATGCTTTTTGCAATTCCCTTGAAACCATACAAGTGACTTTTGGCAACCCTGATTGGATGGAGCTCCAAGGATGTTACAGAAGAGAATCAGGGGTCACGAGTAACTCAGGTCTCTACTTGCCCATTTGTTTCCCATATCTCCTTAAGAAAAAATACCACCTGCTCTCAAGAAGCATCTATGACTAGGACCCAAGATCTGGAAGGTAAACGTTGAAATCACCACTAGGTGACAGCAAAGAGATACCATATATATATATATATATATATATATATCTCCTTTAGCCTTTCAGCTCCAATGCAGGAGCCCTCAAGCAGTCGCATTCACGACAAACCATTTTATACTGTAGGAAGTTAGCACCCACCCCTTTCCTAGAGGAATGAAATATTTTGGGAAATATTAAAAAGGCAGAATATTATGTTTCTCTGCATGAGAAATAGAGAAGCATGTTTTAAAGACAAAGCAGCTCCCACCCTCCTGCCTCCCCCCCCCCCCCCTTTTTTCATGGGGCCGAGGGAGAAAACCCAATCCTTTGTCAAAGGACCATCATCTACAACACAATAGGACCCATCTAGCAACAGAAACTCACCACATGGCACCTGGGAAGATTACATCAGCCAGCAAGGCTAGCTAAGACCCCAACCCCCTGGGAGTCTGACAACCAATCAGGATACTCTTTCTGGGCCCCAGGAAGTTCAAAGCCAGAGAGGGCATAAAACCCGAGGACTCGCAGCATCTCCGCTCTTTTCAGTTCAGGAACTCAAGCCATGTGATCCTGTCCACCATTAAACCATCTTTCCAAGCAGTCTCCATGTTTCCAGTGTCTTTTTCCCCACTTGGAGCTGAATCCAGAAGGATATTTCTTCTAACAATACCAAATTTATATTTCGCTGATAAAGAAATAAAGGGAGACTAGTATAGATCTTTATATATATTTGTTGTCATCTAGTGGTTGTCCACAAAACTGCAGTCTAGAGCTAATAACAATAATAGACCGAAGGGAAATGAAAGGAGAAGGTTGTGAAGAATTGGTGCTGTCAATAATGGAGTTCTATTCAAAGTAGGCTATGTCTTGAAAATCTCTCCCAGATTCTATCCACTCTTGTACTAGACAAAAATCAAATCTGGGTTTCTGTCTCATGCTTCTTTTTGTTTATTACATGTTGGTGAGAGAAAAAAACCCCCACAGATTGGTTATATTTTCACCATTTCTTTAGCAGTTTGCCAGAATTTTAGATCCTTTATATTTGGTTTTTCACTTGGACGACAGTTTCATATTTGATGTCTCTGGACTATGTCATGTCTTATCCAAATTTCTCTTTATATGCTTTATATGTCCCCATGTTCAGGCCTAACTTAAGTGAATTTTGCTACGACTTGCCACAGTTGTTAAATGAATCACTGCAGTTGATAGATTAACCAGATTCACTTAACTGGTTGTTAAGTGAATCTGGTTTCCCCCATTGACTTTGCTTGTCAGGAGGTTACAGAAGCAGATCACATGACCAAAGGCACTACAACCGTCATAAATATGACTCAGTTACCAAGTGTCTGAATTTTGATCACGTGGCCACAGGGATGCTGCAAGGGTTGTAAGTGTGACAAAAACACATAAGTCATTTTTTTCAGGGCCATTGCAACTTTGAATGGTCACTAAATGAACTGTTGTAAACAGGGGTGAAATGCTCCCGGTTTGGATCGGATCACCCGATCCAGTAGCGATGGCGGCAGGTGTTTCGGAGAACCGGTATCAAAAATCCCTGCGTCCCCCCCCCCCCATGCACAGCTGAGCCGCATGATCATCAGAGGCTTTTTTTTTACTTTTAAAAGCATTTTTTCTACAACCTCTTCCGATTAAAAAAATGCTTTTAAAAGTTAAAAAAAAAACCTCTGATGATCACGTGGCTCAGCTGGGATCATCAGAGGCTTTTTAAAGCATTTTTTTCTGCAACCTCTTGGCCGAAGAGGTGGTTAAAAAAATGCTTTGAAAAGTCTCTGACGATCCCAGCTTAGTTCCTGATCATCAGAGTGGTTTTTCAAAGCATTAGAAAAAATGCTTTGAAAAGTTAAAAAAAAAAAAAAGTTGGCTACGCCTACCCAGTCACATTACCCCTACCACCAAGACATGCCCACAGAACCGGTAGTAACAGATTTTACATTTCACCTCTGGTTGTAAGTCGAAGACTAGCTGTACACTATTCCACATACTTCAGCATTACAGGTATTATAATTCTGGAGGAGTTGCGAGGGTTTAAGCCAATAAACATTCAGGGAAAGTCAAATAGGAGATGGAATCTAGAAGCCACAAGATAAGTAGAGTATACAGAAAACGGGTAATGGGGTGAGCTCCCGTTACTTGTCCCAGCTTCTGCCATCCTAGCAGTTCAAAAGCACGTAAAAGTGCAAGTAGAAAAATAGGGACCACCTTTGGTGGGAAGGTAACAGCGTTCCATGCGCCTTTGGCGTTTAGTCATGCCAGCCACATGACCATGGAGACGTCTTCGGACAGCGCTGGCTCTTCGGCTTTGAAACGGAGATGAGCACCGCCCCCTAGAGTCAGGAACGATTAGCACATATATGCGAGGAGAACCTTTACCTTTACAAAGCTGAAAACAAAAGAAGGAACCAACTTGAATCTAATGTTCCGACATGTGATTGCAGTGCTGATAAGTACAGTTTAAAGAGCTGGATGAGAAATTCAGAAGACAAGAATGAGAGAGGAGAAATGTGATAATTAAAAAAAATAAAAACCCCAGTTCCAAAAACTATGAGAAAGGCATAATTTGGGAATGCAGGTCTGTACACAAAGTTATAATAATCTTCCAGGTGGGTAGTTTTCGATTATTTGATTTAGGAAGATTCTCCTTCTAGAAAAATAGGACTATATTTTGAAGGGGCAGGCAGGGTTATGGAGCCATCCCAGTTAATTCAATGGGCACTTTTGCCCTAGAGATCATATGCAAACCTGTCTGGGCAGACCATCAATTGGAGAGCATAGGAACTTCTGGAAATCTTTTGTAAACGGATTGTGGTACAAATGTAAATCAAAAGATTTATAATGGGAAGAAGAAGCTCCTTTCACCATAGCAAAGTTGATGGAGCATGATGCTGTTGGAAGAGGATGATGTTTAACTTGGAGGATTTCCTGCCCGAAAGCCATGTTATTAAGCTTATGCCCCAGCATTCTATAAATCAAGGTACAAACACAGATTTTACGATGTACTACAAAGGCTATTTTAAAAAAAGTCTTGCTGGGAAGTCTACTCTACTAAAACATGTCATTATGATTCTGTGATTATTAAGTGCACTATTGGCCAGCATCAAAACTGGGTAGTGTTAGGCTGACTCCAGGGACCCACTTTGAAGTCCCACCACTAATAGTTGCTGTCTGTGCAATTTCTCACCTTATCTCAGCATAACCGACTGCCCAGAGCTGTTATTGAAATATAAGAGTCGTGGTGGCGCAGTGGTTAGAATGCAGTACTGCAGGCTAATTCTGCTGACTGCCAGCTGCCAGCAGTTTGGCGGTTCAATCCTCACCGGCTCAAGGCTGACTCAGCCTTCCATCCTTCCAAGGTTGGTAAAATGAGGACCCAGATTGTTGGGGGCAATAGGCTGACTCTGTAAATCGCTTAGAGAGGCCTGTAAAGCACTGTGAAGCGATATATAAGTCTAAGTGCTAGTGTTATTGTGAGAATAAACAGGGATGAAATCCAGCAGGTTTTGATGGGTTCTGGAGAACAGGTAGCGGAAATTTTGAGGAGTTCAGAGAACCTGCAAATGCCACCTCTGGCTGGCCCCAGAGTGAGGTGGGAATGGAGATTTTGCAATATCCTTCCCCTGGAGTAGGGTGGGAATGGAGATTTTGCAATATCCTTCCCCTGCCATGCCCACAGAACTGGTACTAAAAAAATTTGGATTTCACCACTGGAATAAAATGAGGACTTACACCTACTTAGAGAAAAGCCATAATATACATGTAAGAAATCGCAGATGAATATATTGAATACGGATATTCTGGGAATCAGAAAAATGAAATAAACTGGAGTGGGGTACTGCATCCAAGGAATGTCATATCATCAACTTTGGAAAAGACTATAGAAAAAAATGGAGTATTCATCAACATTAAGGAAAGAACAACTGAAGATGCAACTCTGAAAATGAAAAGATGATTTCAACTTCAATCTAAGGAATTGTTTCAGTATTACAAGTCAGTCATTGACTTATGACCATAATTGATATTGGAATTTCTGTGGCTAATTGTTCATTAACTCAGTTGTGCCGTTTGTACGGCTCTTTTTTTGCCATGGTTGTTAAGAGAACTACGCAGTCATTAAACAAATCCAGCTCCGCTCCCCCCAATTAACTTTGTTGGTTGGAAGCCAATGGGGAAGGTCACAAACGACAATCACATGACTCCAGAATGCTTCAACAGTGGTAAATATATTTTGGTTGCCAAGCACCCAAATTTTGATCATGTGCCCATTGGGACACTGCAATTGTCATAAGTGAAAGGACTGTCATAAGTCACTTTTTTTGGTGCCTTCATAACTGAACAGTCATTATTAAACAAATGACCATCAGTCAAGGACTACGTCTGCCAAGTCCAACCACAGAGGAAGCTAATGTTGAACAGTTGTAGCCTAATTAGCAACACCTTGTGGATAGAGAACAAAATATGACAGTGTAGTTATCAAAGTCATCCATATGGCTTTGTGCCTACAGCAGATCTAGAACTCAGTTCCTCAAGAGTTCTAGCCTTAATCACACAGATGGTCCTTGTATAGCGACTGCCTCATTTAGTGACCATTTGCAATGATAATGATGAAAGAGTAACTTTATTTCCATTCATTTATTTGTTTGTTTGTTTGTTTGCTTATTTATTTATTTATTTATTTATTTATTTATTTATTTATTTATTTATT
>WNWU01000036.1:5282288-5303590 GCA_012654045.1 Ptyas mucosa
ATAAATATAAATATAAATATAAATATAAATATAAATATAAATATAAAATAAAATAGAACCCCATCACAGTGATGGGTTGCTACCGGTTTGCCCCGGATTGGGTGAACCAGTAGCAGCGGCGATGGGAGGCTCCACCCACCCACCTGGACACTTCTGCGCATGTGCGGAAGTGTTGTGTGTTTGCGCGAGCAAACCGATAGCGACAGGTTTTGAAACCCGCCCCTTTCAAAAAATTTTACTACCGGTTCTGTGGGTGTGGCTTGGTGGGCATGGCTTGGTGGGTGTGGCAGGGGAAGGATACTGTAAAATCTCCATTTCCACCCCACTCCAGGGGAAGGTTACTGCAAAATCCCCATTTCTTCCTGATCAGCTGGGACTCGGGAGGCAGAGAATAGATGGGGGCGGGGCCAGTCAGAATTTTTACTACCGGTTCTCAAAACTACTCAGAATTTCCGCTACCTGTTCTCCAGAACTGGTCAGAACCTGCTGAAACCCATCTTTGCCGCCCCTGCCCCATCAAGCATCTCAATCTCAAAGGTCCAAAAGAGTATAAAATTTACTCTGCTCCCCATGCCAGGCTATCAGCTGTCCCAGAACCGATGCTGAGTCACTTCGCTTCTGATTCCTAAATAAATGGAAACCTCCTTTCCTCTGCAATCTGCCTCCAAATTCATTGGCTCCTACGTCTTTTCTCCTGATTTGGCATCAGACCCGATTTTTCTTCCAACAATACTTCACTAGGAATGTCCATCAATAATTGCTTCTTTGAACTCTTACAAGCGTGTGGGTTGATGACATCAACAATAATATCTAGTTACGCTTTTTCTGTTGCTTTGATCTTTCCAGGCATCGGGGTCTTCTCTATGGAGTTTTGTTTTAGTTTCCTTTTTAATGCTTCCAGGGATTTGTCTAGTTAGACTTTGCCTAGTTCTGAATGATTTATTCTTGCTGCCTAATAGAACCTCAATACTTTTCTCAAGCACTGTCTTTCGTAGGCATTGCTTTTTCTTCATTCAGCCTTTCTGATGATCCAATTTTCGCAGCCATGTGTTATAATTTGGAACACCAAGCCTTCATGTGCGTAACCTTTCTTCACAATAGGATGCCTCCACACTTGTTTTGTTTAGATACAATTTGTCAGTCTTTTCCCCAAGAAACAGATGTTGCTTTATGTTAGGGTCATATTTTCCATTTTTATAGATCTTTGAACCTATTGGATAAAATCTATTACTCGTTCTCTTCTTCTTTGTCTGGTTCCACTTCATTGGCACTAGCAGTTAACACAAAATTAGGTTTGTGATTTTTTTAAAAATATTAAACATCAGGTTCATTTTTTTCACTTTCAACAAGAGATCCCTTATGTCTTCTTAGCCTTCAGCCACCAAGGTGACATCATAAGCAGATATAACGTTGCTATTAATTCTTCCAGCAATTTTAATTTCAACATTTTTTTTCTGGTCCAGCATTTCCCATGGTAGAATCTGTTATTTCAATTAAATAAGTAGGGTTATGGAATAGACCTTTGGCACACTCCTCTCATTATTATTATGGTTTGTTGCACAGTCATCCAGATGTTGACTGGATTTGGCATTTTTATCCACCTATTGAGTGCTTCCCAAGAACCAGTAGAATAGGCAGATGTTATTGTTTGATGGGGTTAGGAAGTTTCTCCTAAATTCCAGGTTGCTTCTCTCCTTGATTAGTTTCCATCGACTGTTTCTTGTCTTGCCTTCTGGTGCTTTGGAAAAATAAATTGACCTCCTCTTCTTTGTGGCAGCCCCCCCCAATACTAGAATACTGCTATCGTGTCACCCCTAGTCCTTCTTTTCTCTAGACTGGCCATACCCACTTCCTGCAACCTGTTCTTCATATGTTTTAGTCTCCAGGCCTTTAATCATCCTAGTTGCTTTTCTATTATTTTAAAATAATAGGTCAACTTCTGCAGTGTTCAGAAGCTTCTGCAGCACTCAGCAAACCTTGCTAAGGCAGTAAAATGAAGCAGTTTGCCTGGAGGCTGCCATTTTGTCCAAGTCCACCCCCATACTGTATGTATTTTGAACTGTTTTTCTTACAATAATAATCATGTTTCCAAGGAGCACAGAATGAAGCAGCTTGAAAATCTTATAAGTATTGTTTGCAAATGTATTTACTGTATATAAAAGTGGAAAATGTTTTTTGCTTACTTAGAAGTAAACTCCCTAAACTTATGGATCAATATTCTTAGCAATGAACCATAGTATTTAGTATCTAAAATAGTGGTACAGGGAAGCATATTACTAACTTTCTATGACACAATTGTGTGCGTGCATAACATACCTGGGGTTTTTTTTTTTTTCATTAAAAGGCATCCTTGTCTCCAAGAGCAAGAGCAAACCTTCCACCCCTCAAATCATGGAAGATTAAAAAGAATAAAAATAGAAACTTAAAAATACTTTTTTTTCATCCCATTGGCAATGATGATTTCTTCTGCAAAACCAGGATCCAATAGAAGAGAGTATTTGTACTTCAGGATTGAACTGTGGCATCTTTGGTGCTCTCTGAGCTTGCAGACTATCACATGTTTTATCACTCATTTCAAGACCTACTACAGGCACATTAAAAAGGATGGTGATCTAGAGATAGATTTTTTTTTCCCTGGAGACTTTATTGTAAACATCTGTAGCCAATTACAACATGGCACCATACTTGTGAATTAGTGACTGACAATTGTCCTTTCACACATTTATAATGCCCTTTAATATGCATGGGTGGCACAAGTGGCATTTGAGTGACATCCGGTGAGATGTAACAAGCAGAACATAAATGAGAAATAAAGGTCAAGTGGGAGAGGTTCACCAAAGGAAACTTCTTTATCTGAAAATGTAAATTCCAGAAAACCTATCTTGGAGAGCTAATTATTTGGGATTGGGGATCCCTCTCCCTACATAACGTGTTTCCCCAAAAATAAGACCCTGTCTTATTTTTATTTTATTTTTTTGAACCTTGAAATAAGTACTTGGCTTTATTGCTATGTGCTCAAAAGCCCAATTGGGCTTATTATCAGGGGATGTCTTCTTTTGGGGGAAACCGGGTAGTTGAGCACACATGGTACATGCTGAACTTCATTCATTCAGCAAGAAGAGCTCTGCAACAGACATTGGTTAGCACCCCCATTAGTTCTCATCAAAGCAAGAGACAGAACCAGATCCCAAAATATTGTGAAATATTCCTCCAGATGAATCCAAACATGGAGAAATGGAGAAATTTCAGCCAGTCTTCCAAAACATCATGAGAATCAGCAAAGAAGAGCAAGAAAAAAAAACATCCAAGGAGGTGTCTAGATCCCCATAGGAATTGTTCCAAGGAGAGATGTACCTTACTGACAGTTCAATGGTTTTGATCAGTGGTGAAATCCTCCCTGGTTTGCTACCAGTTTGCTGCCCGCGCATGCGCAGTGTACCAAATGCATGCTGCACGCGTGCACAGTACATGCCAAACATGCGGTGCATGGAAAAAGGAGGCTTGGGAAGATAAGTAGCACAGCACAGCGAGGGGGGGAACAGCTGTGCCGTGTGATTTAGATTCACTAGAAAGCAGGATTTCCCGCTTTGTAGCGATTTTAAACCGCACGGCACAGCTGATTGTCAGAAATATCAGTTTGGACCAACCGGTAGCTTTTTTTTTACTACCGGTTCACTGAACCGGTAGCTTTTATCACGACCTGTTTGCCCGAACTGGTAGGATTTCACCACCGGTTTTGATGGGCGAAGGAAGCAGTGGGAATTTTAAGCCCAACACATTGCTCTTTTTAACACCCATTTTGCATCTTCGTATCCCATGGCTGAAATTCAACGGTAACACTACCCCTTATCAACAGAACTTTTTTATTTTAGAAGTTAAAATTAGGTGTGGGGGTGGGTTGCACCTCTACTTCAAGAGTAGGATTAGTCAACTCCTTAAAGCAGCAACTTCGTTTTGTAGGCTAATATAGGAGTTAGAAACAAGACACAGGTGGCTCATAAGATCTGGAATGTTTTTTTTCTCAGTCATTATGGAATGATGACTTTGTATTTCATATACTTCGTTTAGAGAGCCAGTTTGGTGTGATGGTTAAAGTACTAGGCTAGAAACCCAATCCAGTCCATGCAAAAAGGCAGCACGGTGACCTTGAGCCAGTCACTCTCTCTCAGCCCTAGGAAGGAGGCAAGGACAAACCACTTCTAAAAAACCTTGCCAAGAAAACTGCAGAGACTTGTCCAGGCAGGCTTCAAGAACCAGAAAGAATTGAACACATAAAAAAAAAAAATCATTTCCATATAAACTCTGCAAGAACCCCTCTAAGTATGTAGAATATGTTGGCTCCACTTATCAGGGCTCAGAGCTTTGAGAAAAGCAGCATTTCCTTCCACCCGTTTTATAAAGAACAGGTTCATCTATTTGTAGAAAACAATTAATCCCTGCTTTCTCTCGCATAGAAAAAGGATCTCCCAGCAGAAGGCAGGCAGGATTGTTTCCATCTGATCCTGCATGGCAGGAGCTTCTGCAGGGGGAAATCCCAAAAGTCAACATGGAGATTACACAATAGAAGGCCAGCCTCTTTTGTACCCGTGTGAATGTGGCATGTGCATATAGAGGGGTGGGGCTTCAGTCATTTTGACACATTCCCCACGGATGCTATTGCACACCACTAATTATTTATCAAATGTGAACTGCAGATTTCAACTACTTGCTCCCTCATTCCTGCATAAAGTACCTTGAGAAGATAAGTTTGGGAATTGGAGAGATCTGAAACCTCCCATCTATGCTACTTTGTATTCTCCTTATCTTTACTGCTGAACATTATCAGAGCTTCTGGTATACAAAAGAAATCTGGGTGAATAAATAACACCAATATTTGGTGCTTCTTTTATTTCTTGAACAAAATCATCCCAAATACTCTGTGAAAAAGTAATCACACAAACCCTCCATTCTTTCACCAGCTTTTGCTATCAAAATGCTTCTTGTAATTGGCAATTAGTCTCATATCATTATGTAGTAATTTTGGGCTATTTCTCTACAGCAAATTCCCTTGACTCAATTATATTTGGGGCAGTTGTAGCATTTCAGGTTCTGCCACATTTTTGTATGGTGACTCTAGCCATTTCAAAACACTAAATTGGTTCTTCTTGTAGACTTGCCGGGACTATGAACTTGCTGCACAACCTGGTTCATTTTAGCTTCAGTTCTTCTGCAGAATTCCCCGATGCATAGCAGAATTCATGTTTCCTTCCATGATGGGGAATCATCCACTTCCTGAAGTAGCAAAGCAAAACCCGTGACACCACCACCTCTGTCCCTGAGGTTCTTATTTGTGGAGGGCAGGTTTTGGTTTTCACCAACTAATGCGGTTATGTGGCCTAGAAATTTGAGATAAGCGATGTTTTTTTTTCTTATTAGGCAACAGTTTCTGTTGTTGCTACATTTCCATGAATCCCATTTTTATCCAGGTTCTTTTTGGATGGTGAAGTCATGAATAATGACTTTAACTAAAGTAAGACACATCTGCAAATAAATCTCGATGTTATTGGGGAGTGGGGGGGGGAGGTTGTTGGCTAGGGATTTACACGTTTGGTGGATTCCAGGAGATCTATCTTCTTTGCTGTTGTGCCCAGCTGACTGAACATCCTTCCACCTGGAATTAGATAGGTGCCATCTCTTTTGATTTTTTTTTAATTTTTTTTTTGTAAGGCTCTACTTATGCTGCCAGGCATTGGATTCTAAGATCCGTCCTGATGACTCCATGGCTGAGTGGGGATATTTTTATCCTCTCTTCATCCAAGGTATCTTTGTTTTTATGTTTATTTATTACTGTGGCTTTTGGATTTTTTAAAAAATCTGTTGTATATTGGCTGTTTTATTTAATGTTATGCACCAAGCAGAATCCTTTTGAGGGAGATGGGCAGCTATATAAATTTGATAAATAAATAAATTTAAACATTTGTTAGTATGCTTTTCTTCTATCCTAGTGGTAATACTGGGAAGAAACTGGACAAAATATATTATAAATAACTGTATTTCTGGATTACAGAGGAAAAAGGAGGGAGACTAACATCTAAAATGAACTGAGTTGACATATCATGTATCTGTGCAATAACCCTGAATAGTGTTTCCCCATATAATAGCACTATAATAATCAATTGGAGAGCAATGAAACTTGCAAATAGCTAGAAATCTGTCAAAAATGGTGGTCATGTTATAATTTGGTCAGTGCAAGACAAACAGACAGGAGGTTCAGTTGGAGACAGCAGGTCAATGGAGCAGATCCCACATGGTTCTTCATCGCAGAAGGGACCACTTAATCTGTTCCTTTGCTGACTGCAGTACCTGCAAAAAGAAGAAGGTAAACATTGGTGGTGACATGAATTTCTTACACAACTCTCCACCCACATAATTCTTTTACAGAAAAATATCTCAGAAGAGGGATTCATAACATAGAGACATAAACTAAAGCTGAGAAGGGCAAATCTAGTATCTATGCACATTCAGTGCAAATGCAAATCCCGAGTCCTAAATAAAATAAAATGGGAGTCCACTTTGTCAAAAGCACGACTGACTGATGAAAATCTTTTTGTGGGGTTTCAAATTCTGTAATCGTATTTCCAAGTTACGACAACTTTACTCATCCCACAGTGGGACAGCATCAGATGGAAGAGGGCTATTCAACTAGTCTAAAAATTCAAAGTTTGGATCACTGAAATGAAAGCGAAGACCAGTTGCGCGTTCAGTTCTGCATCATGCTTCAAAGCTCGCATTTGTGTGATGCAACTGCCCTCATATCCCTAGGATGTTAGCGACACACTATCTATCAATGTCTTCAAGTGTAAATTCAAGAAAGGTTCACCGGAAGGAAGAGGTCAAGGGCAGCCAAGTACATGGAAAGAGGATATCACGCAAAATGTAAAATACTACAAAAAATCTGACCAGAAGACATACCTGTGAGACTGTCTGTTCTGTGAGAGGGACATCCTCCCCCTAAAATAGGAAGAAGGAACTCTGTTTGGTGGGATGCAAAATATCTCATTGACCTTTCTGAAAAATAGATCTGATGGAATCCTACTTTTCTGTCCCCAAATCAGGGATAATAATTTGCCACTTAGGCCAACTGCTTATCAAGAGCGCATCCTTTCTCTTCCCCTGCCTCCATAACATTACATCCCACTTGCAGACAATCCCAGATAAAGATATGGAATTGTGACTTCCTTTCATCTGTGGCAAATACAAGCTAAGTAACTGTTGCCTCTGCCTGTCAGCCAATTGGGTCAGAAAGCTCCTGCCTACTGGACAGGCTGTCAAGAAAGAAAAGGTCAGATAAGGGTCACTTACACGTACGGCAACCCTATGTAAAACTTGCTGGGGATCACTCTCCAAAATCACCCTATAAGAGAGAAAGAAATAATTGTTCACCAAATTAGCAATAGCAATAAGACTTATATACAGCTTCACTGTGCTTTGCAGCCCTCTCTAAGCAGTTTATAGAGTCAGCCTATTGCCCCCAACAATCTGGGTCCTCATTTTTCCGACCTCAGAAGGATGGAAGGCTGAGTCAACCTTGAGCCTGGTGTGAATTAAACTGCCAAATTGCAGGCAGCCGGCTGTCAGCAGAAGTAGCCTGCAGTACTGCATTCTAACCACTGCGCCACCACAGCTCTTCAACTACAAATTGAACTACATTCTCTGATAGCTCTTGGAAGGGGAGGGGTAGCAAGAGTAACAAAGACTGATATTTCCCGAAACAACCCAAGGCATTTCTTACCATTGAGAATGCATATTTTGTCCAGAGATATGCACAAGATCCATATACAGGTAAACCCAAATTTGAGCATGAACAGATTTCTAAAGACATTGGACTCACCCCCCATCCACAATTTCATCCACTGCCAGGAAAAGGCCTTCCATGTTCTCTAGGAGAGCTCGCTTCTCCACATTCTTTCTGCAAGAGATGCCGAAGATTACTGAGCGTAGAACTAGGGCATTGGGTACCACTTTAGACTCTTAAAAGTTTCTAAGGATCAAGACCTGGTTCAAAACTGAAATCTCACTCACACACACACATCCCTTTATTTTAACATGGTGTTTCTCAGCCCGCGATATGATACCATCGGAAGCAAATATGTTATCTAGATGAAATGCTACTCCTCCTACCCCAAAATGTAAAAAACCTTATACGATAGAGGAAAAGCAAGAGTGGGGGGGCAGAGCAGCCAGTGTTCAGTTGAGTTTGCTGAGGCACACGGAACTAAGTAGCTCTAGATCAGGGGTCCCCAAACTTGGCAGCTTTAAGACTTGTGGACTTCAACTCCCAGAATTCTCCAGCCAGCTATGCTGGAGAATTCTGGGAGTTGAAGTCCACAAGTCTTAAAGCTGCCAAGTTTGAAGACCTCTGCTCTAGATGAAGCCACCAGTAGCTTAAAGCCCCTGCTTTCCCACCCCCTGAAAACCCTACATCACGGGTGTCAAACTCGATTGTGTCATGTGACGTATCGCGACTTTTTTGCCTTTGCGGAGCTGGAGTGGGTGTGGCCTGCGCGAGATACGTTTGTCCCATGGGCTGCCACTTTGACACCCCTGCCCTACATGGTGGACCTACCAATTCCCAAACATGCAAATCCACAGTTGGACTCCAGATTATTAATACAAGTTGCAAGAATACATCCGGAGAGGGTTATCTAATCAAAATCTGGTTATTTCTGAAAAACGAAATCAGTCATCTCTAATAAGTTTCCCTGTAGACATCTTGCACCTCAGCTCCCATACACCTCAGCTATAGCCAATAAGGAGCGTCTTACCGCAACATCTGACTGAGTGAGTCAAAAAGGCAGTTGAGCACAGCCATTAGCATCAGCTGCAAAGGAAAAGCACATCCATATGATCAACATAAATGCATACACAATGATCCCAAAGGCTACATTCATTCTGGAATGTTTGGAGGTTTTTCCCCAGAAAAGATTGGTGTTTTGCTACAAGTCACTAGGGACCAAAGTAGGGCATGGTGTGCCAGAATTGTGCATCTATGTTATGTGCCATTAGTCCTTTCTCTTAAATATATATGAGGTTCTCAGTTTAAAATGGAATAAGAGAGGGTAATGATTCAATCTTGCCACAACGTTCTGTCCAAGGCCAACAGTAACAGTATTTTGCAGTTTGCAGTCAGTTTTCACACAACCTAAGGTTGCCATCATACAGTATAACAATGATGGCAACAACGTTTTCTTCATATGGAAGTCAGCGTGGTTGAAACTAGTGATGCTACTGCAAACAGCTGCTTTGCTGTTCCTAGAATAACATACCTCATTTTCATAGGAGCTGCCGATAACATAAAAATACAGGTCAATGCTGCTCTTATAAACAACAGTCAGGCCTTCTAAGAGGGCAATCTCACCTGGAACAAGAGAGGATGGGAGGTAGATAAATATAACTAAGCTATATTTCCAATCCTGAGTAATGATGATATTCTGATACAGTACAACCACCCTTAACTTTCCAAAGCTGCTTAACAAGAAAATGTTGCCCCAGTTATTGCAGGCTTTTGGGAGAATCTACACTATAGAAACAATTGGCTCTTGCTTTAAAAAAAATGTTTAAACTGGACTGCTGTAATAACCTATCAATACTTATATTCATACCAATTTGCAATTAGTGTTACATAAAGAAATTATGTGTTACAGGGTGCAGCGTGAATCCGCATTCTTGCATCAGCTCACATGCACAAACCATGTGGGGTGCTTCTCAGGAAACAAGAAATTTGAAAGGAGTATCTTATTACAGTCATGTAATATGAGTTTTTGATTTAATGTAATAGGAGGGGGCATCAACAAGAAATTTTTGTTTCAAAACTGAACCTTGAACAAAATCCAGAGGGGGTTTTAGGGCAGTGGTGGGATTCAGCCAGTTTGCACCACTTCGGGAGAACCAGTTGTTAACTTTCTGAACAGTTTGGTGAACTGGTTGTTGGAAGAAATCATTAGGGCAGAGAACTGGTTATTAAATTATTTGAATCCTACCACTGGTTTTAGGGGATAGGTAGGACAATGCTGGTGAATCTCGTTTCTCTTAAAGAATTTTCTTTTTCAAAGAAAACTGTAGACTCATGGAATTCAAAGGAGACATTTAAGCCTTAGATCTAAATGCTCTATTCATGGACTACTATCCAACTGACTGAATCCAATAAAAAAGAATCCACCATCACTTTGAATAGGCTGGTTCTACTGTAAAGCTGTTTTTACTATCTTTTCTGACATTCAACCTAATGCACTTTCTGTAACAAGACCACTATTCTGTGTCTTGCACTCTAAGACAATGGAAAGCACATCTTCATTTTCTTCTAAGTCAACCACTTTCCAGAATTTAAAGAACACTGACATATTTTCCCTCACACTCAATTTTTCACAGCCAAACCTTCCCACTCAATCTCTTCTCATAAGAGAGCTACATGGACTGTTTACCCTTGATGTAACAAATTTCTCCCAAAAATGAAGTGTAAATTAAAAATAACCTGGGAACTTAAAAAAAAAATCCGTGTTCTTAAAAATGTTCTTAAAACTTTCTTGTACACATTAATTCTGGTTTTTCCCACTGGTATAGATCTGGCCTTTGGAATGTATTAACAAATATTGAAAAATAATGGGTAAATCATGATCCATGGAAAACCTACTATCTGTCCGATGGGTCTTGCTGAAAATATTCTTCTCAAAAGCCTTCTGCTCTTTGACGGTGGGATAGGTGTCATCATAATACTAGTACGGGAAAAGAAAGGCTGATTAGCTGAGAGGCAAGGAAAGAAAACAAGTGGCCAGATTCAAATGAGACATGCAATCATGCTAAAGGCAATTTCATATACTAAAATCAGGAGCAGGGATCCTGTAAAATATGGTCAGACCACCATTTCCAGGAAACATGCTAGTTGGGAGTTAATGTAAATTATGAACTCAAGAATATTGAGAGGGCCAATGGCTCATGGCTCATTTAACTGCACAGTCTTCCACATCTATAAAGTGTGGAAGGGTACTTTAAGTTTTTTTTCCATCATAATAAACCTGACAGGCACTTCCCTGTTTTCTACAATGGGGAACTGAGGCAGATATAAGGCATTTGAATCTGGGTAGAAGGGAGTTGAGCCAAGATCTCATAAATTATCCACCCGAATCAAATGTAGCTGCAGAGACACATTTCCTTCAAGATAGTACACTAGGGCAGAAAAAGATGTGATAGCTTCATTAAAAAAGAAAGAAACAAACAAAAAAAAGAAACAATTCTAAACCAGACATTTTTCAATAGATGCAGATTTGTGGAATGGGGAAGCATTGCAGGCAGACCCTGCAATTGGAGCTACAGTTTGAGTTCTTCTTAAAATTTTGAATTTTTCCACCCTTTAAAGGCCCCGTCATTTACCTTAGCAAAAAGACGGTCTCCATCATTGTCTAAAATCAGAATGGCTTTCACTGTGTAGAGAGATGGTTCCTGGGGGGAAAAAAGGTACACATTCACTGTTCCATTCAATTAACGCCAAGTGCAACTTGTTTTTTTAACCAGAGTGTGGTGTAGAGATGCACAGCATCACCGTCATAACTTGTCACATTGAACAGTATGTAGATGCTGAGGTGAAATGAAATCTATTTTGTGTCCCAAATTTTATTCAGCTATTGTGATAGTAATGAGTTAAACAAATTAAAACCATAGTAAGGGACCCTGAAACGTCCACACTGACCACTGTGTGTCTGATTCCAAGGTTTATAGTTCTATAGGTTTTCAAACTTCACATAGCTCCTCACAAGGACTAGAAACTTCATTTCTTTTTCTCTAAGATGATGAATTGTCGGAGATCAAATGACATTTTTGTCTGCTACCATTTTATAATGTGAAGAACACATATAGATCTACTGATGAAATAAATCTGTCACAATATGTCATTCCAGGTCTGCATAACTTACAGTCTATTCAGTTTAATACAGTCACTTGGTAAGTTATGGCAGCCCATTCAGTAAGAATTGCTGGGAGTTGGGCACGTATAAATTTAAATGCTGCTATGGTACTACTACTGCTGCTGCTACTACTGACAGTAATAATAATAATAATAATAATAATAATAATAATAATAATAATAATAATAGCAGCTGCAAGGAGATCCCACAGTCTGATTACAAAAAAAAAGGCAAAAGAAGTAGCAATAATGGTACACTGAAATATTTACAAGAAATACCATTTGCCTACACGTAAGAACTGGTGGGATTATAAAATAGACAAATAGTAGAAAATGAAGATGCTAAAGTGCTCTGGGACTTTAGAATTCAGATAGACAAACACCTGCCATTTAACACCCTTAACAATTGTCGATAAGAAACACAAAAAACCTCTGGACAGTGGATGCTGCAGTACCTGGAGGTAGCAGAAGAGAAACAACCGGAGAAAATCACAAAATATAAAGACCTGCAGATAGAACAACTGTGGCAAAAGAAAGCAAAGGTAGAATCAATTGTCATAGGTGCCTTGGGTGTAATCTGAAAACATGTGAAACATCACATGAATGCCCTTGGCATTGACAAAAACACCACCAGTCAATTGCAAAAGGAGCTATATTTGAAAGCACTTAGATACACCCTGTGATGATACCTTTAACACCATCAAACAATAACACCTGTCTGTGACAGGTCCTTGGGGAAAGGTTCAATAGGTGGGTAAAAACGCCCTCCAGTCTAAATCTCTGGTTGACTGTGCGACCAACCATAATGTAATAATTAGAGGATGTGGAATGTTTCAACTGCACCAGGCAGTGGAAGAAGAAAAAAGGGCACTGGAAGACTCTCCAAAGGATTGTGAAGAAGATGCACTGAAGCTAGTACATCATGAGGACTTATTGAATATCAAAGGGGCCAAACAGGCCTGTAAGAAACTCCAAATGAAGAACAAAGAAGAGACATGCATGGCAGGGCAAAGTATTACATAGTCAATGTACTCCTCCAGAATACAGACGCGTCTTACCTCAATGTACTATATTATGTAAACGTCCTTCCCATATCAACGTTTGGGAATTTTTGCCCACTAAACCATCTATCTTGAATTGGATTATACAACGGAGATAGAAATATTGTCCCTCCCTCTTTTCTCTCTATTTCTCTCAAGCAGAGGCACACAATCTTCTAATAATTGCAAAGAAGAGAGGATTTCCGCTGTACTTGCAAAAATTTCACCTTTAAGAAGTTCTTGGAGCCTCAGCCTTTTTATGAGAGAAGTAGTAAGATAAGACCATAAATTTTGAGTAGTCAAGGAGCAATTTTGCAGATTGCTCCTTGACTAAAAACAAATGAAGGTACCGCTCTCAACTCAATAGCAGAACTACCTAAATGTGGATCAGTCGAATATCAGCTTGTCAGAGCTATGACCAGTTATAGCTTCCATCGTAAGTCAATATGCAACATAAAACTTTCCAGCTCAATCCTGACATACGGGGTCAGAATTATGGGAAACATGGACTGCTTTCTTGCCATGTTTAGAGCTCAATGGGATAGTCTAATAAGATTCAGACAAAATTGTAGCTGCATCGTGGAGCATATCCTCTGCCTAAAGAAGAACTCAAGACAAAATTCCTGCTGAGCTTCAAGATAGGCTTAATAAAAATCCTATCAAACATCAACTGTTGGGCTTGGTTTAAATCAGCTCCCCAAATTCCTAACAGCCTCCTGAGGTGAAGCTGGAGAGAGAGAAAGGGCCAGAGGAGAGCCATTTTTTCCCCTGATGGATGCTGAAAAGCTCTCGAGACAAAGTTCTGTGATGCACTGACTTCCATGTAGCCACAGTCAAAGTGTATAACAGAACTTCACCTCAAGCGCTACAACAGGTCCTCTCTGGGAGCAGAAGACTATCTGTGGAACAGACCTGCACACACCAAGCTTAAGCCGGATTCCTCATTCTGAGCCACTGTGCTACTGATATAGTTAAAGGCCAAGGAAGCAGGGAGAATGCTTTTTCCTAAGTTTTATGAAACAAGGAATCCTGATAACTATGGAAGTGGGCAACACTATTCTTCTTAAGATTAAGCCTGAAGCCATCACAAAACAAAGTCTTGAATTTAAAACAGGTGATAATCAAGATTCTTGCAAATGATAATCTTTTGCAGAGCAACCTACCTGCTTTTCATGGTATTCGATAACAAGATGACTATTATCTCCAGTCCTACAGTGTCCAGCAATTCTGCATGTACAGGACCCATATTTGTTACTAGGCAACCCAAAGAACTAGAACTTAGAAATTGTTACAGGGCATATGGGGCTGGGAATACTCAACACTTCTCAATCCAGAGGCTTTTTATTATCCAAGGAATTCAGTGAATTCTGCAATTACTGAGGATTCTTAGAACAGAAGACCAATAAATCAGCCATACTGGATGACTTATTGCTATCATATCATATTGTTCCAAACTATATTTTCAAGTCATGCAAAGCAACGTTGAGAACAAACTTGACAGGCTAACTTCTTCGTCGATTGAACACATGTTCTCATACAAGATTTGCCAGAATAATTTGCTATAAACAAACGGGATGCAAAGACTGGGATTGCAAGGGTTTTCTGTTTGAAGAGGTAAACATGAAGAAACTGTCAAGTTTCCATAGGAAGGAGGAGAAAAAAATATTTCAGAATTCCTGTGGCTCATCCGTTGTCAGAGAAATGATCATCAACAGAGAAAAGTCAAATGTTTTTCTAACTCTCTTCATTCCTATTCACACATGCACAAATTCATCTCACAAACATAGGAGGCAGAAGTGTTATAGGAATTTTCCTCCCTTTCTATATTATTTCACTTCGTATGAGATTTATGTGCATAGATCTCAATGTGAGAGATCCCTGCTTTGCAGCAAGATGAATTCTGCACTGAAGCTCTTAGAAACTGCAAGCACAACAGTACAAATATCTAAAGCTATGCAACCAATATAAATACATCAGAGAAATATTCAGTTACCTGATCTAATCCAGATTGAATGCTGCCACAAATATGGACAAATGACTGGAACTCACATTAGTTTTATTTCCAGGAAGAGAAAAACAGATGCTCACCATATATATAAAGTTTATTGTCATTGTACATATATACACAGTATACCCATACAATGAAATTCACATAACACTCAGAGACCAAGCCCAACACACCTGACAATCCCAAGACACAGCCGCACCCACAAAAAATTCCCCACCCCTAAACCACCCAAGCATCCACACAGCAGACCAAGTAATATATGTATCAGAGTAGAATTTATACATCTCTTTAGCAAAGAGACTAGTTTATACTGGAGAGAAAACAATTAAATAAAGTTTAAATCTATAATGAGCATTAACTGGAAGACCAGAAGTGGCATATTTTTTTTTCTCTGAAGCCTTCCAGTTCAAGCCAAAGGCTGCCTTGAGCAATCAACCATTTGAACAAGACATTAAGAGTTACCGCACAGTTTATTCTGATCATTTAATTCTGAAGTTTCAATAAATTAACGTTCAGTCAATTAAACTAGGTGTGCAGCGGCCCAGATGGTCAACACAATAGCAGCAGTACTGCCATAAAGATTTTACAGCTGCCAAGATCCCTGAGGAAGGAGAGTGTTTGGAAAGGGAGAGAAGGTAGGAAGAATTATGTATTTGTTTGTTTTATTTGCAAAAGACATTTGGAAAGCTGCATGGAGGAGGCAGAGCCATTTCCACTGAAGTTTACAGAAAGCCAATATCGCCCACATGCAAGGTAATGAAAAGATGAGAAAAGATATTGTTAGAATCAAATGGGCCCAACTCATACCTTTTCCAAGTTAGGTAATCAATGTGAAAAAAGTGACTCTTTCAAAAGCAAAATAAACTTGCATTTTTTCCTCAACATTATCAATGCTGCTGTTCATAAGAGACTCAAAAGTTAAATCACTTCTGCTATAGATGATGATGTTTGGCCATTTTTTTTCTATCTAAACTGCAGTTACCCTGTTTCCCCTAAAATAAGACTTCTCCTGATAATAAGCCCAATCGGGCTTTTGAGAGCATGTGCTAAAATAAGCTCCCCCCTCGAAAATAAGCCCTCCCTGAAAATATTTAAATGCATGCGCAGCCAATCCCCGCCATTTCCTCTGGTTAGGGTTAGGGAGACAGAGCTGGAAATCAGGTAAGATGGCAAGAGAAGCCCTGTCTTGCTCCACGTGGCCCAAAATAAGACATCCCCGAAAATAAGGCCAAGCACTTATTTCAAGGTTCAAAAAAAATAAGACAGGGTCTTATTTTTGGGAAAACATGGTAGTAGTTCAATTCAGGAAAAGTCTGATCTTGTTCTGTAATCCCCCATATTCATAGCCCTAAAGCCATTTGGAGCCATTATAGAATCCATCAGATATGGGAAAGTTGTTTTATAAATCCTCCCACTTTTGAGAATGTGAACAATTGACTTTGATAAGCACAATGAAGGATTTTTGGAGTGGGTGGGGTTATGCAATATGCTTTATAATCCAACCTCAAGTGACTGACACTCAGAAATAACTCCTGCCGAGATCCATCTCAAATGCATGGAATGTAGGTTTGTAGCTTTATTAACTTTTGATAGTATAAAATTGTTGCTTTGTGTGCTTCACATTTTGTCTTGCAAAACACTCTGATCTGCATTATTAGAAACGGAGGGTGGGGAGAAATGGCAACTTTTATCTTATTGATGAAATATATTCTACTATGCTCCTATTATCAATATTGCTCAAGGCAGCTTACAATATGAAAATGGATGGTAAAATATAAAGAGTAACTCATAAAAGTCAATCAAGACAAATATATTCTTTAAAAATGCAGCATGCATCCATTAATCCCTCTGTGAATAGCTTAAAAGCCCACCGCATGACTGAATAAAAATCTATTTGCTTATCAAAATAGACAAGTGATCTAGTTAAACTGCCTTGTCCTGGCCAAGAGATTCAGATCTGTCACCCAGAAAGTCGCCTCTCACATTCCTAGTAAACATACCTCAGGTGATGGTGTAATGCAAAAAAGGACCTCTTCTGAACATATTAATACCCAGATAAGCCTCTCAAAGACAAGAATATGATCTTCCAGACACTCTGATCCCAAGGCATACTGAGTTTTGCTGATTATTAAAAACACACACTGAATTGTGCCCTCAGTGGCTAATGGAGCTTATTAAAAGCACCATGATCAACAGTCCAGCACTGTGAACCAACTGAGGTTCCTGATCACTTTTTCTAAGCAATTTGAAGTAGAAAATTTCAGAGCTGCCCAATAGTGATGCAAAACACTTGTCTCACCATGGCTAGTATGGATCTTGCCAAAAATGTATGTAGTTGATATATTATCTTTAGTTGTGCCAACCAATTCTAGCCACCAAACTGCAAACTGTAACTTCAGGAAGCAATATTATTTTATCCAAGAAAGTTGTTCTAACATAGTTAATGTAGTGACTCTCAAAAACTGTCCCACTCAGTACATGTTAGAACAGTTCAGTAAAGATGTAATTGAAGCACATTATCGATTTTATCTTCAAGCACATAGCACAAAGATGTCTGAAAATAGCCTAAGAGATCTCTAAGGAGACCATATCACGGCCCTATTTTTATTAAGATGTTCAATCAGTTTCTAGGCTGTGACTTTGCATTTCAAGATACTTTTTTTAAAAGCTGCAGTTTCTTTTTCATCATAGTCTCAAGTAAATTATATCAACTCAAGACAGAGCTATATAATACCTCAGTGAAACATTCAGTTTAAACTCCAGTATGAATACTAGCTTCCCAGAGTTCCAAAATGAAGGATAAGAATCATCTGCTTCCTACAACCTAAATAAAACAAAATGGTATTTGAACATGAATATTTTATTTATTTATTTTATTAAGTTTGCTTGTTGTCCATCTCGCTGCAAGGTGACTTACAATTTTAAATTTTTCTTTTTAAAAATTCAAAATCAACTCAATTCTGGATTATTTATGTAATTTTGTAAAGTGATATCAAACCATAGGTAATTAAATATAAAATGAGACTAACAAAACAACCTCCTGTAATATTGAATGGACTAAGGTTTTTAGCAGCTAATGGCTCTACATAAAGACATTGCTCACATGAATGTCAGTTACCATCATAATACAGTAGAGAAAGGCAGATTCAAAATGGACTACCTGCAGGCAACTTCAATTTCTCTGTGCATAATTAAGAATGTTGGAGCATTTTTTTCTCCAAGAAGCATTGTTGACAATATTAAAACAATCTTTCCTATTTTAACCTCATAGCATTCCATGAGGTCAGATTATCTTGAAACGACAGACTTAAAATCCCTGATACGGCATCACGTGCATCAGGAACAAATAAAAAAGTAAAATGTTATTTAGATTTTGTTTTCAACCCTTTTGTAGCCTGCCAAGGGGAAAGGAGGACATACATTTAATAAAATGAGTCATTTAGTGAACTACATCACTAAAAGTATTATACCACTCTAAACCATTCAGTTTAAACTGAATGAAACTGTTCAGGACTGTTTAGAACTAAATTGAAGAACAAATCCAGAATACTGTTCAGTTAAACAAGCAGGAAAGCCTAGTAGTTGAGCTATTTAGCCTTACCAAGTCTTGAAGTCACTGAAGTAATGCACATTAATATATATGCAGTGGTGCCCAGCTTTTTCTTGGATATATTACAAAAAGGAATAGATGGGGCTACACCAGAAACTTTCATTTAATTTATATTTAATTGAAATTAATTATACTTACCATGATTACTTTCTAATTATGTATTTAATCACTTATCCTACCACATTAAAAGTTATAATGTGATAACAAGTTTGGGAATTTTCTGCAGGCACAAGTAACTCTGAGCCTCAGGCAGTACATCTCGAATTTAAAAGAAATGGGTATAACATCAGCAAGTCCAGAGTTTAAGATTACAGAAGGTAATGAAACCAAAATGGCTTATATCCTTTATAAATCAATAAATGAAGCTACTGTTTATAAGAGAGTGACCTTATGCATCCTTTTAATGCAGGTTCTCGAAACATTGCTATGTAAAGTTTATAACCAAATCAGCCCACTTTTTTTCCCCCAAAGAAAAGCTAGCATTATTAGGTACCTGCAAAATCGAAAACATTCGTTTTCCTTCTCAAACACTAATCTTCTTTGCCATTATCTCTGGATAACCCAGGTGAAGAGTATTATATGTATTGTCAAGAATATTATATGGTTATATCCATGAAATCAACAGAAATCAAGCTTGACTCAAAGGCATTTGACCTACACTTAAATTTACTGCCAAGACTTGCTAATCATGAGTTCCAAGACAAATTCCTAGTCCTATCATTCTTTAATTCTATGTCCTTTGCATTACTTTGAGACATTATCCGATACATACTTAGGTTTTCATTATTGTCTCACATATCTGACATCTACTAAGCCTGCTTTAGAAAACTGTAACTGCTGCCCCCTAAAAAGACCTTCCCAGCATTAATGCTACCCTGTTTCCCCCAAAATAAGATGTCCCCTGATAATAAGCCCAATCAGGCTTTTGAGTGCATGGCAATAAGGCCAAGTGCTTATTTCAGGGTTCAAAAAAATATAAGACAGGGTATTATTTTTGGGGAAACATGGTATTAGACCACAGGGATAAATTCTGGTATTTTTAATTTCACTATAAGCATAGTAAATATTAAGAAAAAGAGGTTGGAATGCAGAAGAGTCAACATTTGAAAATCATAAATAAAATTTAATGAGGTACGGTAGCTGGTCATATTAGAAGCAGATTCAGAATGTCTTCAAATGCTACAAATTACTCCATCTATTATTACAATTTTATGCCATATTTTCCTCTTCAAGCATGAAAATACATTCCAGCACCTACAAAATATCAAGCACCTTAGAGCATCTTGTTGATCTTGTATTTGTATTAATGGCATGTAACGTGTTTGAAATGTGGCTGACTGACAAAGAGATGAATACATACTGGTTCTCCACCGTTCAGAATAAGGCCAACACCACAGGGTTGGGGAACTTATTGAGTACCCCAAGATTTCGACCCAAGCCTGCAAAACAATTTATAAAGTACAGAGATTCCAACTAAAAGTTACTCTCAGCAGGATGTATTTCCAGAAGCTGTCAAGAAACTAAGATTGTGCTAAACAGGATTCCAAAATTTCAAATACAAACATATGAGATGCATATGTGATTTCATAATAACCCATGTTGTGGTACAATTGTAGATACTTAGCCAGCAGTGAACATTTAATGTTCCACGTTTTACAAGATATATGCTGCATACTGATGGGAAATCAAATTTCACTACAACCCATCTGAAAAGAACAAGACCAATACTGATTTCAAGTGAAACATACTCCCAACAAGTGCATTTAGGATTATTTGCTCATCTTCACAAAGTATGTTGTTGTCAGGTTTCTCATCACTAATCTATCAATAAATGGTAACAGGAGGTGGAACTTTTTGTAAAATTTGTGGTGGGATCATAGGATCATATCCCATAGGAATATGATCAATCATTATAATAAATAATTTTCTGGACTGGATTTGACTGGATTGAGCAGGGCTGCTATTTCTTATCCGTTAAAGGCTAGATCATCATTTTCTAGTAGGCTCCAGTGTAGATGTATTATGGGAAGAAGGTTAGCAGGAAACTTTTCCCATTGTTCCTTTGTATTTTTATCTGTCCTGTAGGTGTTAGAAAGCTGACCTCTGCGAAGTGAGAGTTGGATATTTTACTTTGAATTGGAGACTTCAATTGTCTTCCTGTGATATCAAGGTATTGTACTCTCCAGATGCCCTGAAAAGTTTGGGGCAGAGATACACATCCTTACATGGGATAAAGATTTATTGGCTTTTGAAAGGGGCACACACTCCAAAATGGAAACTGGGTCAGATGAATAAAATACAGTGAATATCCTTTGTACCTTATACATTAAAAATTACAGAGTGTCCTTGATAAATCAAATAAGTAAATTAATACAGCAGCGCTTTCTGAAAATGCTTTTGAAGGCTGGTTTAGAGTCTTGATTATGTTTTACTTATGGAATGAGCATAAGCTTTTTTTTTTTTTTTGGCATCAGGACAAACCTGCATAAAAGTTTTCTTTCAGTTTAATTTTACAAATACCGCAAAGACACCGACCATTTGTGGCCTGGTAGCAACACTGAATGCCTCTGAGGCAGACTGCAGATCATATTCAGAGCCAGCTGTTTTTTTGCAGCTCATCCCAAAGAAGTTCCAAGATCCTTGGAAATATTATTTTCACAACCTCCCGGTTTAAAGGAGGCAGTTCTGTAACCAAACATAATTCTGGCG
>WNWU01000036.1:5303690-5339988 GCA_012654045.1 Ptyas mucosa
CGGGTTTGAGGATAGCATTGCTAAAAGCGGGGGGGGGGGGGGGGGGGGGGGGGGGGATCTCCTGCTCCTAAAAGCCAGGTCAGCAGCAAGCAGTTAAGAAATAAAAGAGTACAAAGAGTGCTTTTCTTCAGTGGAAGTCCCACTTTATCCATCTGTGAAATGGGAACGAAAGGCTTGACTCGGCTTTTTATCCTTTCCTTGATGAAATTCATAGATGGAACGGCAACCACTGGATTTTTATTTATTTTTTTCTATAAAAGAGAGAGCTGATTTGGCCCACGTTTCTGCTGCTTGAGCAGAGAATCTCTAAAAGGGACTTTCCTTGCTCTGTCCCATCCTGGCTGGTGTGTCAAGCAGCACCTGGAGCTTCTCACACCCTCAGCCTGCCGTCCCGTCTCCGCCATACGGACCGGCCCAGCCTCCCTGCTTCTCCACGGGTGGCCGGGCCCGAACTCCCTCCAAAGGAGCTCAAGCCCAGGCCCAGAAGCACCCCAGCAGCAACCGACTAGCTCCGCCCCGCCCACCTGCCCGTCTCCATGGTAACAGGCGCGCACCCCAGCAATTCTCCCTCTCCCCTCTCTTGCCCCTCCGGCTCCTACCAGGATCAGCGCCTCCATCTTGGTCGCCCCGATGCCGACGTGGAGCACAAGCCGCGGCTGCCCAGCATTGGCTGGCTCCGTGCCAATCTGTTCCTTACACCACGCCTCCACCTTTCTAAGCGACCGCTCATTGGCTAAGTCGCTTCTTCCTCGTCTAACCTGCGCATTCCGTTTTCCTACCTCCTTTTCAGCCAAGGCTACCTTTTGCGAATTACTAGCGGGGGGCGTGACGCACCTTGAAGACCCTCCCTCATCTGTGATTCGAAGAAAAAGCTGCCGCTCACCTTGCCACGGATCGATGCCGAGGAAGGCGGGGAACGGAGAAAGCGGTTAGGCCGTTTCGGCCCTAGATAATTATTGGCCAGATGCGATCATGTGATCGGAGAAAGCTCTTCTCTTCCTGCAAATGGGGAAATAACAAGTTTTATTCGTTTTAAGGGAGGGATTTCATTGCTTTTTAACGCGGAGGTTGTATGAAGGGTTGTCACGGAAATTCAATGGAAGCCTTTGGAATGATCCCGTTATTAGGATTTTCAACTATATTGGGAGTTTGGGGAAGAAGTCACACGGACGAGCAAGCAAAGTGGAGCTGGAGAAAGTAGTGTTCGTCGGTGGCAGCGAAGAGACTTGTGGCATTTTAAAGGCGAAAGCATTCGTTACGATATCGCCTTTCATCAGCCAAAGCTTGCTCTTAAAATCCACGAAGTACCATCAGGATATTCCTTCGGTCATTGATTCCTCTCTCTTGTGTATATTATCCTATTGATTTAAAGTTTACCAAAGTTCAAGAAATATATAAAAACAATATATACTTTAATATTACTTAATACTTAATCAGCATATTTTAAGGAGGAGACTACGAAGTCAAAGATGCTCATGTTATATTTCTCTCATATCCGGAATTATATAATAATATTGGCGTTTGCCCTATCTGCAAATATTGCCAATGTCCATGTTTCATTCTGATTTTTCTCACAACACTAATGAAATGTAACCTCTTGCCTGCAATGGTAAGCTTGGTTGAAAGGCATTTCTCAGACCGTGCCTGAACAGATCAAAACATTTCATCCGGTCTTTCAATGTTCACACTTTTGTAACATTTTCTGTTCAAATTCTAAGAGAGATAAATCAGATTTATTTGTATTAGATTTATGCCCTTCCTGATCATAGGATTTCAATTCCTGGCTCAGTGGCTAAGATGCTGAGCTTGTTGACCAGAAAGGTAGGCAGTTCAGCGGTTCGAATGCCTAGCATAGGTCTCCTGAATGAGCAGGGGGTTGGACTAGATGACCTCCAAGGTCCCTTCCAATTCTGTTACTGTTATTGCTCCCCATGACACTGAGTGGTAGATTGAACTGGGAGAAAATGACTGGCCGAAAGTCACTCTGTAATATTATTCCGTGGCTCATGTTGTAATTGCACCTGCGGCCTCTTGGTTCTAGTTCCACGTTTTAACCTCTATGCTTCACTGGCTCTCTTGCCTTTATCGGTAACAGCAAAGCTTTGGCAGATGGCTGGCAGATGATTTCAAGGAGACATGTGAGAGCTCTATGGTAGAAATAACCACCAGAGGGCCAATTTTAATTTCAGAGGAAAGTCCCTCAGAAGCATGTCTTCTGTTAGACAATTATCTATTTATCATTGCTATAATTAGTATGAAGGGGAAATAGTTCTATTTCAGCAATGTCTGATGAATTTCAGCTAACTGTTTCCCCCCCTCTTTTATAGAGAATTTTTACTTTTCTTGGCTATGTATGCTAAGTGTAACACCCACTCCTCTCCTAGAAAAATGAAATATTCTAGGAAATATTAAAAAGCAGAATATTTCCCCTAAAAGAGAAATAGAAATCTTAAGACAGAAACTCAGCCCCAGGTTCCTACCCCAAGCAGATACTTTGGTTATTTCCAAGACAAAAGGCTGGGCCAGTTTATCTACAATACAAAAGATATAATAGGAATTGCGCAAAGCCCCTTCATTACATCACCCAGTAAGATTCAACCAGGCCTGGGAAAACAGACAGCCTACAAGTTTAGCGAACATCCCCGCCCCCTGGGAGTCTGACAGCCAATGGGATACATTTCGTGCACAGGAACAGGAAACTAAGGCAGGGCCCAAGCGAGTGTATAAATATATCCCTCTCTCTATACCATGTGCTCTTTTTTGCCCAGGATCCAAAAACCCCATGTGGTCCTGTCCACCATTAAACCATCTTTCCAAGCAATCTCCATGTTTCCAGTGTCTTTCTTCTCACTTGGAACAACCCCAGATGGACATTTCTTCCAAACATAAGGGAATGAGAAAGCACAACACATTGACAAAAAGTCGATTTGTTTTACTGTGAGGGAGTTGCCATTGAAAAAAGTCCCATAGAGATAAAAGGAGGAAATAAGAATCTTTGCTAAAGTAGACTAGGTAGGCTAAGCAAGGTTTTGCCTATATGCTGAAAATGGCAGACTTTCTCCTTTTGCCATCCTGTCCAGGACAGGGATGGTAAACTGTCCATTTTACTTTTTTCCTGTCTTAAAATTAAAAGCTTAGAATATATTTGCTTCCAAGAACTCTACAGTAAAAGACTCTTCCAAAAGTGCTGATAATACCGTAGATCTTAAGAGAAGTGAGGTTAGGGTTAGGCATATATTTAAAAACACAATTAGAGACATTCTAAATGATATCTAGAGGAATAGATACAATAAATAGGCAATTGCATATGAAATAAAGCAAGACCCTTTGAAGATACCTATTGCATTAATTCTCATCTTTTTTGTGGTACAGTTGTTAAGGGATCCAAAATGGCTACAATTAGTATTAAAACTGCGAAGATACAAGAATGCACAAAGCCTCAAAGTGTGATGGAATTAAAGCTATGAGGTTTGGGCTGAGCCCCAACAGTAGCAATGAGATGGAAACAATATTAACTCTTTGTGGCCATCTTGCAGTCTTTAGTAGTAGAAGTGTAATATAAACATTCAACCATGGTTTATGATTTAGAGTGCTATTATATGACCCTGATCCATTGTGGCTCACTTAATAGACCACACCATAACATGAGCTATAAATTTGTGTTTCATTGCTTGAGGTACTTAAATAATTGGCATTTTTTTTACTGAATAGGGATGTTGAAAGAAAGGGAGGAGTTGGTGGGCAAATGGAAATAGCTTGTGTTTTTACCAACTATATTGTATATTCCAGATTGCAAAATGCAAGAAGTTCAGAGAACTGAATTGCACAATATATTTAAAAAAGAGTGTTTGTCCTACTTTAAACAACCATGATTCTGTTGGCGGTATTTTCCGTGCTTTCTACAGAAGGGAAAAACCAAGTGTCTGACATAACATCTCCCTAAAATATTGATCCAGCCAAGGCTTAAAATACATAGTCCTAATTGAAAATCCAGTTATCTGCAAAATGTTAACTTTAACTAGCTATTAGAAGACAGAGATTGTTCTGGGGCTATTTGAACATATTTTCAGAATGCATGTGAAGAGTGTACCATCTAGAGAAGAACAGCGATGTCTCATAATTGGCAGCTGATGCAAACCAAAACTGGGCTAATAAAAAAAATCTCACCTCACAAGCAATCTGAGATTCCTGTTCTAGGCAACTTATTTTGCATGTCATAAAACAGTATTTAAGACTGAATATTAAAATAATATCAGATATTGTTTATAACCTTGAAGAGTGTTTGCTGGATTTTCTGCCACTAGTACAAAATAACTTGGTTTGACGATGTTCTTCAGATCAAGGCCTTTTTTTTCCTGCTTTCCCACTGAAACACCTGGGTGAGGAAATGGTGTGGAAAAATAACTTTGTGTTCAACTAGTGTTGAAAAAGTAATAGTAGCAATCTCACAATAGCTTCTTATGCATTGTTTTATAGGAGATCCAGATAATTAGGTTCCCTTGTTGTTACCTCCAACTTATTTTTCCCACCATTTCTTCTTTACCAAGAAAAGAAGGCTACATCATGCCATTTGATCAGTTATGCTAAGAACGCCCCATCGAGATGCAGAGAGTCAAGATATAAGCTGCAGGTCAAGACACTCAGACAAGATACACCGAGAATGCCCCCCTTTCACATCCCCAGTCCTCTTACTTTGACAAGCATTTGTAATCATAACCATTTCACGATCTGAATTGGGATCTTTGCAGCACTCTTATCAAATAGAAAAATGTACTTAAGTGTTGCATTTTTCTGCTTACATGCAAGACAAAGCATTGGTTTATTAAAAATAATTAAAATCTTATAATACAATAAAGGTATAAATAAATAAAAAATAAGATAGGAAATAAGAAAAAATAAAAATAAAAAAAACATATTTTGACTTCAGCTATGTTTCTACTGGGTAATTGCTATCTTGCTATTTCTCCCCTTTCTTTAACCCCTTTTAATCCCTAGTTAAATAAATCATCAGCTCTGTCCTTTCTTTTGCTGTGTCCATATAAGGCTTTCATTTTTTTAAAAAAAGTTCTTATTGTATTTTCCTGACCAAACTAGTCAGTTTCACCCTTTCTGCAAGTTCTGTCAATTTTATAATCCTTTACTGTGGATATTTCATTATTTTTCCAATTCATCTTTGTGCATACAATAGCCTGGTAACATCATCAGTGCTAGTAGGGTGAGGTCTTGATGGTTCTTTGGTTCAGTAGTGGGATTCAAATCCCGTTGCTACCGGTTTGCTCGTGGGCATGCACACGCGTGCATGTGACGCTTTTGCGCATGTGCAGAGATATCCAGGCGGGTGAGTGGAGCCTCCCACTGCCACTGCTACCGGTTCACCCAATCCGGGGCAAACCGGTAGCAACCCACCACTGCTTTGGTTGGGCTCTTTACTCTTAGCTTGTTTGGCAGTTCCTTGATTGAAATTAAAGACAAAAGAACCACCAAGGTTATTCTCGCCAACATTGACAGGGCAAGCCATTATAATATAAATTGAGAGCAAACCCCACTCTTCACCAGCACTGATGATGTTACCCAGTTTGGGTAATGAAATGTCTACAAGAAAACAATCAAACTCAGAGAGCACCAAGGAGCCCTTATTTCAACCCTAAACTACAAATATTCCCCTCTATTGATACAATAATCTTGCTGCAGTTACCATATACAATATTCTTTTCCCACATTTTTTTCTAGTTCAGCATCCATAAAACCTAATAAAAAAGCACTGCCTATTTAATATAAGTGTATTGGGATAGAGGGGATGGAGGTTTCCCCCTCTTTAAGAGCAGCTTCTCTGAATGATGTGCTGCCCTTGTTTGCATTCCAGTCAGGACCAGTTCAGATTCTGTGGTGGATAGGAAAGTATTAAAAACAACAGAATTCTTTCTGCCCACCATTTTCTTTCCCTCCCTCTTCTATGAACTCTACAGGAATAACAAACTTACTGTAAAATCTGAAATGATCTTTTTAAACATAAGCCTGCCTTTGTTATCTTGTGGAACCGGAGAAGAAACATGCTTTTGCAGTACTACTGCTGCCAAAATCTGAATCCTTCAGAGGATTTGTATATGGCACAGGCATATTGTAAAGGAACCTGGTTTGTTTTTTCCTGAAAAGAGAAGATATGCACACATTCATAATATGTGCAGTACTCTGTATTCTGTACTGTACAATATTATGTATTTGTATTACACAGTATTATCTATTCCCCTTCTTAAGTACTCTATACACATATTCATAATCTGTAAAATCTGTTTTACGCAACACATTTCAGAAGCAACCAACAATGGAATTCAGATTGCTTTGATGAATCAGTCCAAGCGACGTTCATATATTTTATGTAAGTTGTGTTTATATTACATAAAGTACAGATAATTTATATATAAATTATGCCATTTGCATAAAATGTACATTGTATAAATTTCATTACCAGAGGTTTGGCTTTAACAAATACACTCAATTAATCCATAAAAATCTAATTTTCACTGTATGTAGATTCCCATAATACTATAATGCTACTATCTTTTGGAGTAAGGAGCTTTATGTAGCACAAAGAAAAGGAGTAAAAATTACCAAAAAAATTTAAAGGCATGGGATAAGAAAACATACCTAAAATAGTTTATACCAAACTATTTGGTATAACCCAATCACTGCACCTCTTCATACCTTTGCAGACCCATCTTATTCCAACTGTTTATCATCATCTATTGGAACATAGCATGTCACTGTCAGCATCCTATGGATTCATACTCATCCACAGATGACATCAACCCATATTTTCAGGCACACATTTTAGACTTTTCCTTCATAAATGAAACCGTTAAAACTGCAGTACACCTTTAGTTTCTTTTATGAATTCCATGAATTTATGGAATTTATCAATTCCACTCTACAAGAACAGGTTATCTTTATTCAGAGGTATTACATTCTTAGTCTCACATACAATTTATATTTTTTTCATTTCATTAATTTGAGCTCTTTGCTGCATATTGTTTTTCTAAAATCCAATTTTGCATATTCCAAAGCGAATAGCAGATTGGTCCATATATATTGACTTCCACTGTCTATTGTGGCTTTAGTCAATCAAGGTTTTCATATAATGCTATTTAGTAAAATAAAGTGTAGTCTAGATTACCAATCTTAGATGGGTCATGATGCATGCAGCATTCCCTGTTAATGATAAGAATGGTGTCAATTAGTTTTAGCATATTTTGAGAATGCCATAAGAACAGCCAAAGCCCAAGCATATGAATCACGGTGGCGCAGTAGTTAGAATGCAGTACTGCAGACTACTTCTGCTGGCTACCTGCTGCCTGCAATTTGGCAGTTCAAATCTCACCAGGCTCAAGGTTGACTCAGCCTTCCATCCTTCCGAGGTGGGTAAAATGAGGACCCAGACTGTTGGGGGCAAGATGCTGACTTTGTAAACTGCTTAGAGAGGGCTGTAAAGCACTATGAAGCAGTATATAAGACTAAGCGCTATTGCCATTGCTATCTGCACACTACTCTGTGCAAATTATAAAGGGACTATTTGCAAGCCAATTTATTGGTAGCTATATGGAATGGCCTGCTTTAGAGGCAAAAAAAAAAAATCAAAATTTTTACAATATTGTTTGCCAAATCTATGAATCAGGAATCTGTGAGTACAATGAAATCTGTTTAAAAATGACCAGTTGTTTCTTGGTAAAGACTGCTTACTGAAAACAAAGAGCTTTGGCATAGCCTATATTAGAAAGAGCAGCATAAAGAATATGAATCACAGTATGTATCATAGTTCCCTTATCTGTTCTTCCACTGAGCAAGACGTCATTATAGTTTGGTTTAACTTTCAGTCAACTTGCCCTTCTTTTATGCATTAACAACAGTGGTGAGTTGCTCCCGGTTCAGTCCGGTTCTATAGAACCAGTAGTAAAACCAGTGGGAGGCTCCGCCTACCTGCCACGACGGCATCATGGGTGATCTGCGCATGCACAGAAGCAAAGCACTCCTGTTGCGAACCGGTAATAAAGGTAAGTGGAACTCACCCCTGATTAACAATATCCGACATTGATTTACTGTAGGAACCCATCAACTTCTTCAATTTCAGTGGAAAACAGAGTAAGAAATAAAGAGAAAGAGTCTGTTGTTGTCATCAGATCAGTTTTATTACCAGTCAAAAGCTCTAACCAAACTTTTCCAGCATATTAAAAAGCACGGGGGATAAAACAAGACCCCGAAGAATGCTTGAGTTTAGTTGCCATATTGTTGAATAAGTCTTCCAGAACACTGTTTCAAACTACTTTCCAAGAAGGAATAGAAAGGACATACATTCTCCTTCCCTAGCTCTTGGAAAGTTATTTGTTATAATTCCCTTTCCATTCAAGGTACCATAGAATGATACATTTTCTTGCTTTTAGCAATGTTTTTAAAACCAGGATGTCCTAATTTAAGCACTACTTATCTATGCACAGGAAATAAATGATACCCCACCCTCGCCCCCTTGGGCAAGTATTAATATTCTCTTGAATTGTATACCTACTACATGGAATTGAAAACCCAACAACATAAGTGGGTTCTCCTTGCCCTTTCTCTCTCTCTCTCTCTCTCTCTCTCTCTCCATCTCCATCTCCATCTCCATCTCCATCTCCATCTCCATCTCTATCTATCTATCTAGAGGGAGGGAGGGAGGGGAGAGAGAGAGAATGTATCTCTATATATAGTATGTATCCAGTAGTGGGATTCAGCCAGTTCGCACCACTTCGGGAGAACCGGTTGTTAACTTTCTGAGCAGTTTGGTGAATTGGTTGTTGGAAGAAATAATTAGGGTAGAGAACCGGTTGTTAAATTATTTGAATCCCACCACTGTATGTATCTATATATCTATACCATATATCTATCTAATCTATATATGCATATTCATACACACACACGCATATATATGTATGTATATAGTACTTATTATATATATAGTATATACTATAAAGACTGCTATTGCAGCATTGTAAAGATAAATGTATGGCCTCCTTTACTCAATGAATTGAAGACCTGATTGCACTTGACACTTAGGAGCAGATTACTTATAGACGTAGACTTTGTGTGGACAAGTATAATGAGATATAGAACTCATTTATGCAAAATACAAGAAATTAAAAAAGAATGATAGTTATATAAGTGTATTAGAAATAAATATATATGTACTATTTTGTTACTTTTCTCTTTCTGTTGAAAGCAATAAAATACATTTTAAAACATGGACAAGTATGCCAAATGATTGTACATTCAAATCCCTGTACTACACAGACAACTATTTTTTGGGGTGAGGTTATTTTTAATGTTTTGATTTAATGTCCTTGCAGTCATTTTTTTATCTGCCAAAGTTTGGAAAATCACTAGGGGCAGCAGAGATGGGGGAAAAAAGTTTGTTTGCTACCATCTGGTGGTAGTCCTGATTTTTATATTCTATAGGAGAACCTTGTACTGCTTCACAGAGTCAAGACAAAATACACACAGACATTTTAAAGCTCTAAACTTCTAAAATTTGGATAGTCCGTTATTATTCCACTTATGAATTCAAGTGGAAAAACCATGACACTAGGAGGAGCCCTCTTTCTGAAAACATGGTTGTTTTTTTCCTTAAAGGGAGAGAGGAAAATCTTTCTTTTCTCAACATTTATTATGGCATAATAAATATATTAGACTTTTTAAGATGCCATAAAAATGTTTCCATTCTAAACTAAACTTATTTGCTGCTTTCCTGGAATACTATAGTATCCTGTGGTAGGGAGGGATCAGTTTCACCATTCAGCCGTTAAGGATAACCTTAACCGCCCGGCCGCCTTGTTTAGGGTGACCCGCTCCCTGCTCCTTCAGGAAGCGCGGGAAGACCCCTTGGAGGGTAGAGCCGAGGATTTTGTTCAATATCTGTATGATAAAATCGCTCAGATTCGGGAACACCTGGACTCTGACATAGTAGATTCAGGGGAAAGGATGGAGGCAGGTCTTGAGAATACCACCTGGAAAGAGTTTGATTCTGTGACTCCCGAATATGTGGACAGGATACTGGGGAGGCTGAATGCTACCACATGTTTATTGGACCCGTGTCCCTCCTGGTTGGTGCTGGCCTCTCGGGAGGTTACACGAGGCTGGCTCCAGGGGATTATAAATGCTTCTCTGAGTGAGGGTGTCTTTCCTGCTGCCTTGAAAGAGGCAGTGGTGAGACCTCTCCTCAAGAGGCCTTCCCTGGACCCGGCAATATTGGCTAATTACCGTCCAGTCTCCAACCTTCGCTTCGTTGCGAAGGTTGTTGAGAGTGTGGTAGCACAACAGCTTCCTCAGTACCTGGATGAATCATCTTATCTGGATCCGTTCCAGTCGGGCTTCAGGCCTGGACACAGCACGGAAACGGCATTGGTTGCATTGGTTGATGATCTCTGGAGGGCTCGGGACAAGGGTTGTTCCTCTGCCCTGGTCCTATTAGATCTCTCAGCGGCTTTTGATACCATCGACCATGGTATCATGCTGCACCGGCTGGAAGAGTTGGGAGTGAGGGGCACCGTGTTGCGATGGTTCTCCTCCTTTCTCTCTGACCGGTGGCAGTCTGTGTTGGCAGGGGGGCAGAGATCGACCCCGAGGCCCCTTATATGTGGGGTACCACAGGGATCGGTTCTCTCGCCCCTTCTGTTCAACATTTATGTGAAGCCACTGGGTGAGATCATCCGTGGTTTCGGGGTGAAGTACCACCAGTACGCTGATGACACCCAGCTGTACATCTCCACCCCAGACCACCCCAATGATGCCCTTGAAGTGATGTCCCGGTGCCTGGAGGCTGTACGGATCTGGATGGGGAGGAACAGACTCAGGCTCAACCCATCCAAGACCGAGTGGCTGTGGTTTCCGACATCCCGATATAGTCAGTTGGTGCCAACGCTGACTATTGGGGGCGAGTCATTAGCCCCCACGGAGAGGGCTCGAAACTTAGGCATCCTTCTGGACTCACAGCTATCTTTAGAAGAACACCTGACGGCTGTGGCCAGAAGGGCTTTTTATCAGGTTCGCCTGATACGCCAGTTGCGCCCCTTTCTAAATCGGGACTCATTAAACACGGTCACTCATGCCCTCGTCACTTCCCGCCTGGACTACTGCAATGCTCTCTACATGGGGCTCCCCTTGAAGAGCACCCGGAGGCTCCAGTTGGTCCAGAATGCAGCCGCGCGGGTAGTTATGGGAGCGATGTGGTGCTCCCATGTGACACCCCTCCTGCGCGAGCTGCACTGGCTTCCTGTGTTCTTCCGGGTGCACTTCAAGGTTTTGGTTACCACCTTTAGAATGCTCCATGGCTTAGGACCGGGCTATCTTCGAGACCGCCTTCTGCCACCAGTACCCTCTCACCGACCAGTACGCTCCCATAGAGAGGGGCTTCTCAGGGTGCCGTCGGTCAAACAGTGTCGACTGACGGCCCCCAGGGGGAGAGCCTTCTCTGTGGGGGCACCCACCATGTGGAACAAGCTCCCCCCGGAGATACGGACAATCCCAGATCTCCGCGCTTTCCGCCGTGCCCTCAAGACGTTTCTATTCCAGCAGGCTGGCCTGGACTAACCTCTTCTAAAATTGCTCTTATATTTTTAAATCTTAATCTCATAAATTTAGAGTTTTAATTTTAGGTTTAAGACCAAATTATTTAATTGTATTTTAATCAATTCCTTAAAATATTTGTATTATATGTATTTTATCATTTGTCTGTACACCGCCCTGAGTCCCCCGGGAGTAGAGCGGTATATAAATATAATATAATAATAATATAATAAAAGGAAGGAATGGGAAACACCCTACAATCTGCATTAGACACAAGTCATGGTTTGTGCCACATATGTACATACACCCGTTTACACATATACTGCTTTCCCAGTTCAACATGGAGCTGGTTTCTGAGAGGTCTTTGTGCCTCCCCTTGCTAAGCAGAGGGATAATGGTGAACATTTTAAATGTTTAAGCTGCTATTGCCTTCCCTTTGTAACCACCTATACCAGTGATGGCTAACCTTTTTGCGATCATGTGCCAAAAGTGGGGGGAGCGTGGTGGGGTCACACGCACGCATGCCCACATCCATAATTCTATGCACCCTGCCCCCCCATGCTTCCCCCCCCGCGCTTTTGGCACACGATGGCATGGTGGGCCCGGTAGGCCCATTTTTCACTGTCCCCAGGCTCCAGAGCCTTTCTAGGAGCCTGGGGAGGGCAAAAACGGCTTTCCCCACCCCACCCAGAAGCCCTCTGGAGGCTGGAAACAGTGTGTTTCCTGACTTCTGGTGGGCCCAGAAGGCCCGAAAATCAGCTGGCCAGTGCACGCATGCGTGCCAGGGCTGAGCTTGCGTGCCCACCGAGATGGCTCCACGTGCCACCTGTGGCACCCGTGCCATAAGTTCGCCATCACGGACCTATACTGTCTCACCTCTTCTGTGGTTTTTCTTTATGCAGAAAACCCATTAAGAAAGATGGCATAGCTACAATAAGTTTTTTGATTGGCAGGGCTAGAAGCTGTCTGTTTGAAAGCATCCTTTGTTCTATCTTACCACTAGGACTAAGTGAGGTTGCTGTTTAGGAGGGCTGGAGAGCGTCATGCAAGGGATTTTATTAAAGAACCTTCTTCTGTTTCCTCCACAGACAGAACACAGTACAAGTAGTCCTCGACTTACAACCGTTCATTTAGTGACCATTCGAAGTTACAATGGCACTTTAAAAGGTGACTTATGACCGTTTTTCACACTTATGACCCCTGCAGCATCTCCATGGTCACGTGATCAAAATTCAAACCCTTGGCAACTGACTCATATTTATGACAGTTGCAGTGTCCCTGGGTCATGTGATCTCCTTTTTGCAATCTTCTGACAAGCAAAGTTAATGGGGAAGCCAGATTCACTTAACAACCATGTTACTAACTTAACAACTGCGGTGATTCACTTAATAACCGGGATAAGAAAGCTTGTAAAATGGGGTAAAATTTATTTAACAACTTTTCACTTGACAACAGAAATTTGGGGCTCAATTGTGGTCGTTAAGTTGAGGACTATCTGTATTACAGGGATGTGGAAAGGGGATACAGTAGAACCCAGAGCAAAGAATTGTCTCAGTACCAGGGGTGAAATCCAGCAGGTTCTGACAGGTTCTGGAAAACGGGTAGTGGAAATTTTGAGTAGTTCAGAGAACCAATAGCAGAAATTTTGAATAGTTTGGAGAACCGGCAAATGCCACCTCTGGCTGGCCCCAGACTGGGGTGGAAATGGACCTTCCTCCAGCAATGGGGAGGGAATGGGGATTTTGCAGTATCCCTGGAGTGGGGTGGGAATGGAGATTTTGCAATATGTGCCACACCCACCAAGCCACACCCACCAAGCCACATCACACCCACCAAGCCACACCCACAGAACCAATAGTAAAAAATTTTTGATTTCACAACTGTTCAGGACCCCATGTAGTTATAAAAGCAATGTTTGCATATTATTTTATGTTTTAATTTTAATTGGTTGGTCTTATCTTCAGCTATTGGGTTAAACCCACCATTGTGGCTTTTAAGCCATCGCTAACCCTTTAATATGTGCAAGTCCATCCTGTTGTGCCTTGTAAACTGTGGCTTAGTGATAGGTAAACAAGAACAGAAAGTGAGCAAATAAATTCTAGGAATGTTGACAGCTCATGATGAAATAATCTTGGTCTTCTTTTGTAGTTCACTGCACAGAAACCTGTGGCTGCTTTTGAAGAGGGGATGTGGTACCATGCCGTCTATCTGAATTGTTACCCAAATAATATGGATATCAAAAAAAGCTGACAAAGTGCAATGTTAAAATAGGCTTCATGTGTAGTATCAGATTCAGGTCAATCTTGTGCTTTTGTGCTCTTGTACCTGCTTTGCAATCTTTGCAGATTGCAAAGGTTATGTCTGGCTCTCATCTTATTATGCTAACTTGTTGGACACTTGCAAGGAAGTGTTTCTAATTGTTTAGTCCATGCATACCAAAATTGTGTATTTTGTGAAGCAACAGAACTGATGCTTGTATAAAAAGTTCTGCTTAATGATATAGTAAGCATTCTGATCACTTTGAATGGGAGGAGAGAAGTAGAATTGTTTTAGTGGATATTTCAAAGTATTGGTACCATCTAAAGACAGAAAGATTGCAGCTTCTGCTATGTTACTACGGCTACTATATTAGCTCCATGCATATATTGATAAAATCAAGCATATGTGTGTGTGTGTGTGTGTGTGTGTGTGTGTGTATACACACACACATATATATATAAATATGTGTGGCAGGCAGTTCATGACTTATTACCACAGTTGGGACTGGAATTTCTATCGCTAAGCAAGGCAGTTGTTAAGTGAGTTGCATCCAGGGGTGGGTTCCACCTACCTTTACTACCGGTTCGCGGCAGGGCTGCGCGCGTGCACTCACTTCGCTCACGTGCATGTGCGCTCTTCTGCACATGCGCATTTTGATGACATCAGGGTCAGTGAGTGGACCCTCCCACCGGTTTTACTACCAGTTCTACAGAACCGGTGCGAACCGGGGGCAACCCACCACTGATTGCATCCAATTTTATGATTTTTTTTGCCATGGTCATTCAGTGAATCCAGCTGCCCCCATCGACTTTGCTTGTTGGAAACTGGCTGGGAAGATTGCAAATAGTGATCACATGACTCCAGGATGCTACATCCATTGTAAATGCATGCCAAATACCCAAATTTTGATCATGTGACCCAGGGGTGAAATGCTCCCGGTTTGGATCTGATCCGCCTGGATTGCCTGATCCGGTAGTGATGGAGGCGGGTGGTTCAGAGAACCGGTAGCAAAAATCCCTGCACCCCCCCACCCCCAGCTGAGCCGCACGATCATCAGAGGCTTTTTTTAAAAAAAAATTTAAACATTTTTTCTACAACCTTTTCAGCCGAAAAAATGCTTTTAAAAGTAAAAAAAAAGCCTCTGATGATCACATGGCTCAGCTGGTATTGTCAAAGGCTTTTAAAAGCATTTTTTTCTACAACCTCTTGTAGAAAAAAATGCTTTTAAAAGCCTCTGACGATCCCACTGAGTTGCCTGATCGGTAGACGCTTTTAAAAGAAAAAAAGCCTCTGTCGATCAGGCAACTCAGCTGGGACCAGAGCCTTTTGAAAGCATTTATTTACAACCTCTTTGCCGAAGAAATAGTTTGGCAGCCTAGAAATATGGATGGCTCTGATGCTGAGGTGGCCATTCTTATCTTCTCTTTGCCTAGTGTTTGTGTATTAGTTTTCATAATATTTATTTTTAATGTGGATTTTTGTATTTTTATAGCAATAGCAATAGATATAAATATATATTTATATCTGATGTTTTTATATTCGCTGTTTTATTGATTATGGTACACTGCCCAGAATTGCTTTTTGTGAAATGGGTGGCTATATAAATTAGATAAATAAATAAATGGTCTAGGATCTTTTCTCCCCTCCTTATACTGTATGCATCATCTGCTTTTTTTAACTGTACTTCTGTTTCTAAACATGACATTAAGCTAGGGGAGCTAACATTTAAATGTTGGAGTTTTAGACCATGATTTATATATTTTAGTTTTAGAAATATGTTGAAATTAAATTTCAACTTGTTTTAATTAGGTTTATGAGCCTTGTTTTATATTTTTAATGTAGTGTTTAGTGTTATATTGTACATTGCTGTAATTTATTTTGCTATTATTATTAGACAACTTGAGGGAAAAGCAGAATATTATAATAAAGGAAACTCAAATTAGAATAACTGCGATTTTAGATTAGGCAGTTTGAAAATCCTTCTAGGATCTTCCTTTGCCAGCAAAATCTTATCTTGAATATCTAACTACCAGCTAACTCTATTTCTTCCTTTTTGGGTTTGCTTCCTTTTTCTTCGAAAAAAATCTGAAGGGGAAAGAAGACCAGCTTGTTCTTATTCGAATGGACAAATAAAAAATATAGCAGGGTTACTCTCCTTTAATGGTCGTTTAAAGAAAGTATTTCAGCCATGAATCAGATCAAGTTATATCTTCACTACACTTTAGAATTTTCCAATAAGATAGCCTAGTTTTTGTGCTTTTTAAACAGCAACTTAATCTGCAAAAATCAACAAATAACATTTTTGTGGCATGGACAGCAGCAGATAAGATCTTTGTTTAACAGAATTGCTATTAAAGCACAGGAACCAAATCTGCTGTCTGTGTGTGTTGTGGCAAACCTCCCTAGACTGACACTTTACCCTTCTCAAGGCCTATGGAGGACAAGGCAATGAAGCCAAGTGGTTTTTGAAAATTAAGATACCAACTATAAACCAATTTGAGATCCGTGCTGCCCAACTCCAGCCACCCACTAGATGGCAGCAAAAGTTCCCACATTTTGCTGCCATCTGCTGGGTATTTGATTTTTTGCAGCACATCTGTTAATCCTATCCTGCATTTTTCATTCCAAGGAAATATTAATGGATGTGCAAACTACCATGACCACTTTTTACACCTTTTTTACTTAAAGGGCAGTTTTATAATATCCAAGAATTCTCCGTAGGATCTAGAGACAGTGCCCCTTGAAAGTGAATGCCAGGTTTTGTAGTCTACCCTTCTTAAGTACAGTAATCTGGATTTATGAAAGCACTCCCTGGTAAATATGAAGAGAAGGGGAGATGCCTCATACACAAACCCATATACACGTTTCTGCCTCATAGCATATGGTGCTGGAGGGTAGGGGACAGGGTCCCTCCCCTGAACTCTGCAGGACGGTGTTGTGAGGCTCTTCGGATGAGTCTCTGGGGGACCTGACTGTTGGAGTGGAGGGAAGCGCCTGGGTTAGGAATAACTGCCACCCAAGCCTGTCAGCTTGTTGTACAGGAAGTTAGGAAGGCGGATGCATTGTGAGGAGCTGATAACTCAACTCAACGCTCCTTCCTGGCCTTGCCAGCTGCCTCCCCTCCCCTCCTCCTTTGCTCGTTTCATAATATCCCACAGGCCCAGGGGAGTGGCCTGGAAGGGGGGGGGAGAGGGTTCAACGGGGCCTCTTCCAGGCATCCTTTTGGCTTGGCATGTTTCTTGTACTGCGGATACAAGCCGAGTTCGGTTCTCCCAGTGAATAGTGTATATTAGTGTATAAAGTTACAATAGTATAAGTTTCATGAGTAAGACTGCCTCAGAGCAAGCTGACCATCTTTCTCCTTCCCCACTGAATCACCAAGCACACGTTGAAGGGAAGGAAGCCTGGATGCTCATTCTAGAAGGCCGATTGTCTACCAGGCAGCCGCAATGGATGGAGCCATTGAGGAATAAGGAGGGCAACTACACTTGAATGGCAATACCCTTCTAAATGCCCACCCCTTCCCCCTCCTGCAAATTTTAGAGTTATTTGTGGTCAGAATGATTCTACTTGTTGCATTTCCCTTTGACCTGCTCCAAAAGTGGCCTTGAGAGTCCTACAGTTCCCCTTCCTCCACTCTTTTCATTTTCTGGATAACATAGGCCAGAATTCCTTTCTTTTATGCTCACAGAGGCCTTCAGGGAATATCCAGAAATAGGCCTAACCCTTGAGGGTTTTGAGGGGTCCATATGGCAGAAGGAGACAGGAGGCACCACAGAAACCACAGTAACTGCCTTCCTGTGGTGGGCAGTCTTGAAAGATGCAACCGTGGGGCAGAGCAAGGTAGGAAAAGGATGGGGACTTAGAAAGGGAGAAACAAATACACAGCAGCGTGCCCACCCGGCTGATGACATTGTTATATAGTTTGTAAAAAGGACTATGTGTGTCATTCCATATTCTGTCCTGGACTATTAAGAGCTACAAATCTTTTTTTGACTCAGTGGCATGAGCCTAATAAATAGTTGAACGGTGATCAATACAACGCTAGCTTCAGTCCACAGTCTGGTATCTTCTTCTCTGTGAAAGAGCTCGTTGTAATTTGTGTGGCATATTTCAGAAAATAATTTAGTAGATTGGATTCTGAGGCTGAATTGATACCTGATATTCTTACGCATGCATGACAACTGTGCATGAGATGCCTTCGCTTTTCAGTTATGCTACATGAAGCTTTAATTTTCAGTCTTTTTTTCTTACAATTCCAACCCCCGTTTTGGTTTTGTCATAACTGCAGCCACATTGAGCGAAGATTTCTATCGGGGAGCGGGGGGGGGGGTTCCTTGTGATTTCATAAGTAACTATAGGGTGTGCAAAATTTCAGATGTGCACTTTGAATATTATGTTGCACTTTCTTTAGCCCAGTTGTTAAATAACACTGGTTTCCATGAGCACATTAGGAAATCCCACTGCTCACTTATTTATAAGTACAGTAAGTACATCATTACTTAAGAATATTTAATTTTTTCCCTGGACTTCCTATTTTAACTTGGAACTTAGAATAGAGTAGAATAACAGAGTTGGAAGGGACCTTTGAGGTCTTCTGGTCCAACCCCCTGCTCAGGCAAGAAACCCTATACCATTTCAGACAAATGGTTATCCAACCTCTTCTTAAAAACTTCCAGTGTTGGAGCATTCACAACTTCTGGAGACAAGTTGTTCCACTGGTTAATTGTTCTGTCAGGAAATTTTTTTCTTAATTCTAGGTTGCTTCTCTCCTTGATTAGTTTCCATCCTTGCTTCTTGTCCTGCCCTCAGGTGCTTTGGAGAATAGCTTGACTCCCTCTTCTTCGTGGCAGCCCCTGAGATATTGGAACACTGCTATCATGTCACCCGTAGTCCTTCTTTTCATTAAACTAGACATACCCAATTCCAGAAACTGTTCTTTATATGTTTTAGCCTCCAGTCCCCTAATCATCCTTGTTGCTCTTCTCTGCATTCTTTCTAGAGTCTCAACATATGTTTTACATCGTGGTGACCAAAACCGGATGCAGTATTCCAAGCACTAGTAGTAAGTAGTAACATAAGTAGTATTAACACTTCACGTGATTTTGTTTTTTATTCTGTGGGGTTTTTTTTCCAAAAACACATTTAGCTGCAAATGTATGTTAAATTATGTATGTCTACTTTTTCTTGCTATTCAATATTTGCTGAAATGTTGGTTATTTTTTTCATTAGAAAGACTTATTTTGTAACATGTCTCACAATGCAAAGTTTATGTACACTTTACCCCATTGGCATATTTTTGACAGATCTATAGATTTTTGGATTTTCTCTCTCTTTAAATTTGCTTTTGAAATTGCTATTCTTACATCAGAGAACAGGTTTGGTTGTATGCAATTGTTGTGATTGTTGGAAAGCAAAGCACAACTGGATGTTACCTAATCTATTTTTAAAATCGGAGTATTCTCCACTGCAGGCTTCATTTGTGCATAGAGGAAGGGGCTGCAGGGATATAGGAAGCAAAAAGTACCCTTTTCCTCAATTAGACATTACTCAAATTATATTTAGTTTGTAAACTTCTTTTTAATAAATGCAAATTAAACCAACTTTCTTAGCTTATTGAACTAATGCATTTCCACTGCCATCGTATTGTTATAGTAAGTCACAGTATTAATGCTGGGGATTGAGGCTGAGTAATAAATCCTTCTAATGTATAACATCTAGCATACATACTAGCCTAGTTTGTGAAAAACATTTCTTCATGTTAAACAAACCTAAAAGATTGTCATATTTTTCTGAACTTTTCTGGTGAAATTCTAATGATTATCTCATTTCTTATACTGCTAATGTCTAACCCGTGTTAATCCACTCTGCCAAGGATTACTATACCTTCCCAGAAGAGTAACATGCCTCAAACAACAGTGATTCCTAGTAATTCTTACTAGTAACTATCTGCACCTTAATTACTTTTGTCAATTACAATTTACATAGAACATGGGCAGTAGTTCAAGGGAGGGTAATGAAAGTTGAAGCAAGCAGTTTGGTATCCAAGCATCTCTCTCCTCCCTTTTTTCCACCTGCTACAGAAGGCCAACCTTCCCAAAGGGGCCATCCCTCTCAAGCAAGAAAACAAAGACCTCTTTATCACCCCCCCCTACTCATTTGGGAAATTTGCAAGCACAAGAACCTGTCTTAAAGGCACAGGTAGGTTCTCTGTCCATTCCTGGCCTGTATTGGAAGGAAGCGTCAACACAGTACACTCTATTATAGAATTAGGAACTACAGTACATATCTTTAAAGGGCCATAGTTTGTTTATTGTCCTCCATCTATATGCTAGATCATACATCTAAAACAGTGGTGGGTTTCAAAAATTTTTACTACCAGTTCTGTGGGTGTGGCTTGGTGGGCATGACATGGCTTGGTGGGCGTGGCTTGTGGGCATGGCAGGAGAAGGATACTGTAAAATCTCCATTCCCACCCCACTCTAGGGGAAGGATACTGTAAAATCCCCATTCCCTCCCCAATCCAGGGGAAGGTTACTGCAAAATCCCCATTTCCTCCCGATCAGCTGGGACTTGGGAGGCAGAGAATAGTCAGAATTTTTACTACCAATTCTCTGAACTACTCAAAATTTTCGCTACCGGTTCTTAAGAACTGGTCAGAACCTGCTGAAGCTCACCTCTGATCTAAAAACCAACAATATTAGCTATCAGAAAAAGCATACCTGAACTAAGCTTCAAATATGAAACTTGAGAGCAAGTTTATAAACGTCCTTTTTATAAATAAGATATCCATGTATTCTATATTAAGCAGAATGAATATAGACATATACTTTTCCAATGGTGCAAACTAGGAGACAGGAAAAGTGTTTTTATTATATATTAAAGAATAATGATTAATTATGTTCACTTACCATCAGATTGAGAAGATGACTTTCAGTGTCATAAAATATAAAAACCAATGAAAACACAAAATTACTATAGTGGTGACATGGACTCCTAGGTCTTAGTGGGGGAAAAATTACAAATTAAGAAATCACGTATCATGCTAGTACCACCCAGCAGGTTTTAAAGAACTCAAGTGTAAAGTCACTGATCATTTGACCAAAATAACCTATTGACATAACCTTGTATAATTGCTACAGTTTATCTCAGGCAATTTAAGAACTGGACTCTAATGTGACAATTACCAGTAACTGTTTTAAGGATTTTGAAAATGTCCCAAAGTCATAATTCCCAAAAGCCTTTGAGATATGCCTTGCAAGCAGTCAAACAAGTTTTTAAATATTGGGTTTGACAAATGGGTACAATTGTTGGTTTCTTTCATTTGGGAGAAGGAATGGGCATTTCATTTTAAAGATAAATTATGTATGCCAAATATCTCTTTAGTTTAGTCCAGTCATTCCAGGATTCTCTTTGCTGTGTATCTCTGCAAACAATATAAAACAATGCATAGTGTCTGCATTGAATGCCTTTCTCAATGCCGACACAGTGTGGGTGTATCCCATTCATGCCTATGTTGTAATTAAGTGTGGTCTTGATTTTTCTTCCTTGTTCTCTTCTTACTATATACCCCGTTCTCTGGTTTGGTTGACTGTGTGGTAACCTCAGAGTAGCTTAGATCATTTCTCTAGTTTTCTTCCTTATGGTACATGTGTGCAGTACTGTATTGTAGTGATCTGCTTGTTTTCTTTTCCTGAGCTCTGAAAACTTAGATAGGAAGCTATTCTGTGGAGTGTGTTTCTTGGAAAGAGTGCAATACAGGGTTTCTTGGGAGGGAAAAGAATACAGCTAGGGCCATCTCCACCAGTACCAACACTGTGGTTTCCCTGCCCCTTGCACAGGGGCGGCTCCTGTTATGTAATATCAGCAGCCCCCAGCGAGGCGAGGCGGGGCTCACACTGTACAGCTCTGGCCACCTGGAGTCTGGAACAGCAGCAGCGATGGAGGCACCCTGAAGCCCCATAGCAACTGGGCCCGGAGAGGTGGAAGGCGCTTACATGTGGGGAAAATTGGGGGTCCTTTCTGCTGCACATCCTGGAGGAAAGCCTTTTCTTCCCCACCCCCAAGCTGCACACCTGGCTAGACGGCTAGGAATTTCAGCAGGTAAGGGGCCATGCCACAGCCTCAAAGGATATCATTGTTTCCACTCCTGTTAGGGAAGGAGGGAGGGTGGATGCTATTTCTGTACCTGAATGCCTAACCAGGCAAGCCTGGGGGGGGGGGGGTGAGTAATGGGACCTCTAACCAAATGTGTGTTTGAAACTCCAAGGCCAGTCAGTTCCTGGCCCATGGAGCTATGCATCACCTTCAAAAGGTTCCCCAGGAAGCAAATTCTGCTGGATTGTGGTTCCTGTCTCCAGGCATTAGGATTTTGCTTGATTTTAAATCTTAGATGTTCTAAGTTCCATAGAATATGACTCAAGGGATTTGCTGGGAAATATATGGGAATGGAGAATGGGAAGCAAATGAAGGGTTTTTTGCTCACCCGTCAATTCTGATGTGAAAATTGCAGGTGTGTCAATGTGATATTTTGTTCAGGAACTTTGAGGTAATACCCATTGAGTTACTCTTTTTAGGCAACATAGCTTTGGCTGGAAAAAATATAACTTTCTGGTGAGATCTGAACTTCTAGGGCAGCAGGAGATCAATGCAAACATGAATGAAGGTGAAGCACACAAAACCGTACATAAGCAATGATCTCCTGCATGCATAGAGGAACATATAACTGTAAAAACGAGAAAGAAACTTGTGATCTCTGAATGCCTAACAAATTTATTATGGCATAAACTTTCCTGGACTACAATCCTCTTACTCAGATGTTGATAAATTTCCTGTAATAAATTTGTTGGCTTGCACGCCGCCACAAGACTCTGTCTGTTGAACATGATTATAACCACTAGAAAGTATAACTGTAGAGGTTCACTTACAAACAGTGCAGCATGCAGTCAATTGAGTGCACAAATGCCATTCCATGATACAAAGATGCACAAAAATAATTTTATATATCATCAAGTCTTTTGAATGTTCTTGTAAGCTCATACCAGGAAAACATAGACACAACTCTACACAGATCATGAGTAAACACTGTCTGCCTTATCCATTTCATAGCATTGTTGTTGTGGGATTCAGATTAAGTAGCTCTCATTATCTATTAGATCTCTAGCTAAATGCAGTAAGCAAATAAAGTATGAAGCATTAATTGCAAATATCACATAGATCAAATACCTGTGTATTGGCAGCCACCTCCTAAATTGGTTTAATAGTGATTTTTTTACGGTACACATGCTTGGGAAATTTGCTTCCATAACATGAGAGTTACGCTTATATAATGTGATATAAAACGTGATGTAAAAATAAAATATTTTTCCCAGGTTCCATAATATTCAGTAATGGAAGTTGTTAACAGTGAATGGACCTGGGAAATTTTGTTTTGTGAAAAGCACCCAGTTTAATTTGTTTCATAACTTAAAGCTAGGAACAAGGTTTGGATGTTATGGCTGATGTAGTAATATGTGAAGCATGTAAACCAGCATAATGCAATGGGGATAAGCTCAAATTCTTATTTAGCTCTTTCATTAACTTGGACCAAGTCACTCTGCCTAATGCCAATAGGTAAGATGAGAGCTGTACATGCCACAGGGTTTGATAATCATCAGAGGCCAAAACAAAGTTATTAGTTGTAGATATTCTTGGGTGTTTTGCAGATTACTAAAAGTGGCCAAGAACTTTTAATGTTTGTAGTGCATATATATGCTCATTGCATTTTTAACCTCCAGTAAAGAGAGTTTTTTTTAGGGTTGTGGTATTATTTCAGATATGTGAAAAACTATTTGACAGGGGATGCATATCTACTAGCTAGCTAGCATATCTACCAGAAAAGCTGAAAAGTCTATTTGAGTTAGAGAATAATTGTATCTTGTTGATTTATCCTATATGCTTTGTGGTGCATTAATGTAGATTGCATTTCCTGTACAATCTTGATGAAGAGGTTACTATAGTAAGAATTGGTAACCCAGTTCATATATATGTTTAACCATTATGTGGGTTCTGGCTTAGCAAGTTGTATATACTATGATATGAAGAAGATGGTAAGATGGAAGTTTTGACTAGAAGTCTTGGTTATGTTTAGTTTATTTTACTCTCTACTGAATTGAACAGTTCCCTCTACTCTTTGAGTATTCTATAGACTCTTTCACTAATGCTGTTTCCTCCTATATGATATGCAATACACAAGAACTATTATTGATCCAACCTACGTTGTCTATGATTTATAAGGATGCAATTGCAAACTCACATTTTAAATTCACTGTAATATGGCGTGTTGTGAGCATGCAGATGTGTTGTGTATGTGCTGATATATATTTCAGTATCTACATGTGTATACATACACGTGCATATGTTTTCAATCTACTGCCCTCTTCTGGGTGTATATAGGTGACACTGCTTTATTTTTTTTTCCTCAAATGGAATCCAGAGGTGAGTCTGGAAAAAACTTGAGATGCTGTTCTAGGGATGGAAGTAGGGATCTTCTACCAAACTTACTATGGGTCAATATACATCAATGGGTATGCTCCACTATACATTGATAAGGGATTCAAAACTTGAATACTTGTATGTCCTCATTTCTGTGTCCCATTTAGGGAGCATGTGAATAAATGTTATATGTGGGAATATAACAATGCAGACATAAACAGATTATGTGCTAAGAAGCAAAACTGGGATTAATTTATAGGCCCATCTGTACAACTGCTTTTTGCAGCAACACAATCAAAGAAGCACCTCTTCTTCAATCACCATATTTGATTATGAATATATGCATTTTTGCCAAGTGAATTTCAAGGTCATTTGCAGCACAATTGAATGGGAGGATGAGAAGCAAGCAAGCAACTGCTTGATAGATCAACTGCAAAGACTCAGGATAGGAAGTTACTGTCCTTCAGAGCTGTCTAGCTCAGGATTACTGATTTTGACTGACAAGAACAACTGCTTTCCGAATTTTGACTAGAGGTCTTTCCCTATCACCAGTTAATGATAGTTCAAACTAGAGATGTCTATCATATATATGCTTTATCATCAGGCTGTGGTTTTAAGGGTGTGGGATGAATTGATTATTGTCCATTCAGAAGAAGTATAGGGCATTCTTTGGCTCTGTGTGTAAATACCACATTCTAGCCAGATTGATTACCTTATTTATTGCCTAGGAAAAAATCCCCCCCCCATCCCCATAGTACATGCATAGAATGTTCTCCTCTTGCTTATCACACTTTCCTTAAACATGGAGATTATATTTAGTAGACCATGGGTGTCAAAGTCAATTTCATTGAGGGCCGAATCAGGGTTGTGTTTGACCTCGGGGGGGGGCGGGGGCGGCATGGCCAGCTTGACATCACTCATGTCAGGGGCGCCTGTGGAGGCCCGAGCACTCTTCCAGCGAAAACGGGCTTCCGAGCTCTGTTTTTTGGCTGCAATGGCCTCCTGCAATCCTCTGTCACTGAAAACGTGTCCAGCCCTCCTGAGCTCCGTTTTCACTGGCAGCGGCACCGAGGGCCAGTCCTTCGCTGTTTCCAGGTTGGCCGCGCAGGCCGGATCCATCCCATGGGCCTTGAGTTTGACACCCCTGTAGTAAACAATGGCCATCCATAACTCATGTTTTCAGATCATGAATCTGATGAAATAACTTCTGTCAGTTGTTGGGCATTATTCAACTACAGTTCCCATCTCTTCCAATGAATGTAATTAATGAGCAGAAATAAGGGAAGTCACAGTTCAACAAGGTTAGAAAAAGATGAATAATGCCTTATTCGATATTCATCCTCACTCAACTAGAATCCTCTAGGCCCACTTTCCAAATTCCCTCTCAAGTAGCTTAACTTTTGGGGGGTGGGGGAAACCTGTTGACAGACTTATTTTCACTCATCTAAAACTCTTGTGTCGTTTACCTGATTATTGCTTGAGGGTGGAAGAAGTGAGCATGAGAATGTAACATTTTGGAGCTCTGCTAAAGCCTTCATGCATTTTCTTCCCTTGTCCCTGGAGCTCTGACAGAAGTTCTGGGTGTACTTTTTCTCTCTTGTGCAACATCCCAACAGAGAGGCTGAGGAAATTGCAGGACAGGTCTCTGTTGAAATATATATGAGAAAAGTCAAGAGTGAGTGGCGATAACGGACCACAAAGAGAATGGAGGAAGAAGATCGTGGAACAATTAGTTTCAGATATTTGGTGCTTTCCACAGTAACCCCCCCCCCCCCCAACTAAGCAACATGTCTCATCCTTCGCCCTAAGTTATGATAGCTAAGGGTGATAGCATACAAACTTATTTATACATCCTTGAGAATCAAACAAGAAACATCCCACAGTTATACCAGAAAGCTGTGCCAGTAATATTTCAAAAGAGATGTGTTGGATCGGAAGTGTAAAGTAATCAATATGATTCACCCAGTTATCCAAATATTATCCGCTCTGACAGTTAGGGATTTTTGCAAGATCTCCAACAGAGTGGAGTCTGTCACTGATATATGATTCCCCTTTCTCACAATTGGAGATGGCAGTGACTGAAAGTAAGGGAGGTGTATGAGGAATATGACCTGAGTGCTACTATTGAGCTTTTGTCTATCAATAACTCCCTTTTTCTTGTAGCTTCTCAGCACAGGTCTAATTTAATCATTACAGGTCTTAATCATTACTCTTTTCTCTTAGCACCTTGGCAATTCTGTTTATATGAGGAGGTTTTTAGCAATTTCTTAAGAGGAAACTCTATAGGTTGCCAAGATTCTTGGAGGAAGCCATACTTGCTAGAACAAGAAAGAGCCATCTGAAAATCATAAGAGATTTATTGTACTTTAACAAGGAGTGGCCAGAGAAGAGTTGGACTCAATTCCTCCTCCTGAAACAAGTGGATTTATAGCTGAATTTTATCTCAGTTGTATTTATGACATTAGCTATTTTAAAGAAGTAGAGAAACAGCCCTATGGCATACCGTTAATTTTTTTTTCAACAGAAAGAAATGATCAGACGATTTACAAATAATGGCAGGGAAATGAGGGACTGCTCCAGACCCCAAAAACTGCTACCTGAAGCCATGGTGGTGCAGTGGTTAGAATGCAGTACTGCTGGCTACTTCTGCTGACTGCCAGCTACCTGCAATTTGGCAGTTCGATTCTCACCAGCTCAAGGTTGACTCAGCCTTCCATCCTTCCGAGGACCCAGATTGTTGGGGGCTATAGGCAAACTCTATAAACCACTTAGGGCTGTAAAGCACTGTGAAGCGGTATATAAGTCTAAATACTATTGCTATTCTTCCCTCATTCTTGCCAACAGCAACAGATCATCCTAAAATGGGTCAGGAGTCCAGAATCTTTAACAGCAACTAACAAAGTGGACTTTGGCCAAGATAATTTTTATGCTGTGCTGTAGTTGAAATATTTAAGATCTTCTCTATATGGTAGATTTCTTTCCATAAATTAATTTGGCTACTACTTGTCTGGAATTTGTCATGAATATTAAAATGACATAAGGGGTATGAGAGAAAACAGAAAAGACATAGGATAAATGAATCCAGACCTAAAGTATATTTTTCAAATACCTAAGTAATTGCAGTAGGACTTCTAGCTGTTTGATCTTCCGAGATTTTAAACAGTTCTCCTATGTGCATAGTTGTGTAATTGCTTCAAGCAATTTACTAAAAGTTATCATTTCTCCATCGCATTCCATTACACTGATGCAGTCTTCTGCAGTTTGTTCCATGCTGCTAGCCACTTAAATAGTGTCCAATGTTTTCCCCAATTCAGATACCTCAGAAGCAGAAGTGAGCGAAAAGGTGAGGTTTAGTGGACATTTCTACTGTTGGTGCTGCAGATATATAATTTTAGACTTTAATTGTATAATATGAGTGAGTAGGTATCTTTTTAAATGATAATGTTTTATTGCAATAACCCATTTCTGTTACCATCAGCTGAATGATGGCTTAGGCTTCTGTCCAAAATGTTCCATCATTTTACATTTCCATGCTTCTGCCATGTATGTCATGAGGAAATTTGGAATCCTTAGAAGAGCAGGAACTTCCAGAGGTAGCAGGAATTACCCATTATATTTTTAATTCTCTTGGCATATACTTCCCCTCTCAGCCACAAATGACATAAAAATATATTTTTAACCCACTTCATCTTACATGGGTCTGGAATAAGTAATATATAATGCTTTGAAACAATAAGAACAATCTAAGAGGAACAAAGTCAGCAGATAGTAGTAACTAAACCACATAAAGAAAATACTTCACATTGTCTTATTCCTTAATTTAGCTTGGTATATTTCCCTACCATCACCTCAAATACAAGCTGATGCTAACCTACAGAATCACAGCCCTTTTTAAACAATAAATACTATATCCAAACTTATTATGATATTAAGGTGATACCTAGTTAAAGAAACCTACTGTTGAAACATGAGTTTAAACTGGTTAATCAAATAATTCATGGATTATATTTGTACACGATTAAAAACCATAATTCCAGAATAAGATGATGATATACGTAATATATGTCACAATAGATACAGTCTTAAAACAGATATTTTTTCCTGCACTTGAGGGAATGGGAAACCCTCTTCTAAGATGGTATTTTCCATCAACGTTTTTAATAAATACTTTTACTACAAATACTTTAAAATATTCAATTAAGTGAGGGCTTTTTTAAAGGCACGTTTAATCAGTGAATTATTTAAACAGTAAAATCCTGAATATATATGGATGGAAAAAATGCATGTTCTTGTAGAAGGTTTTGTCGATAGACATTTGGTTCAGAAACCACGAAGACTACTGCACTAGATCACACGTCAGATATATCTTAATTGCATTGTGTGTTTCAGATAAAACGTGTTATGTGTTTCAGGTAAATATTTGTGAAAACACTGTTCTGAAAGTGAGACTTTCTTAATCACTGACAGACAGGATTTGTACACCGGTCAGATACATTTGTGCAGTACTAGATATTTCCAAATAGCTGAGGACTTAGTTCTAAGATATTGAGAAATATCCATTCATGCAGCTTTTCACAAAACTTGATTAAAGAGAGAACAGGATTGGAAAATTTATTTGGCCTGTGATTGTCATCACATAAGTCTGTTGGATTTTGGAGCACCCCTGCCCCCTCAAAAAAACCCCTCTCGTCCAAAATTTTGTGATGTCATGAAATTTTATAAGATTTGGGCAATCTTGCTCACCTTTTTTTTTTTTTTTGCAAGTTCCGTATAAGAACACTGAAAACAGAAAATCTGGAAATTTGGTGAGATTGTGGGTTATTTTATGAATTTGTTTTGTAATTATTTCTAGATGAAGCTTGGAGTCAGATTGGATACCATGATATTCATGCGTAAAATTTCTGGCTGTAATAATAATTTTTTTTAAATTATGTAAACATTTTAAACCTTGCCTTTTTGATAAACTCTCATAGTTTGCAACGTATTGCAATAATATATGCAAGGAAATGAAAATATCAGGTAAGAGGCAGGTGAAATACATCATTCTGTTTCTTTCTAGGAGTTGGTTGCATGGATCAACCAAAAAAAGGCTACATAAACTAAATTAATCACAATTAAATTGGGAAGCAAGAGATCACTGAAAGAATCTTTATCATCCCTCAAATTAGAGACTCGTGGATATGCCAGAACAGTCAAAGAACACAGTATGGATCTTTTGATAGGAAGAAAGTATCAATAAAAGGCAATTCAGAATTCATAAAACAGCCAGACACAATCAGATGCCTGCAGTGCAGCCATCTTCAATATGTACCCTTAAGAGTGCAGCTGTTGAATCCAGCCAATTGTTTTCTTCAAGAGGGTTTGGAACAGATATAATTGCCTTGATTTATCATACATTGTATGCCGGTTTTCTGTTAATCCCCAGCAATCAACTTAATTCACACAATAATTAATTGATTTGCAATCGTATGAATGAAGATTGTACATCTGGCTTAGTTGAAAAATAAGAAAATCTTGAAGCAAATACCCTAATAATGAACATAATTTGATGGAAAACACAAATGAAACTCTGTAACGTATTGTTTTGAGTGGTGCAGAAAGCAGAACAATGTTCTTCTTGGATTGGATCTATAAATGGAGAGGTAAATAAGGGCTATAAGCCATCCCCAGCAGGCCCAGCCTCTGTATATTTATTTATTTATTTATATCCCACCTTTATTATTTTTATAAGTAACTCAAGGCGGTGAACATAACTAACACTCCTTCCTTCTCCTATTTCCCCAATGACAACCCTGTGAGGTGAGTTAGGCTGAAAGAGAGGTGACTGGCCCAAAGCCACCCAGTTAGCTTTCGTGCCCAAGGCAGAATTAGAACTCACAATTTCCTGCTTTCTAGCCTGGTGCCTTAACCACTAGTCTAGACCAAACTGACTCTAGATTCACATTTTTAGGTTAAGCAGCAAGATACAGTATCGAGAGAAAGGTAAACATGCACTACTATACAGTACCTAAAGGAGGATAGGCATAGGAGATCAAGCTAGGTATATCAATCCTCTTCTTCCTTTCATTTGTCACTCACAACTTGTGATTAAGCCCATGTTTCCTATTTACTTTCTGCAAACTGTCCAAGCCTTCCCTCTGCAAGCACATTGTAGCTGCGATTGTGGATTAAAGTATCAGAATACGCTTTTGTGTTTTAATATCAGAGCAGGGTTATGTGTTCATGCACAAAGACACACACACATATAAACAAAAGTGCACAGTTTCTCTCCTGTTGCATAATTTATTCTGGTTTTGGTAATAAGGGGAGTAATTCGTTCTCCACCCTTAACCACAGGAAATCTTATTCAACAACTCCTCTGCCTTCTGAAATTTCTCCAGGCTTTCCCCATCTAATTAACAGCTAATAATTTACTGTTCCAAGAGTTGTAAATAAGATTCTTAAACAGCTATATCCTGCCACTATCACTGTTTTCTGTGACTTTTCTTCTTCTGTTATGGAATGATGAGATACAATAAACAAGAATAGGGTTTAGCTTAGAAAGTTTGGTTCATTTTCTCTTCTCTACTGAAAATATTCTTCAAAACCTTCTTGGTGGGTTTTCTCAGGCATTGGAATTTCCTGGAACATCCTCCTCTACATTTAAAAGAAAATAATCTGATTTCAAAAATGTTCAACTGGTTTTCATAGTAAGATTGCCTTCCTATAAGTCTGTTGTGGTTCTCTTTTTTTAAAGCACTACAATAACTTGTGCTGGCTCTGAAATTTACAGTTGGGCAATACGTTTGTTCAGGTCAACTACAGTGTCGCAAAATCTTTCTTTTAAAGGCCCATATACTGTAGATACGAGCAGTGGTGGGATTCAGCCAGTTCGTGCCACTTTGGGAGAACCGGTTGTTAACTTTCTGAGCCGTTTGGCATCTTTTCCCTTCAGAGTTGGCTATTTGAACCATCCTCTTCTTTTTCTTTAAGTAAGGTTAAAAATAGAATTGGAGGAGGATTAAAGCATAGAAAATTGATAAGAAGCATTTGGCTGAAGCCCTCCACTTAGAAATACATTCTTGGATCAGTTGAGCAGAACTCAAGTAGTCATACCAACTCCAGCTTTCCTCTTAAGAAAAAGTTTTTGCACATATATCCTTTCTAACCAAATGGCACAAAACTTGTTTCTTTGCCCAAAGCAAGCAAGCAAGCAAGCAAGCAAACAAAGAAGCAACTAGGCAGTAGAAATCAAAAGGAAGAGGAGCAGTTAGCAATTATGACCATGAGGGAGTAGGCTTAGTGAATGAGAAAAAAACAGAGAACTGTTTTTCTTAGTGAATTAAAATGTTAATCAGTTAATAATCCAGTAATTAAGAGCACTTAAGGCTTATATAATACTTCATAGTGCTTTACAGCCCTCTCTAAGTGGTTTACAGAGTCAGCCTATTGCCCCCAACAATCTGGGCCCTCATTTTACCCATCTTGGAAGGATGGAAGGCTGAGTCAACCTTGAGCCAGTCAGGATCTAACCCCTGGCAGTCAACAGAATTAGCCTGCAATGCTGCATGCTGACCACTGAGCCACCATGGCTCTTCTAATGTCTTCTAGTGAAGACCCCTTGCCCAAACGCCCCCCAAAACATGGAATCGACTCTCATTATATTTATATCTTCACCGCTTTCACAATTGCTCAGGATTGTAACTTGGAAAGAGTGGAGAATAATTTTTATTCTCATGATAACCTTACAAGGTAAGTTAAGCTAACATAGAAACAGGGTTCACATAGCACAGCACTGTAAGCATACTGTAGTCTGTTTGTTTGGAGCTAGCTGTGTGACACCTGACAATTGGTCAAGTTGCTTATCATGGCTCAGTTGCATTGAAGAATGCAACTGGTGGCCTATAATTTCCCTTTCTGAGTTTTTGAGGTCCTATTTGAACATGGATTCTGAAAATAAGGCTTGATTTCATGCCATTTTGAAGTGGGAAACTAATGAAAAAAATGATTGTGACCTATGCCATAGCTAAACAACAAAGAACATTTCCAAAACAGAACTCCCCATCTGTTCTGCAGCCTTACTACACCAAACATATGCCATGGAACATCATATAGGCACCATGTGAAGTCTCGTAATTTTCACAAACACTTCCACTATTCAAAAGGCTTGACTCCTTGTTCTCGGCAGCCTTATCAATTTGGAAAAAAGCGTATAGATGACAGCCTTTCCTTTAACCTCTGGAACAAGCTTCAATAAATAAAAATACAGGTGCTATGGAATCAATTCAACAGGTTCTAACAGTTATGACCAGAGCATAAAGTTCCGGAAATCTCAGCTTCATGGAATTTAGCCTGACTTGACGAAAAAGGAAGATGGGGTGAAAGATTGGGCTACTATCATTCCAGTTCTTTTTGTTGCATTCTACCACATTCTCCCTCAAACTGTTCTTTGTCCTGTAACAATGACCTCAGCCTGTACTTTACACCATTTTTAATAATGAATAAAATTGTGGGCCCAGAGCTCTTGATTGATGAGCAGTTGATAAAACACCCCATGCATATTTTTTTAAAAAAGCACCTCTCTAACACTTCTCTGGATAAACCCTAGGACTGATACGAAGGTTGTTATCTGTCTCTTGCAGGAAGAAACTTGGCATCTTTGTGGCTTCATGAATGTCTGATCCAGGCAGCTGCACGCTGCAGATTCACAGGGCTGCTGCAGAGGTAAGGGGAAGAAACATAGCAGCTTATCGGGGACCAGATGGGCAATCCCACCCTTGCCAAATTGGGACTAAGAAATGGAGGCAGGGAAAAAGGAAAAAAAGTTTCTGAAAATCATCCAGAAAGAGAAAGTGGTAAACTGTTCCATTCTACTGCCCCCTAGAGAAATCTCTTATTTGGGCTAGGAGATGAGACTAGTAAAGTGAAAATGAAGAAAGTATAGAAAATCCACAGAGTAGAGCTTCCGGAATTTTTTCCAACCCTTTTACCACCAGTGGCCATAAAAAGTTTCTGTATTTCATCTGTGTAATAAATTAATGTGCTTTGTGTGTTTCTGTTTTGCTTTCTTGTGCTGCATCTGTGTATCCAATAAAAGAAAATATTTGTAGTTCAGGATTGAAATGAGGGCTCCTTGGTACTCCCTGAGCTTGACTGCTTTCTTGCAGATGCTTCATTACCAAAACTAGGTAACACCATCAGTGTGAGAAAGGAGTGGGGATTGCTCTCACTTTATATTCTAATGGCTTGCCCTGTCGGTGTTGGCGAGCATGGTCTTTGAGGTTCTTTGGTTGGGGTGTTAGCTTGTTTGTCAGTTCCTTGATCGGGGAACTCGATTGTTGGTCTGATGTAAATCTTGGAGATAATCTATGTTCATCTAGGTCAGGGGATGTCAAACTCAGATCGTCACGGTGGCATCACATCACATATCGGGACTTTCCCCCCCCTTCACTAAACAGGGCATGGGCGTAGCGAGTACATGGCGCATCCAGCCCATGGGCCGGGAATTTGATAGCCCTGATCTAGGTGCTGATAGCTGGTGGGGAGATGTTTTGGTCTTTTTGTTCCCTTTTTGGCTTGTTGATTGACTCTTTTGCATAGTATGTAGATATTGTTTGTGTCTATGTGTCTATTGATGGCTTAATTTGAAAGAGTGCCAGGCTTCTAGAAATTTCCTAGCGTTTTTGGACTAGGCTTGGTCTAGGATGGTCACATTTTCCCAACTGAAATTACGGTTAAGTGGTCTGTCCATTAAGTCTGAATTTAACCCAACAAACTCCCATTCCTTACTAGCACTGATGATGTTTCCTAGTTTGGGTAATGAAATGTCTACCAGAAAACAACCAAACTCAGAGAGCACCAAGCACTTCACATTTGTGTGTTTTTGTGCACATGCCCCACTCTAGAGAATATGAACAAGAGGGAGAAGGACTTTAGACCAGAGCAGTCAGCAGCATTCTGAGTCACTGCCCAGTGGCCTCTCCTTATTGAAATATCCTAGGACCATGATGACGAAACTATGACATGCGTGCCACAGGTGGCACACGGAGCCATATCTGTGGGCACGCGAGTGTTGCCCTAGCTCAGCTCCAGCATGCATTCGTGCACCAGCCACCTGATTTTCGGCCCTTCCGGGCCCACCTGAAGTTGGGAAACAGGCTGTTTCTGGCCTCCGGAGGGCCTCCGGGGTGGTGGGGAACGCAGCTTTCACCCTCCCCAGGCTCCTAGAAAGTCTCTGGAGCCTGGGAAGGGAAAAAAACGGGCCTTCTGGGCCCACCGGAAGTTGGGAAATCAGCCATTTCCAGCCTCCGGAGGGCCTCGGGGCGGGGGGAGCCGTTTTCACCCTCCTCAGGCTCCAAGAAAGCCTCTATAGCCTGGGGAGGGTGAAAAACGAGCCTACCAGGCCCACTGTGCCATCACGTGCCAAAAGCAGGGGGAGCACAGGAAGTCATGCGTGCATGTGTGGGGGGTGGAGTGCATTGAATTATGGGTGTGGGCACACGCGCGCGCAAACCCCCGGCGCCCCCCCCCCCCCCCGTTTTTAGCACGTGACGGCAAAAAGGTTAGCCATCACTGTCCTAGGAGATTTTTTTTTCTCCACAGTCCTGGTTAGAAAATGTCAAACTCATTTTCAAACTGGATCTTCCTTTAGCTAGCTCCTCCCATCATACTTCAGGAGAGAGCGTTACATCATCCAGAACAGGCTACCTTCCTAATATCCAGGCTTGTGACTTGTGATTGATTGTCTGAATTCAGCTTCAGTTTATTGAACCTCATCCTGTCCATTGCACAGTCTGCAGGCAAATGTCAAATACCTGTTCAGCCTTTGATTTGTGTAGAAAGGAGAGGCAGCAGCAGCGGCAGCTTAGTGATAACCACTGGCATTGTTTTTTTGTTTATTCAATTTCTGTAGTAGCTCATCTCAGCCAAGCGATTCTGGGCAGTTTACAATTCTAAAACTATAAAACAGTTAAAACAATTAAAAGCAATAAAAACATCCAAAAAATAAACATACACAGCAGCCAAGATAGTTAGCCAATTAATAATGAATACAAGAAATGTAGCTGTTGACATATTCTGAGCCCAAAATCCTGGTACACAGTCAGGTTTTTAAAGTCTTTTTAGCCAACAGGTTTGGGGCCATTCTAATCTCCGATGGGAGAATGTTTCACAAAGCCGGGGCTACAGTAGAGACTAGTTCCCCCTAAATTGGCACTCATTGGTTGATGGGCTCTGCAGCATGCCCAATCCACTGTATCGAATTATGGATGACTGGCAAGGTATTGCAACAGTCAATGCTGGCAAAAGTGGCCTCAACTTGGCATTCAGTGTTTAAAACAACCAAACCTGGTAGTGGTCTCCTGCAAGGTCATCATTTGCCTAGGTGGCATAGAGGGAGAGAGCACAGCCACAAGCAGAAGTGTGTTTTGGGTTGCAGCTGACAACTCACCACTTAGTAATCATCAGATGGCAGCAAAGTGATGTAAAACCCTCTAACTCTTTGTTGCCATCTAGTGATCATCTGGATTTCCTCTTTCTTCATCTCCTCTCATTTTAAATTGGCAGCAACTCTTTTGCCATCTCTTTCTCAGCTTTGGATGTTGACCACACATTCATAATGTTTTGTAATATTTTTGTCTGGTCTTAAGCCTGTTTACTTTTGGGCTAGCTGATGTCAGCTCTCAAGCAAATCCACTGTCAGCCATAGAAGCTCACTAAGGTCTGGATGACTTTAAAGCAGCCATTCTCGTTTAGTCTGGTCTATTTCGTTGGGTTGTGTGAAAAACACTGGAGGTCAGGGCACCTTATATACTCCCCTGAACACCTGGAGGAAAAATAGTATAGAAATATAATATAATAAATACATAAAAAAGAGCAGGCTGCTGAGCAGTTTGTTTAGCCTGCTTCAAGAGGGATGAAAATGAATAGAATAGAATAGAATAGAATAGAATAGAATAGAATAGAATAGAATAGAATAGAATAGAATAGAATAGAATAGAAT
>WNWU01000036.1:5339998-5430904 GCA_012654045.1 Ptyas mucosa
ATAGAATAGAATAGAATAGAATAGAATAGAATAGAATAGAATAGAATTTTTTATTGGCCAAGTGTGATTGGACACAGAAGGAATTTGTCTTGGTGCATACCCTCTGAGTGTACATAAAAGAAAAGATACGTTCATCAAGAATCATAAGGTACAACACTTAATGATAGTCATAGGGTACAAATAAGCAATTAGAAAACAATATCAATATAAATCGTAAGGATACAAGCAACAAAATTACAGTCATACAGTTATAAGTGGAAGGAGATGAGTGGTGGGAACAATGAGAAGATTAATAGTAATGCAGACTTAGTAACTAGTTTGACAGTGTTAAGGGAATTATTTGTTTAGCAGAGTGATGGCATTTGGGGAAAAACTGTCCTTGTGTCTAGTTGTCTTGGTGTGCAGTGCTCTATAGCGTCGTTTTGAGGGTAGGAGTTGAAACAGTTTATGTCCAGAATATGAAGGGTCTGCAAATATTTTTACAGCCCTCTTTTTGACTCGTGCAGTATACAGGTCCTCAATGGAAGGCAGGTTGGTAGCAATTGTTTTTTCTGCAGTTCTAATTATCCTCTGAAGTCTGTGTCTGTCTTGTTGGGTTGCAGAGCCAAACCAGACAGTTATAGTGGTGCAGATGACAGACTCAATAATTCCTCTGTAGAACTGAATCAACACTTCCTTCAACACGTCTCAGAGACCTTATAACTAACCAAAATGATACAAAAAAGAGTGTGTGTGTGTGTGTGCGTGTGCGCGCATGCGGGTGAATGTATCACTGAATTAATCAAAGCCCAATCTAGTTGGTTTTGTTTTCTTCTCACACATCTCATACATTTTGACAATTGCGTTGTAAAAAAATTGTTGAGTTTTTGTATTGCATGGGTGGCCATGCCCACCCCCGGTTTAGTAAAGGGGTAAAAAAGTCACAATATGTCACGTGACAATGACATGACCACGTGACTTTGACACTTTTGTTGTACTGTAAATTTTGTGTTTTTAACTTTACACAGCCTCAGGAAGATGACAAAAATCATAATCAAATAGTAAGAAGAGATACAGACAGTAGATATTAGAATGTATGTATTGATTTCATGACTAACCATAATCTGCAATTGGTCAATAGCTAATTGCAGATTAATAATTAAATAAAACAACAGCTGATTAATAGATTGAGGCTTAACTCAGTTTAATGTAATGTGAGCAAGAGAGAAAACTGACTAGACTGAACTATTAAAGACAGTCAAATCTAATTGTTTATCCTTTTTTCTATAACAGAACTTTGCTGCCACGGCTGATTTTGGAGGTACCTTGCTGGAGCAAACACTGGGCAGAAGTCGACCTGATAAGATGTCCCCCTGCCCACCTCAGCAGGGATGGACTCGGAGTACCTTCCTCCCTTTGTACAACCCCCTGGCAGGGGGGGAAACTTGCTCACAGGGGGAAATGGAGTTAACCTGGCAAGAGATTCTCTCAATCTCAGAATTGCAGGTAAGCATGGGACTGACAGAATACATTATTATTTGAACAGTTTTGAGGCAGATAGGTTGGACATATTGACAAAAGTCAACATAGCAGCTAAAATAAGAGCTTGCTGCATAGAGCAAGGCAACATGGAAGGAAGGAGCAAAGTGAAGAAGATTTGTTCATAACAGATAGTCCTTGTTTAACAACCAAAACTGGGACCTGCAACTCCATTTCCGTTAAGCAAGACATCATGTGACTTGCAATTTTACTGCTGGTTTCTCTATTGATTTCGCTTGTCACTAACTGGCTATCAAGTGGCTTGGTCCATGTTTTGTCTTTAGTCAAGTGGCAAAAACATGATGGCTAATATGATGTCTGAACCAGTGGTGGGTTTCAAAATTTTTTACTACTGGTTCTGTGGGTGTGGCTTGGTGGGCGTGACATGGCTTGATGGACGTGGCTTGGTAGGGGAAGGATACTGTAAAATCTCCATTCCCACCCCACTCCAGGGGAAGGATATTGTAAAATCTCCATTCCTTCCCCAATCCAGGGGAAATTGAATCAAAGGTAACTTTTCTAGCATAGAAACCAACATTTCTCATCCTTTATGCTTCAATTTTTCCATAACAACAATCTTCCATATTTCTTTTTCATAGCAGAGATCCCCATTTCCTCCCAATCAGCTGGGACTTGGGAGGCAGAGAATAGATGGGGGTGGGGCCAGTCAGAATTTTTACTACCGGTTCTCCGAACTACTCAAAATTTCTCCAGAACTGGTCAGAACTTGCTGAAACCCACCTCTGTACTGAACCCAGTTGTAATAGTTGCGGTGGGATTTGGACAGCCCACAAATGTAATAATAAACAAAACAGACAAACAGTGTCTCTTGCAGGAAGTGGATCTTTATTTTTTCTTCTTCCCTTGCTTTCTCCACCCGGTATCAATTTACAACCCTTGGCCTGCTATAAAGTGATTCATTCAGATCTTTGGCAAGAATTCTCTCCCTTTTCCCTGGCAGCCAGCTGTGTAAAGCTAAAGAATAGGGGAGAAAAACCAAGAGCAAAATCTGCCATACAGAGATTCTGCAATGGGCAAGATAAATAGAGTGATATACCAACTGGAAAGCACTTGGTTTTCTGATTGAACACACCTTTGTTAGAAAACCCTCTAGTCTAGTCTTAAAACCCTGAACTCAGTACTGTAGCTGCATATTGCTTGCTTCGGTTTTCCTGCTCACGCCATTTTTTTTCCTTTAGAAGAAATGGTATATTTCATTTGGTACTTTTGCAAACTTTTACAGCCTTAACATGCTAGTATTTCTCTTCATCAAAGTTCACTAATAGTTCAAATTATTTAGACCAGTCTCAATCTAGAATTTAATCTTTTTGTTAATGACTGAACTCCCAATCCCCTTTCACCAATAGCTACAGCAAGTTTCCTAAAAAGTGCAGGGATTTAACGTTCAGCAAAATTAGGCACCTATTCTACTTTTCAGTGTAAGATTTATATTGTCAACTTACAGGTGAGTCCTTTTGTTTCATCCAGGGCAAGTGCAGTATACATTTTGTATATATGATGACAGTATTAAGGAAACCTCCAGATAGTTTTAAACTATCTTGCTCACATTTTCTTGGGAATAACTTAATTCAATGGCCTTCATTACCAGGTTGATATTCCTTCATTCCTTCCTCCAATTTAACTTAACCAAGTGACTCGGGGCGGTTTACAATTCTAAGTTTATAAAACAATTAAAAGCAAAAGAGTAAAAACATTCAGAAAATAAATATCAGTAGCAGCCAAATAATTGTTTGGGGCTCCCCTTGAAGAGCACCCGGAGGCTCCAACTGGTCCAGAACACAGCCGCGCGGGTAGTGACGGGAGCAGCATGGCGCTCCCACATAACACCGCTCCTGCGCGAGCTGCACTGGCTTCCGGTGGTCTTCCGGGTGCGCTTCAAGGTGTTGGTGATCATCTTTAAAGCGCTCCATGGCATAGGGCCTAGTTATCTCCAAGACCGCCTGCTGTCACCAATGACCTCCCATCGACCCGTGCGCTCCCACAGAGAGGGCCTCCTCAGGGTGCCATCAGCCAAACAATGTAGGCTGGTGACCCCCAGGGGGAGAGCCTTCTCTGTGGGGGCACCCACCCTCTGGAACCAGTTGCCCCCGGAGATAAGGAGAATTCATGACCTCAGTGCCTTCCGCCGTGCCCTCAAAACACATTTTTTCCAACAAGCCGGGCTGGCTTAAGAAGAAATTTTAAATATTTTAATTGGTTTGTTAGTTTTAAATTTTGGAGCCAAATTTATATAAACTGTTTTTAATATTTGCATTTCATGTTTTTATTTCTGGCTGTACACCGCCCTGAGTCCTCAGGGAGAAGGGCGGTATATAAATTGGAAATAGAATAAAAAAATAAAAATAAATAAATAATTACTCAATTAACAGTACATCCATGAAACAGGGCCCTTAACACATTCTGATTCCCAGCCCTGAGGGAATAGCCACGTTTTCAAGCTTTGAGTGTAGAATGTAATATGCAGAATATTGTACTGTCTTTTTAAAAATCTTTATTTTACTTAGAAAATAAAGCAAATCACAGTTATAGGGTAAAGAATGTATGACTTGGCAACAGATAATAAAACATTATTAAAAATAGTATTTAAAATATTAAAAACAACCTAGAATAAAAACAGCAATTAAAATGTAAAAATATCACAGTGGAATGAACGAACCAAAATTCCAACTTTTGTATATCCTGATCGTTTTCTTCATTTCGTTCATGTCCTATTCTTGGAGTTTGCCTGCAGCTTTTTTGCTAATGTTTTTCAGAAGGGGTTTACCACTGCCTCCTTCCCAGGGCAGAGAGTGAGTAAGTGGTAGGTCCAAGGTCACCCAGCTGTTTTGTGCCTAAGGCAGGACTAGAATTCATAGTCTCTTGGTTTCTAGCTGATGTCTTAAGCACAAACAAACTGGCTCCCTTGTATATATTAGGGCAAACAATTGTTGGTTGATTTGACCTGTGATGTTTTGCAAAAAGGATAATTGTTTCCCAAATTGAATCAAAGGTAACTTTTCTAGCATAGAAACCAACATTTCTCATCTTTTATGCTTCAATTTTTCCATAACAACAATCTTCCATATTTCTTTTTCATAGCAGAGATCCAATGACGGAGGCTCTGAATGTTTCCAGTATGGTGCGTCACTATTCAGTTACAGTCCCAAGATATGTTTACAGTAATTATTTTGTGAGACAACTCAAAGAACTGAAAACATATCTGTTTAGTTCACGATAGTTGCTGCCAGGTTGGCTGAACAGTATACTGTTGAAGTACTCGGTGGAATGGGTGGAGCCCATTCCCATCCCACAGCTACAAAATATGCATTTGTGGGGGTTAGTCCCTCTACAGAGGAGTGTACTGAATCTAAGTAGCAGGGTGGCAGGTATCCATTACATCCATCTGCCTTTTAAATCTTGAATCTCCCAACACTGCCCCCATTCAATAGCAAACCCTGGGGAGAAGTGAGGTGGGGGAAACCATGTACAATGGGGGATCTGTCCGATGAGATGAATCATTCTTTTGTTCTTGGGGAGAATGTTATCAACCCATCTTAAGGGGCTCGGCACCTGCACAGTCCTTTTGAGTGCCCCTTTTCTTTGCCCGCCCCTACCTTTCAGCGATAAGAACATTACATAGGTTTTTACATAGACATAGGAAGTAGATGCTCCGTTTGGGTAGCTACTTTTATGTTACAATGATATAGTTAGGTCAATAGCTAAACAGACTGTTAGGATTCTATATGATGTATATAATGTTAGAACCAGTTGTCCAGGCAATATATGTATACTGTAACTTTAAGCTGTAAATGTTACGTTCTTGCTGAGTCATGCTGTAATGGGATAATGACTAGTTGGGAGTATATTTAAACAAAGTATTGTAACCTGCTATGAACTGCTGCTGCTATTGTGACTGAACTGCTAGAAACTGCTATGAACTGTTGTGAAGAAGCTGCTATTGTGAAGGAGTTGCTATCTGTTGATAGATCTGCTACCATCGTGGTTTGCTAACCAGAGTGAGTTGTTTGGACTGATTTACTGGACTGATTTATTGGTGAAGACTTGGGATTTGTTTATGACTACGCGACTGCTTTTTCCTACGATAAAGTAAACTTTTGCTAAACCAGTTTTCTTATTCATTGCTCTCAACGTTTCCTTGTGCAGTTACTCTGCTGGTTGGTAAAACAACATCAATATCCTTAACACAGACAAAGCAAATTTCTAGAAAAACCTGAAAGTTTTAAAATATTTCTGTTGGAAAAAGGTATTGGGAACACTTGCAATTTAGTGAGATTGGGGGGGGGGGGAAGAATGTTGAGACTGGACTAGCATATACAAGATTGACTGTCAGAAAAGAGCCCGGGCAAGCCATCAGAAATTCCTTGAGTTTGACTGCAATCCTCTCAGCCTCACTTGTGCATTTTCCGCATTCTTTGCTTGCTTGAGCGGGTGAGGGGGAAGGAAGCGAGGGACTCTCTCAATGTTTTCCCCTTCTTCTTGCAGGGTCTTGATATGCCAGCTGAGAGTTGCTACGATCCAGCTTTATGTGGTCATTCCCAACAGATGGTACCATCCCCTAGCTACGGGCCATGTGCAGGGATGGGCGAGGGTTCTGTTTCCAATTACAATCACCCTACTACTGCAGCCTATGACCATTCCTACCCAGAAAATCTGCCTGCTTCTTGTACACTTTACAGTTACACCGGCATGCTGATCTCTTCCTCCCTGGAGCCTCCAGGATCTGCTATGCTGGGCGGATATAAAGGGATGCCAGGGATGATGTTGGGGAGGGAGCTAACTAATGGCTATGGACCACAGGGGCCTTGCAAGCTCCAAGAAGATCTAGAATCAGACTCTGGATTATCCCTTAATTACAGCGATGCAGAGTCCCTGGAAGCTGAGGGACTGGAGCGGGCAGAATATCCATCTTTGTATCCCTTGGACCACGTTCCAGCGTACCCTCCATTGGCTCCTGTCCCAGAGATGCCCTTCCTTGAGCATCACCCAGAGCATTCTTTGGAAAAAGGGCAGAGCCCACGGGGAGAATTAGTGGGCAACAGGGATGAACGTCGGGCTCTCGCCATGAAAATCCCCTTCCCTGTGGAAAAGATCATCAACCTCCCAGTGGATGACTTCAATGAGCTGCTGTCACGTTTCCCGCTGAATGAGCCTCAGCTGGCACTAATCCGGGACATCCGCCGCCGCGGTAAGAATAAAGTGGCAGCTCAAAATTGTCGCAAGCGCAAACTGGAGACATTGGTGCACCTGGAGCAGGAGCTGGATGAACTAAGTCGTGAGCGACAGCGCTTGTTACAGGACCGCGGAGAGTTTAACAGGAGTCTGACACTGACCAAGCAGAAGCTGGGAGCCCTCTACCACCAAGTCTTTTGCATGTTGCGGGATGAAGCCGGCAATGCCTATTCCCCTGATGAATATGTGCTGCAGCTCACTATCGATGGCGGTGTCTTCCTTGTTCCACGGAACAAGCAGCCAGAAAGTGCCAATGGCTGAATTGAACAAGTTATGGTAGAAACTGGGGGGATGGAATACAGCCAGTTGACTCCCAGAAAAGCATCTCTCTAGGAGCTCGGGACCACTCAAATGTTAAGAGTTCAGATTCCATACCGTACAGCTGAACTGAACACCATTCAAATCACTCAAATATTTTTCGCTTCATTAGGAGAAAAATAGGGTTTGATGAAAACGGTACCTAGAATTTATTCCTTATCCAAGTATCCATCCTTCTAAAATTTAACAGTCCCATCAGACTTTGCTGATGTGGCCAGTTGTGATGGATGAATTACAATCCCAACAGTATTTGTAAGGACTATTTGTAATCCTCAACCCTTTGCTTACTTCGGTACTTCAAGCCAAGTTACCTTGCATACAATATATAAGGCACTTGCTCACCTTACAGCTTTAAAATGTTCCCAGCGTATTGGACTACAACTTCCACTGTCCAGAGCAAATATGAAGAAGCCTATTGTAAATTAGTTGTACATCCCTTTCTACACATTTCCAGAATGTTGAATTAAAAAATAAAAAATGAATTCTGCTACATCCTAGTTAAGACTATATTGCTGGGAGGTGTAAGAAATGAATGTTGCTTGTATTCAAAACTATAAGCTCTAAATGGGTTTCCCATTTTCTTTCGTTTTTTTGTCATCCATTTTCAAATCTATGCTATTCCTTTTCAAAGCACTTGCTAGGGTCATTACCACTGTATACCAGCCATAAAAAAATTGGTGGCAAAGGGTTTAAAAGATTTGTTTTTAAAGGCTACAGAAAAGGTAGAAAGAACCTGTGTTGTTCTAGGACAGAGTTCTTCAAACTTAGCAGCTTTAAGACTTGTGAACTTCCAACTCCCAGAATTCTCCAGCCAGCTATGCTTGAATAGCTGTTGGAAGTCCACAAGTCTTAAAGCTGCCAAATTTGAAGAACTCTGTTCTAGGACCTCATCATATAATCTCAGCAGTTAGCATGGTTCAATCTTTGAAAAGCCGAAACAGTCTCTTAAGATTAGCAAATTACCTTAAATCAGATGTCTAGTAGCATCTTTTATAAAAAAAGGCACAAGCTTTCAAGAGGTGCAGTTCACAAGTGTATGCCTTTTTAAATGTTAGCCTGAAAAAGTGCTATCAGACTCCTGTGTTTTGACTATCATAGACCAATATGTTTTTCCTCCTCAAAGTTGCTTCAGTACATGATTTTGGCATTTATTAACTTGCAAGCGGAAGTTGTCCTAATGTTCATCCCACAAAATCCAATTTTCAATTCATATTGATTTGTGTTATAAACATGGATGCCAAAACAAATGTTTCAGAATGTTGTGTACACAATCTATACATTATGGAGTCCTCTACTGTAGATGCATGGTTGATAAATGAGTTATGTGATTAAGCAAATCACTGCAATTAAGTGAACCATGCGGTCTTTAAAAGTGAATCCAGGCTCTCCCATTGACTTTGCTCGTTGAAAGCCAGCAAAAGTAGCAAATGGTGATCGCATGACCCCAGGACACTGCACCCATAAATACATGGCGCTGCCAAATGCCTGAACTTTGGTCATTTGACTGAGAATGCCACAATGGTTGTAAATGCAAGGACCAGTCATGTCACTTTTTTCATTGCTATTATAACTTTGGTTACTAAACGAATGGTAAGTCAAAAAACTATCTGTAGTGGTTAAAATGTGACTCAGGCATTTGATGGATCCTAGTTATCTAGGAGTATGCATTTACAAAGTGTTTTATTTCCGTTAATGAAATTGACCAAAAAATACCTCAAGGTGTTCCTAAGTGCCCCTTTCCCCCTCAGAGCCAAACCAATCCTTTGATTTACAAAGTTTAGTCTGCTATGGAAAGGATGGGATGACAGCTACAAGCCAAGGGAAGACTACCGTGGCAAATATATTGAATACTAAGAAAAGAGAAAAATAAGTTGAGAAAAGTTGATATTGTAAAGACAAAGCAAGATACTTTCCTTTTAGCTGCAGAGAGAACGTAAATTAAGTTCTGTAGAAAAATTACTAAATAGTTACAAAAGATAACTGTACATAAAATGTCCAAATTAATTACAGTCCCAAAATTCCAGACTGTTAAATGGCCTCTAATACTCCATGATTGAAATACTGTCATCTGATGAAAAGATCTGTCCTTTTGTGAGATGGTGATCCTAGAATGCAGCATGAAAAAAAGGCAATTTTAAAATGTCAAAGGAAATTTAGGAGAAAATTTGCTGGTCTCATGTCAATAAGCATGAAGCAATAGCAATGAAGAAATAAGCCTGCCTTGCTACATCCTCTGCTGCAGATCTGCAAATGGGCTTTAGTTTCTCTGTTCATTGTTTTTAGATTTTAGTGCATTTAAGATTTTAAGTCACTGAGGAAGATGAAGCTACAATATTGCTTTTATCAATCCTCGTCTCTCCTGTTAAATGGGATAAGAATATCCTCAAGGTTTGAAACCCGTTTACCTTGTTTGACAGGATGGACTCTCCAGTTCAAAAGAAACGATTTTAAGATTGCCATCATACAAGATCTCCTCTGTAGGTAAATCCACATAATTATATACCAAATATTGAACTTCTGCAAAAGATTATTTCAAACACCAAACTTCAAACGTAGATGTTGTTTTGGCTAGGCAAGCCATTTGGACCCGTTTCCCACAGAAAATACCAGGAGCCACAAAACCAAGGTGGATTTGGCCAACTCAACATCACTCCCCCCCCCCAGCCACATGACACACACCCTGCCACGCCTACCCATGTTTTGTGTCTCCTGGTGTTCTTTTCTGTGGGAAACGGGTCTCTTTCTGTCTCGCTCTTCTGTCTCCTGTCTCTCTTTTCCCTCTCTCCTCCCTGAGACGTGAAAGATCTGCTCGAAGAACCTGAACACCCCCCCCCCCCCAAGCCATTCTGCATCCATATGCAAGAGCAGGTTGCTGCAAGAATATGTGTTTGGGGTATAAGACAGCTCTTCCCCATTGACAGTGTGTGTGCACGTGCAGGCAGAATAATATAACTTGCCTATGCAGGTGCAAAGCCACTTATATGGGACAAATCAGGCACATGAACAATTCTTGTGTGGTTGGCAAGGTCCGGTGGGCCAGGCAGAGATAGACAGATCGTTACACTAGCCCAGTAATCATCTCCTGGATGAGCCAATACGTGAATGGAATGACAGGAGCCGCAGCATCTCCAAAGCAGGTATCAGGTGCAGGGCAACCAAGGAGCACACTGGCAACTACGGAATCTCCCCCTTCCATCCAAGGTGCGATCCCTGTAGTTGGCAGTCCCAGGCCTGTTGCCTCCCCAACCACAGGAGGCCGGGAGAAACACACGTCTTTAACCTGTGCATGTCGCTCTGGTGCTGCAGCTGCAAAGCCCACCAAGGATGACAGACGAGCAGTGTGTCGATGATCAACTGGGAGGCGGGGCATTACAGCAACTGACATCTGGGAGGCGAGAGCGAGCCACCGGAAGAAGCGCCCGTGAGACCCAGCAAGTACAGGGGCACTTCACTCCCTCTCTGGAATATGGAGCGAGTCTCCATCCCTCGCTGTCACCCTTACCTTCTTAGGCCAGGTGAGGAGTGACTGGGAGGGGAGGGCAAGGGGCTGGGCCAGCCAGTGGTGAGATCACCCAACACGGAGCCAGAGCAGAGGGGCGAAAGAGCTGCATGCGGCTCTGGAACCACGGATTGCCGACATCTGGGCTAGGCTCTGGCATGCTTTGGTAACAACAGAATTAGAAAACACTGTTTTGCATGGTTCTGGTCCATCTCGACTACTGGAAAAGATGTCTGCATAAAATGTTGATATGATACAAATGCATAGATTTGATTTACCAGCTCAACTGTTGCACCAGAATCCTGGCTTGTTTGGAAAGTTATACATTCCCTATGCCAGTGATGACTAACCTTTTTGCCATCGCGTGCCAAAAGTGGGGGGAGCGCGGGGGATTTATGCGTGTGTGCCCACACCCATAATTCAATGCGCCGTCCCCCCACACGTGTGACCCCCCCGTGCTCCCACTTTTGGCATGGTGGGCCCGGTAAGTCTGTTTTTTGCCCTCCCCAGGCTCGAGGCTTTTTAGGAGCCTGGGGAGGGTGAAAACTGCCTTCCCCATCCCGCCGAAGGCCCTCTGGAGGCTGGAAACAACCTGTTTCCTGATTTCCGGTGGGCTGAAAATCAGGTGGCCAGTGCACACATGCGTGCTGGAGCTGAGCTAGGGCAACACTCGCGTGCCCCCAGATACGGCTCCGCGTGCCACCTGTGGCACCCGTGCCATAGGTTCGCCATCATGGCACTATGCAATACATGTAGTCCTCAGTTTACAACAGTTCGCTTAGTTACTATTCAAAGTTACAAAGGCACCGAAAAAAGTGAGTTTTGACCATTTTTCATACTTTAAGACCGTTGCAGCAATTCCCATGGTCACATGATTTACATTTATATGCTTGACAACTGACTCAGTTGTCAAGCATTTATGACGGTTGCAGTGTTCTGGAGTCACGGGATTCCCTTTTGCAACCTTCTGACAAGCAAAGTCAATGGAGAAACTTGATTCACTTAACAATTGTGGCAAGGTAGGTCGTAAAATGGGCAAAACTCAACAAATTTATTTAGCAACCTAAATTTTGGGCTAAATTGTGGTCGTTAAGTTGAAAACTACCTGTAAAACTCCAGGACAATTGCTTAGGAAAATATTAGTGTCTGAGACACAACTGAGTGACAAGCCAAAGACCTGAGTTTTGACTATTAAGGCAGTTCAGGCTGTTGAGTATACTCTTTTTGAAATTTTTCCACATAAATGATGGCTAATCTTCAGATGTGGAGAAAACCAGCGTTTACAACAGGTATGAGTGGCCCAGTTAGCCATCTAGCATCCCTTTGTGCTTTGCCAAGAAGGTAGGGCTTCTTTGCCAAGAAAACCTGTGATTTGGGGAAAAGGGGAGTTCAAATGTGTACAAGTCTCATAGATTAAGGCACTTGTTCCAATTCCTCAACCCCATTTTCCAGATAGCATAGCCCCTTGTGCCTATTTTTGGAGTATGCCTTTTGGCATGCCATGCAGGAGCCTGGATAACCTTTGACCCAATAGAAGTTGAGCACACTACCTACAATAAAAGAATCTTCTGCCAAAAAGCCAAGGACAAGAATGATCTCTCTCATGTTCCCGGGGCCACCATCAGGTAGCTCTGTACAGTACACCATTTAACGAATGCCATGCTTTTTTTAAAATTAGTTTATAATGTAGCATAAAAATAAAATACAAAAGCAGCAAATAATAGCAAAAATGGGGAAGGGAAAAGGAAGGAAATAGAGGGGGGGGGGGGAATGGGGAAAAGAAAGAAAAGGCATTGACTTCCGACTTCCTTTGGTGCAGTAGAGTAAGGCATTAACATCAAACCTCAACTTTTTACTTTTACATAATAGTTTAAACTAGCCATTTCTATAACAACAAATCTATCTAATCAGTAAATCCCAAAGTCAATCTAATTATTTTTAATACTGGTTCAAGAAGCAAAATGGCTTCAGGAGCTGCAAGCTTGCATTTCCATATCATTTTAGGAAAGCTAATTTAACAGAATATATACTATAAGTAAAATGACCAAATGATTTCACACTGTAGAGATTTTTTTTCTGAAAAAATGTGTTAGTGTGTCCCTCAGACCAATACTGATTTGCTATCATAGAAGCTTGTTCATTCTTAAACATTTTAACATCCTTTTGGAAGAGATGTTAATAAATCACAAAAAGGTAGACAAGAAATTTATATCAAAAACTATTTTATTAAATAAATCTATTCATAATAGACTATACGTAAAGCTACCTAGTAGCAACATAACTTTCTTTGAAAGGTTTATGGTACATCAAGCTGAGGAGTCCTGCAAGACAAATAGCAACAATAAATTTTAAGATCAGATAAATTATGGTAGGGAGGGGGGTACACGTTCAGACACAAAAATCCCCATTTCCTAATAGTTATGTTAACTTTCACCACTATGTTAAATAAGTACAGGTAGTCCTTGACATACAAGTTTGTTTAGTGACCGTTCAAAGTTACAACGGCACTGAAAAATGTGACTTATGACCATTTTTCAGAGTTATGATCTTTACAGCACCCCCATGATCACGTGATCAGAAGTCAGATGCATAGCAACTGGTATATATTTATGACCGTTGCTGTGTCCTCCAAGGTTATGTGGTCACCTTTTGCGGTGTTCTCACATGCAAAGTCAACGGGAGGCAGATTCACTTAACAACTGGGTTACTAACTTATCAACTGCAGTGATTCACTTAACTGTGGCAAGAAAGGTCATAAAATGGGGGAAACTCACTTAACAAATGTCTCACTTAACAATAGAAATTTTGGGCTCTACCTGTAAACATTCAAAGTTCACCACTCTTATCATCTGCCTCTCAAGTTAAATTACAGCACACTCATTTACTGTATGTTAGCTTATTTGTTTTGGAAATCTTATTCCCACAATTTAGCATTGTTTTTACCTTTAAAAAGAAAAAGGAAATCCAAAGACAGTCCATCTGTCAGGAACAAAGGCATTTCAGCACCAGACGGTTCCCTCTTTTCCTATAAAAAGGGAGAAAAATTAAATACCAACCAATTTTATTGAATCCCTATTCACTTTATATAAGCATTCCCAACCCCCATAAATTCCTCTGCCTTTATAGCAGCACAGCCAGTGCACTGTGTTATGCTAAAATTGTTTTAAGTCAACAAGGCCACACAAAGAGGTATGAAAAGGCATTGCTTTTATTAAAGTACATTTCATTAAAGATGTTGCCAGGCCTGTGACAGTAAAATATTAATTAGTAACGTTCTATCCATCTACTGCTTGCATATTACAGCACTGGGTGAATTAAAAGATAGCTAGACTGGTATTTACAAGGTAAACTCAGTCTCGGAGAAAGTTTAGTAGGATAACAAAACTGTATAGGACGTAAGTAAAATCTGTTCTTACCTACCAGTACAGTAATATAACCTTTCCTTCCTTCTGCTAGTCCTAAGAGCAAGGATCCTTACTCTCGTCTGCCTCCTTCCGATGGTCACTGAGTACTCCCTTCTAGTCAGCAGAAGCCTGCACCTGGCTTATCTGTCCACTTGACTCAAAACACGTGTCTACTCTCAGCTGTAGTAGCGTCTGATCTGGAAGCCATTCGGAGCTATGCTTGCTAGCCGTTCCTAGTAGCTCAAACATCTGCATGCCTCCCGGTTTTGTAATGCTACTTAGTTTTCGGGTCCTGGAGTGCTCTCCTTTGTTGTGGTTATGCTACCATGCCAAAAACGAGTATTATTTCATAAATCCTGAGGTCTTGTCAGGATCCACCTGCTACTGCAAACTCAGCCACGGGAAAAACCCATCAGGACTATTAATTTTGCATTCTAAATTAAGCCAGTCACCAATCAGAAGTTTTATATATAAATACACTTGTACACACACCATATACAAGCACCATTGCATCCATAAACATATTTAAGCACACATTTGTCTTATTTCATAAGACACTAAGTTAGAAATGCTACAGGTGTATTCAGATCGGACAGAAGATTGATTGATGGAAGTATAATGCAATTCCATGACATTATCTATACCCCTCCAATTTTTAAGTACATTTCTACTTCCATCTCGTGGAACAGAAACATACTACCATGTTTAATGGAACCAGAAATTGGAGCCAGTGTACCCATTTTGTATGGTAAGAGTTGCATTAAGTGGGGAAATATATGAAATTTCATAAAATGGAAACTGGTTTCAAAATGTAACTGAGCTTTAACAGAGATGAGAACCTTTTTGGCTCCCTCACAGGAATGAACCAATTTGGGGACAAGTAATAAACTAGTAGCACTTTTAATACCACAAAATTAACTTAAGAGTGCCGTAATAAGATTCACACTATTGTTCTCATGCTAGAATTTCTCAGTACAAAATCTAGTCTACCTTTGAGAAGAGAGCACTGTCAAATTTTAATTTAGACCAATGGATTTTTGCCTAACAGGTATCAATTATATGAACTACCCTGCACAACCTCGTGACCCTTCCCCCCACCATTAGTTGGGATACTTTTATCCATTTTTATTTATTAAATTTGTTTGCTGCCCATCTTCAAACAAGCAATGTGACTCTTACCAATTTTAGCAAATGTTAACATGAGAGGTATTAATTTATACATTCAGCTAGCAGTGGATTAAAAGTCATGTATTTTGCTAGTCTCTTCAGTAGAAAATCTGTTTCCTTTTATTATAAAAGAGATTGCAAGGGAGTCAAAGCAACCTGGTATCAATATCAATAGGAAATTTCCCAGCTTTTCACCGCTGACATTCTCTTGCTGTTGAGCCCAAGAAATTGAAATTTCTATAGTTCAGATAAAATGTTGATACTGTATTGGGGCGACTTAGGTCCAACTGGATAACTATCTCGAGATATTGTAAGCATAGCAGGTTCTAGTAGTGACTTATTTGCCAAATGTCCCATTTCAAGCTCGTTAAGTTGAGCTGCTATGCCTATATGCTGATATGGCCAATCTTTTTATTTGCCTTTAATTCAGCATATAAAATCTCCTGCCTCAGTCACTGGCACTCTTTAAACTCAACCAGAAAAAAAGGGAAGACATGAGCTGAAAAAGCAAACAGGAAAGAACAATGGTCAAGCTACCAAGAAGATGTCCTTATTTAAATAAGGAATTCATTTTGGAAGTGGTCCTTCATTGAGGAAATTTCTGCAAATTTGTTTTTCATGAAATTAAAGATGACACAAAATCAATATATTTGGCTTTGAATATAAAGATTTCTTGGCATTCTGAGAATCATTCTCTGCTATTTGACTCTTCACTAATCTTTTCCATGTAGTGAAAATCAATGTACATTAACTTATAGTAAACTAACTTTACACAGCACATTTAAAAAAAAGACACATTTATTCAGCGTCATGATCAGTCTATTACAGTTTGCAGTCAATAGCATGGGTGTGGAAAAAAATCTACATAAAAACCCTGGTTGGAATGCTTTGCACTTTCCACAGAACACAAAAACTAAAATATCCTGTTATACAGTTAGTCACAAATACAGTCCTGATGTTTGCAAACAAGCGCTTGTCTAACACATGTCTTCATGAGGCAGTTCTACCCTGCCACAACTCTGTTTGGCTGAGTTCACAACTGTGGTAACCTGTAGCTTCCCTGTCACTTCTCTGGCTCTCCTCTCCTGCTAAGCTTTGTTTCCTGTTGAATAACATGGAATAAAGTTGTTAATCTAAACATATTGAGACTCAAGGCTATAATCCAATATCAAGTTGTTCCCCCGATTGCCAATCCATTTATTAGCTTTAACATCTGCATTTTATTCCAAATATGCTTTAACTACAATAACTTGCTCAGCCGTATTATGAGTTACTGTTACAATTCATTTAGTGCTCCATATCTATCCATGCGCAAATGGAGGAAGTCTTACCTAGGAATTAAAACCGCCTTCCACCACCATAGCTACTGCTACTACCAGAGCCCCCATAGCCACCTAAAAAGAATAAGTAAGTTATCTTAAATGGGAATGGGTAAAAAAAAAAAAGAAACCGTTTAGAAAAAACAGACTACTGTCTTTATGAGAAAGAATGAGGAAACTGTGAGGGCTGACCTCAGTTTTTCATGTCAATCATCCAAGAATTCTACTAGAAATTAATGTGATCCATTTTCCTCCTAGTCAATTAGATCATGCACTTACCACCACTTCCACCATAAGGGCCAGAGCTCCTCCCTCCAAAGTTTCCTCCTTTCATGGGCCCAAAATTTGAAGACTGGTTGTTGTAACTGCCAAAATCATTGTAGCTTCCTCCACTTCCAAAGTTGCTTCCTAAACAGAATAAAAATCATCCACAATTTTACAAGACCCCAAATATTTCATCTATGAAATTCCTTCAGATCTTTCTAGGTATTTTGCCAAGTATACTGAGTATACTTAAATGAAGGCACATGCTAAACCTAATACAGTAGACTGCAAAAATTCATACTACAAATAGATGGCAGCAAATATTTGGGTTTTTGTTTTTGCAATTCTCTAGACCTCAAGGCAAACCTTTTAGGTTGGGCATGTCAAAAATTTCCTAACTTGACTCTGCTGGTACATCACCACCTCCACCACCCCACGAGAAACAATTTTCTCCTCCTCCCTATCTAGGTCACCCTGAACAGCAGCACCCAGCAACTTGGAACTGAATCTGAGCCTGGGCCTCGCCTTCAGCCCTAGCACTACTGCCACTCAAAAAGGCCACTTTGTGTTGCTCCCCAAGGAGTGTAACCCTTGGGGAATGGTGCAATTGCTCCCACAGCTCAGTTCTCATATGGCCTCTTGAAGTTGGGCAAGAGGGCCATGCTCTCCTTCTCTGGAGCCTCTGTAAATTGCACAAGAGGGTCTTACTGCTTAAAAAAACCTTTTTTTAAAAGGTGGCTATGGGGAACCAGTCTGTTACACCTGAAGAACCCAGGCCATTTTTATGCAGCCTCTGCAAATCAAGTTGTACTAGATAAAATAACAATCTTAGTGCTCAAAATCAAATTGACACTTACCCCCTCCGCTGCCACCACCAAAGCCGCCCCCGCCGTTGTTGTATCCATCATAGCTTCCACTGCCACCATAACCCCGGCTTCCTCCAGAATATCCAGGGCCACTGCCTCCATAACCTACAAAGCATGTAAGATACTCAATCGTATATTTTACAAATCTCTAAAATGAAGACTATTTTAACAATTTTTAAATTTTATGTATGCGATAAAGATACATATACCCTAAAAATAAATCAACATGTAGCGATATAATAGCTTATGAAAAACAGCAACTTTCAAAAGCTATATGAACTTACCATCATTGCCAAACCCATTATAGCCATCTCCGCTGCCTCCGTATCCTCCTCCTCCTCCTCCTCCTCCACCACCACCACTGCGGCTGCCAAACCCACCTGAGGAAAAAATAAAATATTAACATATTGATCTTACTTCAGATGTATGGTGAACTTCTGATAAAGTCACTCACACACATAAGTTTGGCATTTCTGTTTTTTAAAAAAAAGTAGAAGTATATAGAAAAGATACACAGATCCAAAGTACCGCTTAATTCCAGAAAGAAACCCAATAAGATGCAATAATGCATTCCTTTAAGTCCTTACTGTGATTAACATCTTAAAATGAATTTTAAATCTTCAAAAACCTTACTTACCACGGCCTCCAAAATTGCTACCACGGTTGAAACTGTCACCACCGCCAAATCCACCTCCACGCCCACTGCCAAAACTTCCAGAGCTACTGCGACCTATGAACAACAACATGTAGCATTCTTGGAAAATGTCACTAGAGTTATATCTGTTATATACTGTAGTTAAATACTGCACACTTACCTCGCTGACTGGAAGAGGCACTGGCCATTTCCTGTTTTGACAAAGCCTTTCGGACTTCACAATTATGTCCATTTACAGTATGGTATTTCTGAACTAGACATGAAAAGATAAAATAGTATCAAAATCTCCGTAGAAGCTACATATAGAGAAAACAGAACAAGTTAGGGCACAGCTAAAAGGATGAAATAAGATACTTACTGACAATCTTGTCCACAGAGTCATGATCATCAAAAGTAACAAAGGCAAACCCCCTCTTTTTGCCACTGCCTCGATCAGTCATTATTTCTATAACTTCAATTTTGCCATACAGTTCAAAGTACTCCCTCAAATGGTGCTCCTCTGTATCTTCCTTAATCCCCCCAACAAAGATTTTCTTCACTGTCAAATGTGCTCCAGGTCTCTGGGAATCCTATGAAACAGGACAAACACATTTTAAACTCTTAGTATTTGTGGCTGCTTGGTGATTATCCATATTGCCAGAGAACACATGATGTATCTTAAAGACATGGGTATTTAAAATTTCAAGCCTATCAATTTCAAATTTTAACATACTATAACCCTTAATTTCTCCAACCTGGCAGCGCAAAAAAACAATTATTTCAATCTCAGCCAACATATTAATAGAGTAGAAGGGAGGAGGAGCAATTAAAACTAAATTTTGTGTTTTGTTCCAACTGCAATTCATGGATGATTTTTTTTTAAAAAGGAGAACTTATTTAAGAAAATTTATATGGACATCTGTCTTTTAAGCTCTAAGTTTGCACAGCTCATAGCAAGAATCATAAAAACAAAATAATTTAAACTAAAAGCTATTAAAATTTAAAATAAAAAAAATTAAACTAAAGATGCCTAATGCAGCAATTATTAAGCCAACTATATTATCAATGTTCTGTGTAGGATACATGACTGTAATATTTTGGGCTTCCAGCATTTTTGCTAAGACTTTGAACCTGTTCACTATGCATACAACAGTAGTTTTTCTTACCTCTCTAGATACTGCTCTCTTTGGTTCAACAACTCTGCCATCAACCTTGTGTGGTCGGGCATTCATGGCAGCATCAACCTCTTCCACTGTTGAGTAAGTGACAAATCCAAACCCCCTGGAGCGCTTAGTATTTGGATCTCTCATTACCTAAGAGGAAACAATATACATTTTTGCTCTAAAATACACAATTTATTAAATTTGTTTGCCACCCATCTTGACACAAGCTGACATATACTTACCACACAATCTGTAAGTGTGCCCCATTGCTCAAAATGATTGCGGAGGCTCTCATCTGTTGTCTCAAAACTCAGGCCACCAATAAAGAGTTTTCGCAGCTGTTCAGGTTCCTTGGGGGACTGAAACAGAAAAGTAGGCAACACTAGGAAGGATATGATCACAGCGTTTAATGGTGGTGGTGGTGGGGGCATAATGAAAATAAGCATGATTTATTCAGCGTATAATACCAGGTCCCATCAGCCAGAGCCAGATAAAAAGTACAGTAATTAGCTATTTAAGAAATAGGAAGTGCTTTTAGCACATGCACAAGCAATATAGCTGTTGTGAGTACCAGAAGCAAGCTCATAAAACCTAAAAAACAATTTCTGACTTGGTGTTGTGACTTTTTTCTGGTTAGGTTTTTATCTAACAACTGCAAAACCTAAGTATAAATAGTCCTTGACCTACGACCAAATTTGTGAAGCTAAGCAAGACAATTAATTTTCCACATTTTACAACCTTTCTAGTCACAATTATTAAGTAAATCATTGCAGTTAAGTTGCAGTTGCATATAGTTAAGTGAATCTGGCTTCCCCCTTGCTTTGCTTGTCAGGTGGTCACAAAAGGTGGTCACATGACCTCAGGGCAATCTTCATAAATACATGAGTTACCACACTTCCAAATTTTGATTATATGACATGGGGATGCTGCAATGATTGTAAGTATGGAAACCCAGTTATAAGCCACCTTTTTCTGTGGCCTTGTAACTTCAAACTGTCACTACAAAAATGGTTGTAAATCAAAGACTACCTGTAATTTAGAGATCACTCAGAAAATGTAGCCTTATTTTTTTCTTTGAGTCATTCTGTGGCGTCATAAAATGCAAACTTTCACCCTACATCAATTAACTGCTTTGCTTGTTTATGTACACAGAATCCCAAGACAATAAATAGAACATTAACATTAGCATGCACCTCTAATCCAATTAAGGTGTCTAAAGCATTTACTGTACATTGTTGGCTGCTTTTGTATTGTTACACACTATAAGGAATTATATTTTAGAAACAAAAGCCACTGTTCTGATATGCCCCAAAAAGGAGAAATACAACAGATCGTCCTTTAAAGGCAATACAGGAGTGCAATTAGGCCTACCAAAACAGTATCAGTACCGTCTTAATAACTTTACTCCCATTTTCCCAAATAAGGTGTATTTTAGTGTTTCCAGCAAAGTAGTTGCTCTGATACAAAGGAGTAAACGTAACATTTAAGGGGGAAAGGTGAGATTACGTTCCAATTTCCAACATTGTATAGCAACCTCAAAATTTATAATAAAACACATACAATGGCTGATGCAATACGGCTTTCTCAGCCACCTATTTGCCAATGTAAGTGCTTTCAAAATTTTAAAACTCTTAACTAGAGCTTCCTAGGGCACAAGTCTTGGTTCAGAATGGGCATGCATTCTCTTCTCACCCCCACATAAAAAATCACCCTAAGGAAAAGGAAGAAGAGCCACCCGGCCGTCTCTTCCCATTTGCAGAGAAGTTGGAGCAGAGAAGCGTGAAATTAAAAGGCCGAGATACCAGCTACCAGAGACAAAGCAAGGGAGCACGTGGCCTTCCCATCCCCCCCCCACGCAAACTCCGAACTGCTCCGTGGAAGTGCGCAGGCGCCCGCTTCCATAGCACGGCCCGCCGCACGGCGCAAGCGCAGCCATGAAGAGCGCAGGAGATGGCAGCTGCGAACGCCACGCACTGGAAAAGATGGCGCCTAAGCTAGCAACACAACGCGCATGCGCAGTTTTGAAGTCACCGTGGGGGAATGGGGGGGGGGAAGTAGGCCCAACGGGAGAAAAAGAAAGGCCTACTACAAAGGAGACTCAGAAAAAGCCAAACGCGGACAAGCGGCAGAAAAAGACGAGCGCAAAAGGAAAACAATGCATTTGAGTAGCGGGAATGAGGAGAGAAACGGTATTTGTAACACTTACTGCGTTAGGCGACAGATCGCACCCATAATCAGACGATCCCTAAAGGCAAAGGAAACATAATTCCACAAAAACAAGCCACTGGTATAGAGTCGTAAAAACAAAATAAAAATGCCCGTCATAGGCTCTTACCTCAGATTTGGACATCTTGGCGGTAGCAAATGGGTAAGGCCGGCCTTCTTCACGGACGACGCTACCTCACACTGCACCCGATACCGAAAGGGGCAGAGTCACCCGTGCGTCGTCGCCTCACTATCAACACCCACCCCTGCCCACTGTCATTGGATGGCTGTGTAGCTTTTGTCGATGCCTATTGGTCAATAGGCAAATAGTCTGCTCCTTAGTGGACAAATACGCAAAGTTACGCCCGTTTACTCTTCATTGTCCCACCTCCTTTGTCTTTCTATTGGTTGAATTTCTGTCACTCCTTCGACTTGGTGAATTTTCCCGCCCTGTACCCCTAGAACTGCAGCTGCAAGGCAACACCCTTCTCCTTCACATTGTTTCCTTCTCATTGGAGCATTCGGAGAGTAAGTCGTTCTGATTGGCTTTTACGACCGACCATCTTTATAGAGATTGGTCTATCTTCTCTTCATTCATTATCATAGAGGCGGGAATTAAGTTCGTGTTCTACACGGGTTTAGGTCGGTGGTTAGAACTATATTCATCCCTGTGGTGGTGAAGGTACATGCCAGGGTAGAAGGGGAAAAAAAGATCGTTTTATGTATAAAACTTGCTTCCAGGCAGGCGTACACGGTGAGGCGTATTGGTACATATGCGCATGCGTTTTGAAATATATCCGCCGAAGGAACGGTTGAGGAAGATAGTAAGGAGGTGCGCGCGCCTCACGCCAGCGCGGTGAAGCTGGGAAGGGGGCGGAGGGGCTAGCGCGTGCGCATTAGAAAGCTGTTTTGGCGGGCGTTGCGCAGAAGCGGTGGCCGTGAGGGGGTACAAACCAGGGAGGGGGAAGTTGGTTTCGTACCGAGCCGTTACTTTCCCCAGGTGAGCGACCACGGGAAACAGTCTTGGCGGGGAGCGCGTTACCGAGAGCCAGTGATTCTTCGGAAGAGGGTGTGGTTTCGGTGTGATTGGGAACCTGATTGACTGAGCCGTGAGGCACCGTTGGGAAGAGGGCGGGGCTTGCATCTTGGGCGGAGCCCTCAAAAGTGAGTGACAGCCGAATGAGTGAAAGCTTGAGGTAGTTAACAGCGTCAGAACGTTGAGATCCCGTGTGTGAAGTAACTGGCGTTTTAACCAACGAGGGTGCTCCGTTTGTCTTCGGGAGGGTTGGCCCGGTGCCCTTTGATTGATGTGCAGTCTGGCCAATAAACGGCTACAAGGAGCCTTCCTTATGGAAGCGGGTGGGGGGAAATCTAGGAGTGAAAAGCGTTCCCGCCGTGACTCCACCAGCTCAGTGGATAGGCGCTCATTTGGCTTGCGTCTTACTCTGTTTCCCATGCAGAATTTCTCGCCAAGCTTTTTTCCCCGACCACAAAAGAGTGGGAGTCGTTTTTCTATAAAAGTGGTGGCCGGGTATCTGCACCTTCAATGGTTTCTGTATTATGTATGGATAATTTTACAAACATTTTTCAAAAATAAAAATAATCGTATCTAGTTACTTGACCGTCCTTTCCTGTGCATCCGTACTACTTTAGGCGGTCCCGTAATTACCTGCAAGCCAGTATCAGGAATGTGACGGTTGCAACTCTGATAAATTTAAACCTGAATATCCCAATAATTGCATGAGACGAACTACTTTATATGCATACATTCTAGAGCATTTTTATTTACTGTGATAAACATTTGTAATTCTATAAGACCTGTTTTACTATTTTTGTTGGTTTATATATTGCTTTAAGAAAAATAGAACTCAGAGGTGGGTTAATTTTTGTCCAGTCTGGCAACATTTATGTGAGATCTCATATTAAGTTCCTAAGAAATGACTGTGGAGAATTTTGTTGTGATATACGTATATATTTTATCTATAATAACATAGCCGTATGTAGCCATTTCTATTTTTTAATTGAAAGAACTTGTGGAACTAATAAAGCATCTGGATGTTATTAGTAAATTTCATCGACTCTTAAAAATATGAAAGCAACATTTTCATGCAATAAAGTTTCTTCCCCTTTGTGTTCATCCTGGACTGTCTCAAAGGTACTTTTTCAAGAGGCAACTGGACTTCCTTGTTTTTCTTGACATTTTGCTTCTCATCCAAGAAGCTTCTTCAGCTCTGACTGGATGGTGGAGAATGGAAAGATTTATACTCCTTGCAGACAGCTGGTCCCTCCTCTTGGTTCAATTTTGATGTAGATGGCCTCTTTGACCTCTCTTTCAAACCAGCAGTCCTCTCTGTCCAAAATGTGGACTTTGTTGTCTTCAGAAGAGTGCCCTTTGTCTTTAAAATGCAAATGGGACTGCTGAATCTTGTCCTGATAGGTTTTGTTCTCCTATGTTGTGCCATGCGTTTATGATGTGGTTGCTTTGTTTCCTCAATGTACAAATCTGCACATGGCTCACTGCTTTGTACTGCATTTACCACATTGCTCAGTTTGTGTCTGGGTGTTTTATCCTTGAGGTGGACAAGCTTCTGCCTTAGTGTAGTTGGGTTTGAAGTGTGCACATATGTTGTGTTGGCTGAAGATCCTCTTGAGCTTTTCTGATATTCCTGCAACATGTGGAATGACAATGTTGCTTCATTTATTGTTCTTTGTCTGTTATGGTGGGGCTCCGGTTGGGTCTTTTTTGAGATTTGATGAAGGCCCACTTGGGATAGCCACACGTTCTTAGGGCTTCCTTAATGTGTTTTAGTTCTTTTTCTTTCCTACCTTTGCTGGTAGGCAGGCCTTCAGCTTTGATAATGGTGCAGGGTTCTGATAATTCCCAATTTGCTCCAGTGGGTATGAGAATGAAAAAATATATATTGTGTGTATATACAATATATAATATATGAAGTGTGTGGGTCTTCTGTAAACTCCAGTGTTAAGGCTTCTGTCTTCCTTAATGTGTACTGCACAATCCAGGAAAGCTAGATTATTTTCCTTAACATCTTCCCATGTGAATTTGATGTATCTGATGTATTATAGAAAACCATGGTCTCATCCGGATCCAGTTTTAGTTTCCAAATGTTGCTGACGAAGCCTGTGAATTGTTGATGTGATGGGTGGTGTTGCCAACCAGAGGAGCTAATAAGGTGGTTAGATGTTTTGCAATTTTGTAGGTGATGTGCATCTTCCTATATCAGTGCCACCTGATAAAGGAAGATGCACAGTCATCCTGAACACAGATGACTACAAGGCCAAGGTGAACAGTTTTCTGAAGGACACTGCCACATATGGGACCTGAAGAGATCCCACAATAGTTGCAAGAAAAAGGTCATTAATTTCTTGCAACAACTACTGAAGGACAAGGCCATCAACAAGCCACAATACTAGTATCTACCTTGGGCAAGCCATATGGACTCCCCAAAACTCCACTTAGACCAATTGTCATCAGCATCAGTTCTCTCACAACATTGCAAAACATCTAACCATCTTATTAACTCCTCTAGTTGTCAACACTACCGATCACATCAGCAATTCACAGGACTTCATCAGCAAGGCTTGGAAACTAAAATTGGATCCAGATGAGAACATAGTTTCCTATGATGTAACTTTCCTCTTCACCTGCAATTCAACAACTGAAGCTGTATGGTAGTGAAGAAACGATTCCTGCAAGACAGCACTTTAGGTGACAGAACCAACCTCACCCCAGACCACATATGTGCCATGCTGGACCTGTGCCTTACCACTACCTATTTAAAATATAGTGAAGGTTTCTACAGAAAAAAACATGGCTGCGCCATTGGTTCACCTGTGTCCCCTATTGTGGCCAATCTCTACATGGAAGAGGTAGAAACCAAAGCCCTAAATTCCTTCACAGGAGTTCCACCCACTCACTGGTATAGTTGTGTGGGTGATACTTGGGTCAAGATCAAAACACAGGAATTGGAACTGTTCACCAACTAGATCAAATTCACTCAGGAAGATGTTAAGAAAAATAATCTAGCCTTCTTGGATTGTGCAGTACACATCAAGGAAGACAGAAGTCTTAACACTGAAGTTTACAGAAAACCCACATACAGAGATCAATATTTACTTTTTCATTCTCATACCCACTGAAGCACAAATTGGGAATTATCAGAACCCTGCACCATTATCAAAGCTGAAGGCCTGCCTACCAGCAAAGGTAGGAAAGAAAAAGAACTAAAACACATTAAGGAAGCCCTAAGAACGTGTGGCTATCCCAAGTGGGCCTTCATCAAATCTCAAAAAAGACCCAACCGGAGCCCCACCATAACAGACAAAGAACAATAAATGAAGCAACATTGTCATTCCACATGTTGCAGGAATATCAGAAAAGCTCAAGAGGATCTTCAGCCAACACAACATATGTGCACACTTCAAACCCAACTACACTAAGGCAGAAGCTTGTCCACCTCAAGGATAAAACACCCAGACACAAACTGAGCAATGTGGTAAATGCAGTACAAAGCAGTGAGCCATGTGCAGATCTGTACATTGAGGAAACAAAGCAACCACATCATAAACGCATGGCACAACATAGGAGAACAAAACCTATCAGGACAAGATTCAGCAGTCCCATTTGCATTTTAAAGACAAAGGGCACTCTTCTGAAGACAACAAAGTCCACATTTTGGACAGAGAGGACTGCTGGTTTGAAAGAGAGGTCAAAGAGGCCATCTACATCAAAATTGAACCAAGAGGAGGGACCAGCTGTCTGCAAGGAGTATAAATCTTTCCATTCTCCACCATCCAGTCAGAGCTGAAGAAGCTTCTTGGATGAGAAGCAAAATGTCAAGAAAAACAAGGAAGTCCAGTTGCCTCTTGAAAAAGTACCTTTGAGACAGTCCAGGATGAACACAAAGGGGAAGAAACTTTATTGCATGAAAATGAAATAGAATAGAATAGAATAGAATAGAATAGAATAGAATAGAATAGAATAGAATAGAATAGAATAGAATAGAATAGAATAGAATAGAATTCTTTTATTGGCCAAGTATGATTGGACACACAAGGAATTTGTCTTGGTGCATACGCTCTTGGTATACATAAAAGAAAAGATACATTCGTCAAGAATCATAAGGTACAACACTTAATGATAGTCATAGGGAAACAGTCAATATAAATCTTAAGGATACCAGCAACAAGGTTACAGTCGTATGTGGGAGGAGATGGATGATAGGAATGATGAGAAGATTAATAGTAATGCAGACTTAGTAATTAGTTTGACAGTGTTGAGTGAATTACTTGTTTAGCAGTGTGATGCTAAATTTTTTAAATTTTTTTTGGGAGGGGGAATTATGGTTGTAAGTCAAGGACTACCTATGTATAGTTAGCTTCTCACTAGTACCTAGTCTGCCCAAGGACAGTTTATGCCTGATAACATGATTGTATATACATATCAAGTACATAGAGCCAGTTTGGTCTAGTAGTTGAGATACCAGGCTTGGTCACTTAGTTGCAAGCCCCTCCTTAGCCATGAAAGCCAGCTGGATGACTTTGGGCAAATCACTCTTTCTTAGCCCAACCCACTTCACAGGGTTATTGTTGTGGGGAAAACAGGAGAAGGAAAATGTGTTGGATATGTTCACCACCTTGAGCTATTTGTAAAAACAATAAAGGAGGGATCCAAATTAAATATACAGTTCTAAATTGGTTGCTGGAATGGTGGTAAAGTTGTGGTTGCTTCTCAGTAATAATTAAGAACTACATGTACATATGGTGTAGCATGCTTGGGGAAAAAACACAACGGGGAAGTCAGTGCAGTTCTGGGATATTAGATTCAAAATGTTCTTAATTGTTCTATTGACCCCCACACTTGCAGTGTTTTTCATGTTGACCATATATAGCCATAATATCCTATTAATAGTGCATTTAAGCGTGAGCCTGGCTTACATGGAACTCTATACATTGTAAAGTTTACAGGTAAGTGCTTTTTACACCCTAATTTTTTGTTTAGTATTTAGCATGGAAGAGATAGTTGTTGCCTATTTACAGTAATCTGCACAGATAAATAGTATCCTGATTATCATAAACTTGATGACTCAAGAACCGAAGAAAACTGAAGAGTAATCACAAGGATTCAGCTTGGAACATGGTAGCATTCAGGAGATTTCAAGAAAGATTCCTCTTGAAATGTAAAAAATTGATTTCTTAATCTCAACATGAATTATGTTGGTATGTTTCAGGTTATTTTCTAGTAAAAATAAAATTGGTTTGCTATTAAATGGAAGATTTACTCAAAATAAGAACAGAATCTAATCTTCTGGCTGTTTATCAAATGTACTATTTACACTAGCTTTATTTTTGTTTAAAGATAATATTTTTTCTGTTTTTCTATTATGTACACAAAATAAGTAACACAGTTTTGCTTAATGAGATCTATATTTGTAAAAACCATTGAACAAAGCAGGAATAACTTGTTAAAAAAAGTATATATGATTGAGGTACACATGAACATAGCTTACATGAGCAAAAGATAAAATATTTATTAAGGAAAGAAAAAGTAGTTGCTTTCTATGCAGAGCTTGAAACTCAGAACATTAGAATGCTTATGCAATGGTGGGAGCCCTGAAATGACAATGTACTCATTGATATGTTTCTTGGTGATCATCAAACTCTTAGCTTGCTAAATGTTGTTTGTGGGTAGTTTTCAACTCTTTTCCAATTAAAACTATCATGCTGCAAAGCAAACCACCAGCCTCAAGTCAAACTTTCATTTTAAGTAATGCTTTATGACTCCAGAGATGGAATTAGAAAAGAGGAATAGGTGAATGCAATAATAATGCCCACATAACTCCCAAAATTCTAAGTGTGCCAATTGACCCAAATAATGTTGGAAATCCTTGCAAAAGGCAAAAAAGGTTCCCTATAGACTTACGTGGATGATCAGATTGTATGTAACCCTTCTAATGATTTTCTAGTTCTTCGATATAGACGTGAGTCCATACTGTAGTTTTAAATGCAATCTGTAATTTTTAGCAAATCAGAACTTCTGACTGCAAAATGAAGTAGTGGCAGACTCAATTCATTGTTACCTGTTTCTGTCATGCCTGGAAGCCATATTACCTCTGTGCCTTGAGGATCCAGGCCTGCCACAATCATACCGTGGGAAGTTGGGAGGGGGGATTGCGAGTGAAGTAGAGATAGCCATAACAAACTTCTCTAAGAGAAGTTCAAGGCCATGGTGTCTGGCAGCTGTGCAAAGAAGAAATTGGAGGGTGTCTTCTCTTCAGGAAAGAACTGATTGGAGCTGTGTGGATGTGTGGGAGATGTGGGCAACGTCTTGAACTTTCTTGTGGGTGAGGAAAGCCCGGAAGCTTTCAGATTCGGGTTTTCCCAGATGTGCCAATATGACATCCCTAATAAAAGTTAGCTTTGAGGAACTTCAAGCCTCGGAGTTTGATTTCATTGGGGGTGTTACTTGGAACCCTGACAGTTTCATTGTCCCTTCATTAAGAAAAGTAAACTAGGTATGGGGGAGATTTCTGTACATAGTGTGAATCCAATCCAAGAATTTAAAGCACATTTCCCTATATTAGATTAATAAATCAAAAAAGTCTCTAGATTAGCTACTTTGAAAAAGGTTTTTTTTTTGCTCTCTGGGAGGAATGTAATCTCTAAATTATCCAGAAATTTTGGTGCACCAGATAGTATCCAAAAAGTTAATTTCTCAAAGTACATTGATGAAAACAATACACTCATTCTCTGAATATTAAATTAACAGTGTCCTCCAGAAAATTCAGTACAACTCTCTGAAAGTTTTTTTTCTAACCGTCTTTGTTAGGGTTTGTACATAGACATCACTTCCATTGAAACTACCACTGATTCCCTTCCCTCCTATTGCAGCATTTAATATTGCTACAGTTTGCTACCATAACGACCTACATTGTTGTAGATGCAGTTCCATTTTGGTTATAAGCATGGTCATAAAAGTCCTGACTATTATATCCCTATTATTACTCTAAGAGCAAATTTTTATCATGTGTTTTATTACATGTGTAATCTCATCCTTGTTTCAAAGATCTCAAATTGGTATCTTCAAAAAACTGGCATGGCTGGGAAATATCACACTAGCTTTTCAATTTTTAACCTTTTGAATCATGTAATAATTCCTTCTGTGATCTAGAAAACATAAGTGTGTTCTTATGGGAATTGTCTTATCAGATTAACTGATATCTGGCAATCTTGAACAAATGTTAACTATGGTATATTCAGTGTGGAGTCATATGTTATTAATCAGATAAGATAAATGGATGATCTTTCAGAGTGATTCCTGAAATGGGCACAATCATATTTTAGGTAGAAGGAGTTCTCTAATTTTATATTCAGAAGAATGGAAATACTTGATCATCTACCTGATCTTATAACCACAACTGGGATCAGAATTTCCACTGCTGTGGTCATAAAGTGCCATGTCACATGATTGTATTGCTTAAGGATGACAATTTCAGCACTCCCCATTACTATCATTACGCAAACTCTATTAACTGTTAGCCAAGGACCCACACAAGCCAAGGCAAACCATTTGGGGCTTTGTCCCTCCCAGCTCAAGCCTGAGTAAGGAAAAGGAGTGCCGCTAACTCCCCTATTTGCCCCATTGCAGCTCGGGCTTCTTGACATCTTGCAGCCCTGGAACTGCAAAAAGGCCCTGAACCACAGTGTGAAGCCCAGATCCAACCTGGCCCAGCAGTGCAGTGCAAAGGGGCTTCTTGGTGTGCTTCAGCTCTGGGGCTGCAAGATGGCCCTGAGCCACAGCACAGTTTGGCTGTAGCATGGTGCAAAGTCACAGCTGCCCTAATAGTCCTTATCATCTTTCACTCCAAGACCCCTGTTGCCCTGTCACCCTGATCTTTGCAAGGCAGCTGTTAGCCATGTGGCCATCTTCCTCAGGTCTTGCAAAGAAACTACTCCACAACATGAGGAAGAGAGCCTCATGCAGCCAGCAGCTATCTCAAAGGGTCAGGCCAGACACACCTCATCAGCAGTGGGAGCAAGAAGATGGTGAATGTCAGTTGGGACAGCAGCATGCAGGATGGCAGGGGATTAAAAGGACATAGGGGAAGATGGGTTGGAGAGTTGAAGCTCCCTTGGGGTCATGTGAGCAGGCTGCCAAGTGCCTTAATTTTGATCATGAGGCTGTCCAATCACAACTTCAGAGACGGATCATAAGTCCCTTTGTCAGTGCCACCAGAACTTTGAACAATCACTTATTTAAAAGGCAGATGAAGCCATTTATGTTCAAAATTAATAAATAGTATATATGTCTTAGTAAGGTTTTTTTTAACACAGAGTATTATTTTTATTCCCTTCAATGATTTGATCCTTAAATTAGGTAATAGGGATTCCTTGTTAATAAAAATATGAGATAAAATTATTAAGCAGTATGAAACAGCTGTGTTACAAAACAGAATCAGGCAATCAGAGACAGTTATGGAATGAGTTTCATTTGCTGCCAGAGTAAATGCAGAGTATTCATTAATATATACTATAGAAGCAAATCCATGAATTGTTAAACTGGAAGAAGAACCATGTACACAAGTGGTTTAAAAATAGGTTTCATCAGACAATTGGTGATAGCATAAGTTACTGCTATTGCTATAAAATAAATGTAAATAATGACAGAAATTTTGTAGATCATATTTTGACACTAATTTTAAGTTTCTATGTTCAACATTTTAATTGTTTTAAATTAGACATTATCAATAGATAATTATAAGGCAGGTGTCCTAAAAATAACTAATTTGTAATAATTTGTAATGAATAGCAATTTAAAGATGTGGTTTTTAGAAACTATATTTAATTCAAAATAGATTATCCAGGAGACAGTAGATGGTCATTCTTGTCTGGGCTTAAGCTAAGCAAGGCTTGAACTTGGTTGATAAAAACTATGTTTAAATTTTTAAATTTTGAATCTGCCCTATAAACTTGAGATATTTAATTTAATTCTATTTCCTAACTAAACCATTTAATTGTATTTTAATCGGTTATTGAACATCTGTATCACATGTATTTATCGTTTAACTGTTCACCACCCTGAGTCCTTCGGGAGTAGGGTGGTATATAAATTAAATTAAAATTTATTTATTTATTTATTTATTTATTTATTTTTAGATTTCTATACCGCCCTTCTCCCTGGGGACTCAGGGCGGTGTACAGCCAAGTAAAAACACATAATATAAACAATTAAAAACCAATTAAAAAGAATATCTAAATTTGGCCCAGAAATTTAAAAAACACCCCACTTTAAAATCATTTAAAAGGCTTATTTAAAATAAATATTAAATTTATAATAAATATTAAACTTATTTAAATTTATTTAAAATAAATAAATAAATGGCTGAAGTATCAGGGAGTATCATGGATATACCTAGACTGGAATTAAAAAAAAAACCAGAAGAAGGCAATAGCAAATAAGAAAACTACATGGACACATCCATAAAATCACTAGGAATCAGGCTTGTCTCAAATGAAGCTTTGCTTTTTACGAATAGTTCTGGACAACTGGGTAATATGTTCTTTAATGATAAGTTGTATTATGGATGGATTTTAATTAAATATTTCCACAAAGTTTCTATTATGAAATAAAAACTATTCTTCCTTTCTTCAACAAATCTTTGTGAATGCCCTCAAAATCTGCTCTAGAATTGTCCTGGCCAAGTGAGAAATGATTTTATAGAAAAGGCATATGTATTGGATCCTGCCTTATATACTTAAAATATATAAATATTAGAGTTCAGTTGCATAGCATGATATTAGTATTTACATTTTATTAGTGTATTATTAGTTTTGTTCTAAAGGCCTCATTCATCTGATAAAATTGTAACTACTGGTAAGTTAATATTAAACAAATGTGGGCTTCTGCTTCAGAAGATATTAGTTGTGATTGGAAATTATTTTGAAGGAGGATGAATATTCACATCAAAGTTGCTAAGGGTGGTACTGATAGTTTAGTATATTAATATGACCATAAATGTTGAAAATGGTAGTTTCTCTTAAATTATACTATGGACTGACAGCTAAAATGAGATTGGCAGCACTCACCAAACTATTTGAAGAAATGGGGACATTTCAGCAATGAATATCAAAAGTCATCTGATACGGACATTTCATTTGGACATCATAGAAACTGACAAGCAACTAACAAAATGATGGCTATATATTGCCATCTCTTTAGTTCTCCAGATTTCAGTGGCTTGTAGCTATATTTGCAATTAATATTAAAATGATTTTAAATTCAAGCAATGTTTTTATTGTCTGAATAAACTGAAATGTTGAGTTTTATACATCAATCATACTTAAAATCGCAAATGAACTTACATATGATTCATTTTATAAACTCATGGTGATTTTACCTATAAAAATAATGTTGCTTTCCACCACCACCCCCAAATTACCTTTTATTTGTTGCAGCCACCCCCTCCACTCCCAGTTTCTTCAAAATTATCAGAAGAGCTACCTGTAGTGACAGCTGAGTATCAGGAGTGGAAAAATAAAAGTGATTGTATGGAGCCAACTGAATTTTTCTACCCGTTGAAGCGTCTTTAACAGCCACAAATACACTGATCTCTTGTTAGAAATCAGCATTGTGAGATGTATAAAGGCTGCTTGAACAAACTTTGATCAAATAACATGAAGTGGATGGATTTTCCCTGTATCGATCATATAAGAGACATTTCTATTATATTTTTCTTTATCTTGTGGTCAGATGAATATCTAGTACAAGGATGGATAATGCAGGGATCCATCCAGACTTTCAATATCCCATTTATACCTTCCTCCCCATCGGAAAATCATGCTACTAAAAATTCAATACCAAAATAGCTGAGACTTGACAGTTGAGTATTTATCTTTTTTAAATTGAGGGAATGGAGTGTGAGACCTAGAGTATTCCCACTCCCTTTCCATTTCCATTTGCATCATTAAAACAGCTTAGATTCCAAAGTTGGCTCCATCAGTTCTGATGAGGCCACTACAGATTGTCCTTTCTTATGACCGCAATTGGGACTGAAATCTTGATGGGTGAGTGAAGTGGTCACTAGGTGAGATGTCATGTGACCTTTTCGTTCAACACACTGTTTAGTGAGAATCACAGGTTGCTAAGTGGACAGATATGGGGTATGGGGTACCTTAGAGTGGGGAAGGCCCTGGGGGGCCTGGTGCAGACTGTATGATTTGAGGGATGCTGCAGTGCAGTACAAAGCATCAGTTACTTTTGAAAACCTCAGCCACCCCAGCCTGGCCCAGCAGCATGTGTAAAGCTGTCATGCTCCCAGAAACCTCAGATGCATACCCAGAGTGCTTACAACTGTACGGTTGCCACAACTCCTGCCACTCCCACCTGCCCCCCCCCCATCTATGCCAATTGGCCATTCTGCACATGCAATAGGGAGACTTGGGGGTGAAGTAGAGGTCTGGGGGCCAATTCTCATTGCCCCCAGGCTTCTACTTCAACTTCAGCACTGCCACTGCCAGAAAAATGCCACTTTAAGCCCTAAACTGTATACTTCACAGGATCTACTGTGGCTCATTTTGATATTTTTCTCCTGCTGCTCCTAACCTATGGGAGGCAGCTGTTGAACATGCCAGGCCTTCTTATTAAGGCTATTTTCTAACCCAATTAATGTCCCCTCATAGTATTTTAGAATGATTTGAGGAATGAGGTTTCCAAAGGACCATGAGATATCCCAATTCTAACAATCCTTTAGAAACCTCATACCCCAAATAATGTGATTTAGGGAATGAGGCTTCCAAAGGATGTAAGGATAGGACGCCAGCCTCGAGAATGGCATGAGATGGTCTCGGTAAGAAGGCCTGGCATGACCAGCAGCTGCCTTGCATAGACAAGGTACACCTCTTAACAATGGGAGAAAAACATTGAAGGTGAGAGACGTGTGGCAGATCCAGTGGAGCACAAGGCAATGAGAGCAATTGAGGCTTAGTGGCAGTGGAGGCATTTGGCTTGAAGTAGAGGCCTAGGTTTTATGGCAGTTGGTTGAGATTACTGAAAGCACTGGTCCTCTACTTTAGTCCAGCTCCAGCATTGCCACTATCAGGTGCTACTGCAGGGCTGCCAAAAGGGCATAGAATCGGGGAGGTAGGCAGGTGAAGAAATTGAAGTGTCCTTTGGTTGTAAGTGCAGATGGGCTGCCAAGTGCCCAGATTTTGATTGTGACCACAAGGGCGTTGCAATGACTGTAATTTCAGGCAGGCCTTTAGTTCTATTTTTTTCAGCACCATTATAATTTCAAACAGTTGACAAACAAATGGTCATAAGTTGAGGCCTGTCTGACACTTGCCTCTGGAAATTTGGAAGAGTGAAATGTGGCCCATGAACCTTCAAATGTCATATATTGAAGACTGAATAGACTGAAGAAGTGAATATTCGTGTCAGGAAAGCTTGGCTTATTATTTCAGAAACTCATATGTCAAAACTATTCATATTTCCCAAACTCTAAATTAGTTGAAATCAGCTCTTTCAAAGTCTAGGATAGCAGTTCCCAATCCCTGGGCCGGGGCCCACTACCGGGCCATGGCCTATTAGCAACTGGGCCATGTGAGCGCACAACTCAACTTGGGCTGCCTGGGGGTGAGAAGGGAACCAGTCTGCACAAGCAGTGGGCTGTTGTGCATGCACACATGTGTGGTGCCTCACGCAAGTTGAGCTGCATGTGTGCCGGCCCACCACTCGTGTGACCTGGTTCTCCCGCCAAGTTGGAGATCCCTGGTCTAGGACTCTGGTTTGATTGTGTTCTATTACTTGTGTCTGCATTATATTGAATTTTAATATGACATGGTCACTTCCCCCAAGGTTATTTAGAACAGAAATAGGTGGAAGGGGCCATGTTGATCCTATATGTAGGTGAAACTGGTCACTTTTCAGGATTATGGTCATGCTATGTTTTAATGTGCTTAGTGTTATAGGAGAAAGATCATTCCTTCATCAGGAAAGAGAAATAACTTTGTGAAACTAATTCTTGCATTAACATGCATATGAATTTAAAATCAGTCTTGTGCTATTCATATTAGAAGAAGTTTGTTAGATTTATATTTATGGCTCTAGTGAGCAGTATTTAGACATTTTTCTCAGTTCTCTAAATTATGTAACTGATTCATTTTATAACACAAACAACACTATTAGAAAGCTTTCTCTTTGTATTTTCATTTTTGGAACCAAATTTTTAATTGCCATTCAAATAACAGTGTCTGCAACACTGGGCACATTTTAAGATATTGTGACACAATTACTCAAACTAAAATGTCAGTGGAGACACTTCAGACAACATACAAGGTTCAATAACCTCTAGTGTGGTTTGTTTCTCCTGTCATCAACCATTATATTTTTTACAGCTTTTAAATTGCTGTAAAGAAAAATTGCTTTGGATTATAATGGATGGTTAAGACTCTGCCAAGGTTACTCTTGCCTGGTATGGATGAAACTTCAAAACTATTTTGATTTTATGTCTCTTAAGTTCTAGGCTTTAAAACTTGAGCATAATCTGTATGACAAATGCATTTGAGTAATACTGGAATACAAAATTGAAAGAGGCATTATCATGCCTTTAATAAACTTTTGGCACATAATTAAATTTCAGCCACTTTTAAAATTTACTGAATATACTTGAGATTTCTATAGGCCAGTGATGGTTAACCTTTTTGCCATTATGTGCCAAAAGCGGGGGGAGTGCAGGGGGATCACGCGCGCAGGTGCCCACACTCATAATTCTATGCTCTCCGCCCCCCCTGCGCTCCCCCCACTTTTGGCACGCGATGGCCCGGTGGGTCCATAGGCCCGTTTTTCGTCCTCCCCAGGCTCCAGAGGCTTTCTAGGCGAAAACGGCCTCCCCTCCCCACCCAAAAGCCTTTCGGAGGCTGGAAATGGCCCATTTTCCGACTTCCTGTGGGACTGGAAGGCCCGAATATCAATTGGCCAGTGCATGCATGCACGCCAGAGCTGAGCTCGTGTGCCCACCGATATGGCTCTACGTGCCACCTGTGGCATATGTGCCGGAGGTTCGCCATCATGGCTATAGGCTTTATCTGGTATAAGGCTATGCTTTGGGGTTCATTTGGAGAAAGACCCAAAAAGGAAATGTACACAGATTACTTTTTCCTTCGAACTTTATAATTAGAAATGGAAACTAGCTGCCAGAACACAATCCGGTGTATCCATTAGGTTCATTTTATAAAAGGATTATTAGCTTAGTGCAGCTACCACTTAAATTCATATTTCAGTGGTAATTGCAGGTAACCAGAAATTGCAAATAAGTGAATGCATTGGGTAGAATGAAGATTATTTCTAGGAGAGGACATTTTTATAATTTATTATGACCACTTGTTTTAAAAAAGACATAATTTGCATAGTTTCAGCTACTTTTGTTTTTATAGTTGCAACAATCATGTAATCTAGATTAATGAGTTAAACTATGAGAACATTTCAGAAACTTTATCCTACTGCTTTTACTTGCTTGCAATTCTTGATAATCTACTCCACTAAGCCTGGGAGGCCCAGGTCCTCTCCTAGTGCTCCACTTTTGTTCACTTAATGACCACAATTGGGTGAGCTAGGATTGCAGTCATTGAGCAAAGCAGTCTCATATGTCTCCCTTAACAGCTGCTTCACTTGATGGAAATCCAGGCCCAATTGTGGTTGGAGGAGAGAATATGCAAGTATATGCAAGTAGAAGAGCATCAATCATCTCATTAAGATCTCTACAAATACACTGTAGGTAATCCTCAAAAATACTGGTACTTGCTTGGAGCATAATGAAAAGAAAGGAAGCTAATAAGGAGGCTTCTTACTGAATGGCTTCTAAACATTGAAGAACAGAGATACTAAAGCATTGATCAGTCACATCATTTTTCTATGGAGCAGGGCACAGCAATTTCCTTAATTGGGATGTTTTGAAAGTGCTATCAGCAGTTCAGAAATACTTACTTCTTGAATTGGGTTATTCTAATAATAATAGACCTGCAGTTATCTGTATCATTCTACACAGTAGATCACCTGAGTCAGTTCAATACTTTAGTATCTTGAATATCCGTTTTTCTGCTCTGCTCTTCCATTATAACCATGGTTTCTTATGTCTTCCTAATATAGTTCAATGTCATGTGCATCTGTTTAGCATGATTAATTGTTCTCCAAAATATTCAATAGTAATTACACAACCATCAGAATATCTTATTTTTTAGACACATACATGGTTTCCTTTTGAGGTAAGGGATATTACAGAAAGCATAGAAAAGTAAGAAATAGTAAACTACCCTTCTGTGTATCTCTATCTAATTAGTTAGATAAGGAAAACCCCAGAAACTTAATGTAGCTTGCATGAAAGATATTCACTATGTCTCTTAATACCTTTCCATCCTTACATTCAATATACACACATCCACACATTGTCTTTATATATCTTAAACTCCATTCTGATATGGTTTAGCTTCCCCATACCTCTCAACTTATTCATTTCTATATAACTAAGTGGGCAGAAATACAATCTTAACCTTTTTTCCCCACAAGCATGTGTTTTTTAAATCCCTGTGTAACTCCAAGACAGCTAGCACAGGTGGAGTTTGTTTATAATAATGCACAATATTCCACCAGCCAAATGCCATTCAACGCTAACTAGGCCTTCCACCTCTGATTTTTTCCACTGAACCACCAGCTTCTGTCCCAAATTCAGATCAGCTCTTGTAGTAACTGCAAGCTATTCATCAAATTCTTCAAAATCAGTTACAGAAGGCCAGGGGTTTTATAAACTTTGCTGACCATCGTTGCCAGGCAGATCCTCTGAATTGTGCGGACTTAGAATGGGTGTCATCTAAATATCTTGCTACCTGTAACACAGTAAAGAAATAGGATCACTGCTTCCTAGGGCTATTCCCAATGGAAGCTATTATCAACCCAATGATTTCCGGCTCAAATTCAATTTCCATGTTCATCCTTCCTTGCTGATCCTGCTGCCTCTCAACCCTCATTGCTCCTCCACACTGGTCCCACCATTCATTGTGCTTGAAGGGAAACCTGAATAATATTGGTAACCCACATTCTGGACTCTTGGCTCCATTAGAGCTGCCTCTAGCATCTGGTGGATTGGAAAGGTTATGCACCATAGCAGCATTCCTAGGACGATGTCAGTGATGTTCTTCCACCCTGCCTCACATGTCTGTTTCATTGATGGTATCCAAAGAAGCCCAGAGCTTAGTCTGTAGGGGAGGGGGGATAACGTCAGGCTCAGTTTAGATTTGGAAAATGAAGAGGCTTATCAGCCTGAAGCGATTCAACTGGAAGAGTTGGCAAGCAGAAAAAGCAGTGTTGCATAGCAACCAAGAGAGGCAGTTATCACTGGCCTCAGAAGAGGCGGAGCCAACCCCCTCACCCATGCAAAGGCCTGCTGGGAGGAGAGGAGGGCTGAACAAAGTACTAAGTCCTGCCCGGTCAAAGGAACAAATCCAGGTCATGCCACCATAATATAAGGGGGGGCCATGTACCTCACAGATCTGTTGGTGACAACTCTCCATTTATCTCATGTTCCTCAACTCTTTAGCTGCCTTCTTGTTCAAGCTGTTTGTCATTAGAATTCTTTTTGAAAACCTTTTTAATAAAAATACCTCTGTAATTTTTCTGGGTCAGGACAGACAGCTTCTTCTAAAGACCATCTGAAAGCTACAGTTGGTCCAAAACGAATGAGTGTGGGTAGTTATGGGCACACCTTGGGTTAATCATATAACAGCACTATGTGAGCTTCAGTGGCTCTCTAATAGTTTCCAGGTGCAATTTAAGATGCTGGTTATACTTATAATCCTATCGGGCAAAGGATTGAGTTATTTTTGTTACTACCTCTTTCTAAAGACATCGGCTTGTCTCACTCATTTGAATAGACTGGGCATGCTTTGGATCTCTTCACTGAAACAGTGCCACACGATAGGAGCCAAATAGCTGCCTTTTCAGTAATGGTGCCTGCCTTCTGGGACAATCTCCTTCCCATTTTTCAGTTGGCCCTGTTTAAAAAGGGCTTAAAATATGACTACCTTGAGTGTTGGGGCCTGAGTAAGTTCCCATCAGGAAATTTATTTATTAAATTTATTTGCCACCCATCTTGTAACAAAACGACTCTGAAATAGTATGAATGTGAATCAGGTTGCCTGTCATTAATTTTATTGTTTATTGTAGTTTGGGTGGGTTGTAAGCCATTTTGAGTCATATTGTTAAAGTTTAGCCAGCAGCCACATAAATTCTGTAAATAAATAAATATTCAGTTCTTATCATTTTTACATTGCCTAAAACGGCTGTCAAACCCGCGGCCCACAGGCAGGATGAGTCACGGACTGGCCACTCCCAAGCCTGGTTTAGCGAAGGGAAAAAAAGTCCGGATACATCACGTGATGCCGCGAGTTTGACACCCCTGGTCTAAAGCTATTTGCTAGGATAAATTACAAGCACATTCATTTGAATATTAGAAGTAGATAATATGTGGTCTACCACTGATTTAATACAGTCTAGTTACAACATTTTTTCTACATTTATGTTTTCACGTTGCTCAAACTGACCTTCTGAAATCTAGATCCTGTTAATATTTTTCTATATTCAGTATAAAAAATTATATATATATGTATGTGTTGGTTTATTGCACCTTGAGACATTTAACAGTGACTGATTGTGAACAGATGTTTCAACAAGCAGAGAAATATTCCTTTTAGCCTTATTACAAAGAACCAAAACGTTTTAGACAATTTGTGAGCAAATAAACATATTTCATGTCAATATTTATTTGTCATTGTTTCCCTTTAATTATGTTTGCCAAAGAGAATGTCATTCAGTGCTGCTTGGTCACCACAAGGAGACTGCTTTTTAAATTTCTTATGTTGATTCCTAGGTTAATAGTATTTTGCAGAGTAGATAGGTTTGGTTAAGAAAATTTAAATGCATTCTATTAAATGTGAAAATATTAAACTCTTATTCAGAAATAAAGGTTTAGCACCATACTGTTATAGATTGCAAAAGCATGAATACTTCAAGTTGAGGGGTCCTTGATGCTCTCTGAACTCGCTTGTTTCATTACCCAAACTAGGTAACATCATCAATGCTTTGAGTTGAAACTCATACTCAGGGTCACTAATAAATAAAATAATTGTTTAAATATAGATGTCCTTACCCTGTGCTATTATTAAATTAATATTTAATTAATATTTAATGGTTTGAGTCTTCTGGAAGTATAGTAAAAGAGACTTCCAGAACTCGGTTTAAAAGACTTTAGAAACAATAAACAGAATTTCATTTTGGTCTTAGACAATGGACAAAATCTGGTTAAAGATAAATTACAAAATAAAATTACCATTGTTAATAAAGCAGTTTAAGACATTGACATAATTTTATTTCAGTATTGTGTAATTATATTAATGAAAATGATGTAATAGGAAATTTTTTAAAAATTCTCTGCACCAAGCACAGCTGAATAGTGTTTATGTAGTAATCATCTACTACATTCAAATTATTTAAAACTGGGAATGTAATTTATAATTGCTCAAGGAAAGTATAATTACTCCCCTTCCCCCTTGCAGTCTGGTAACTCATGTGGTACAGATAATTGATTTTTTACTCTTGGAAGACCTGAAGAGCCAGATTGGAGACAGATCATCTTGGAAGAAGTCTATGTGTTCACTAAGAGCATATAATCAATCAAATCCACATGTTTCTTTGAAGGGCAGAATATTAGCATTCACTCAGAGCTGAGTCCTCCTAAGCCAATATTTCAAACTGCGGTGAATGTTTATAGCCAAGTTATAAATTGCTGGAAAAATAATGCCTTTGTATAAGTAGCTGTGACAGTACTTTTAACTACTGATCCATGAACACAACATCACTGCATTCCAGGTTATTGTAGCTGTAGCAGTGGGACTCTAGGTCATAAGAAGAATCAATCATTTCAGTTATTTAGTCTTTCAACCCCACTTTTGAATCAAACTTTCACTTATTGTATGGCATTTTAAAAAAAATTAATTTTGTCTATCAATAGGTCCACTAAATTACCTAATTAACAAATGATTTCTCTAACTGCTATGAATATAAATAACCTACTATGTATGTGTATGTCTTCTTTTTACAATGGGAAGATGAGGATTTAAGATAATGTGTTTATCTTTTAACTGTGTAGAAGTGGAGCAATATTTGAAGGGTTTTTTTGAACAAAGTAAACATCCAATTACCCTTGGCAGCAAAGATTTAAATATTTCATATCAAATATTTCTTGCTGTCAAGAGCGTCATTTCTGTCTCTTTCCCCCCGTTTTTTATTTCTAGATCTTTCTTTTTGAAATCCATTCTCCATCCACATTCCTATTATTCCCAGAATGACTCCTTTGCTGTGTCCCTAGTCACTATACCAAGTGTTAAAATGTTTATATGCTTCTATAACATGAGTAATAAGGGCAATCTAGCAAAATAAGCATTATGAGCATTATGCTATAGCCGTGATGGTGAACCTATGACATGTGTGCCAGAGGTGGCATGCCATCGCCCCAGTTCAGCTCTGCCGCACATGCGCACGTGCCTCCTGCCACTAACTGGTCTTTGGGTCTCTGCCCTGTGGGAGGGCCACGTGTGCATGCGCGGGGGGGGGGGGCAGAGGGCATGCACGTATTGTATTTTGGGGGTTTGGGCACGCTTTGGGCACTCGGTCCGGAAAAGGTTAGCCATCACTGTGCTATAGTATAATGGTTAAGGTGTTGGATTTTGATCAAGGAGACCCAGCTTCAAATCCACTTTTAGCCATGGAAAATTACTGAGTAACTTTAGGCCAGTTACTCTCTTTCAGACTAATCCATCTCACAAGAGTGTTGTGGAGATGAAATGAAGTGCAATCCCCATGGAAGCCCTCTTGAGCTTTTGAAAAACAGGATGTAGACTATCAAGTAAATACAATTCCTGTTCTAATGGTAACTTCTTGTAAATTCCAACTTGACATACTTTCTGCCTTTTCTTTCCTCAGCTAAGTTACTTAGATTTATCTTTGTACTAAAGTAACAAATTTATCTTTGTACTGTGTTCCAAAATAAGTACAAATGAGTTCATTAGTTCTTACTTCCAGAAAGTGAAATGCCTTAGTATCTGGAAACCTTTATATTGAATAAATATACAGTGATTAGCAGAAAGCACAAAAAGCATGCTTTTTATCTTCAACATTATTCTGACATCATAACTTTAGTAACCTCTGAAGTTCATCAGAGTTTTCTGTGACTATATATTGGATTTGCTGGAACCTGGATCCTGAGGCAAAGTAAGCTAAATTGGAAAATTTTAATTCTGCTCCAAGGTGGTGTAGAAAAGTCTGAATTCAGTCGATGACTTAACAAAGTTTCATTCTGATTTGTTTTCAAGAAGACCTGTAAAAAGTGCTAAAGGTGAAAAAATGGGAGGTACATTTCTTCATGCACTTAAGTAAACATTAAGGTAGGGAAAATGTGGGAGAATCAGGATGCACCCTCTGCTTGAGAAGATTTTTAAACTTCTCAAACTTTTAAATGTTTACATTTGAGAAGATTTTTAAACAGTCTTACAGGCCCTGTTTACATAGCCGATGACAATGACAAATAATTCTGTTTTCTGGAAGCTATATATGAATTATTCATTTAAAATGTGTGTGAAATTACCATTCATTTTAAGAATAAGATACCGCACAAATAAATGTCTGTGGACAGAGGCAAGGACAATACCTTTTCCTGGTTTCAGTCATTCATTTTAAATAATTGATACCTATGTTAAAACACTTTTTAGAGGAAATATAGAATTTAAATAAATAGGGCTTAAGAATATACTAATAAATGTAGGAGATTGGGCCTTGATTTGGATATTCTCATTATTTATCTACAAAGAATTTTGAATTTAAAATGAACAGCCAAACAATGTTCAGTTTGTTGAATTCCAATCAGATCTGCAATAAATAAAACATTGGTATTTAATAATTTGTGGGCTAATTTTACCATTGTGGATTTTTTATGAGATAGTTTTTTCTGGATGTTATAAATTATATCAATTAATTCAGCTGCACAGTCTTTAGCAACTGGTATCAAATGGTTGATATTTCAGCTGAATTGTAGGTAGTTTTAAAATTGTATGTGGTTATGTGCATTATTATGCTTGTATCAACCATCTTAAAGGAGAACATGGAAGAAAAAAAATAACTGTTTATTTCTCCTTGGTATCGAAATTCTCTAAAATATGCTTCCAGATTTCCCTGTTAAGTAATGAATGTTAGTAATTAGACATGAGACCTTTGAGATGTGTACTATATGGAAGGATGTTTAGCATGAGATTTATGGAAACAGAAACCGGTTTGCAGTTACCACCAATTAACATTTCACTTCCGATTTGCAGGAATTGGGTAGCCTTGGTGCATTAGGTACAACTTCTGCGCTATGGGAAAAAGAAACAAGAGGACAGCAGATAGTTCGTCCTCTGAAGATGAGGAGGAATATGTTGTGGAGAAGGTTCTAGACAGGCGTGTTGTGAAGGGTCAAGTGGAGTATCTTCTCAAGTGGAAAGGATTCTCTGAGTAAGTCCAACTTTCCTTCTGACATGGGCTTTGATCTTTCTTGGTAGCAGAGCTCCAGGCAGTGTTTCAAATTAAAAATCCATTGCCATTATTCAAGCTTTCCCTTAAAGGAGGAAGGTAAACCCCACAGGTGGGAGCTTGCTTTGCTCACTCCAAATAAGAGTGGCGTGCATCCATTTAAATAAGTGGGTCATGAGGCAAAGCCTGGGACCTTAAAATGTGTTTTGGAAATACTGGCATCTGCGTTCCCTCTCTCACTTCACAGAGTTGGTAGTTCCACTTGAGTTATTCACCAGCACTATTGCTTAAACAGCTTCATGGAGGAAAAAAAGTTAATTCCCTGCACTCCACACTATAATATATTAATTCTGCAATAATTCTGTGATCTTAGCTTCCCCGTTGTGGTTTGGACTTTTGCCCCACTTGGCTAATAAAAGCAGTCAAGCAAGGGACTAGAAGTAGGATCCAGGCTGTAATCAATCTTTCTTTTGAGAGAAGGGGAATTCCTAGAAGCCCCTAAAGAAGAACTTCCTTAAAAGACAGGATTAGATACAACAAACATCCTCTTCCTTTTTTGATTAAGTGGTTGTGGTGCAATTGCAGAAGGCTCTGGAGGGTGGATTATTTTAGCCCTTAGTAGTTTGGGTTCAGACCTGAGCATTGGATGGAAGCATGTGGGTCACTCTTCTGGCTGTCCTACAGTGAGGCTTGAATGTGACCATCCTTATTCTTCTGAATCTCTTTGATATCATCGACCACAGTCCTTCTGGATTGCCTGCAAGGGATGAGAGTTGGAGGCATGATGCTGTAATGGTTCCACTCCTACCTGAGGTGTCCAGATGTTGACTGTGGAGGGAAAGAGGTCAGACTCCTAGACAATTCTGTATGATGTCCCTAGTTGAGTCCTTTCCCCTATCCTCTTCAACATCTATATGAAACCACTGGGAGAAGTTATCTGTTGGTTTGGAACAAAGTATCATCTATAAGTGATTGCACTTCTCTACCCTAGGCCTACTAGGAGAGAGATAGAAGTCATGACCTGATGCCTGGAGGCAGTCACAGTCTGAGTGGAGAAAAGCAGGTTCAAACTCAACCCAAGCAAGACAGAGTAGTTATTGTTTCAGAGAATGTCTGATTCCAGGATTGCACCAGCTTTGTGCACCTTTGGGCAAAGCACACAATTGCAATCAATTTGTGTTTGTGAATGGCTACTGGTCAAAGACCAGGTTAAGACCATGGCCAGAAGGGCTTTTGCACAGCTTCAACTGGTTCACCAGTGCAGCTTCCTTGGAACACAGTGCACTGAAGATGACTTCGTGCCTTTCTCATCTTCAAATAAGATTACTATAACCTGCTGTACTTGGAGCTGTCCTTAAGGACTGTGTGGAAGCTTCACACAATAGGCATGCTCAGCCAAGAATTACAAAACTGCCTCTGTGGCTGGAGCTGCACTGATTATCATTAAGCTTCCAAGTGCAATTCAACACTGATAATTATCTACAAAGCCCTACAATGGCTCAAAACCTGGGCATCTTAGGTAGTGCCTTTTCCCAGCTGCTTCTGTCCTCCTACCCAAACAACTAAGAGTTCTCAGCCTATCAGGAAGTACTGCAGGGAGTGGGGAGGCTAGTGATGGGTGTTCTCTGTAGCAGCTCCCTCCTTCAGAATATCTTGTCCCCAAGGCAAGGATCCTCAGGACCTTCAGAAGCAGGCAGATGCATGGTTCTTTTGGAAGGCCTTATGGATTAATTTTTACCATGGCATCATATTCAATAAATTTAACATTGTTTTTAACATCAAATCAGATTGAGATTTAATTGAATTACTATTTTAATTAATATCATCTCTCTGTTGCATCATAGGGAAATTTTGTAAGCTCCTTAAACGCTATAAAAACATAGAATTTTATAGAATTTTGGTATTGGATGTTAAACAGCATCCTGGATATTTCCGTTTTTACTTTTTTAAAGTACCTTTTTAGCTGCTATAGCAATTAAAGTAAGTTGAAAATTGCAAGATAATGCCTGAAAATCTGTGAAGCCAAGATAGGCCAAGCAGAATTTCCAGGATTATGTAATGGAGCTTAAGTGAATAGATAACTGCCCAGTTGAATGTATCAGAGCAAGATATGCAGAAGAGTGGGGGGGTTTAAGCACCCAAGATGAACATTCTTTCTCACTTAACTTACTACAAAATAATTTCTCTCAAAAAGATGTTTGTGAATGTGTGTATTCATATGTATTTGTATCCTGGTTTATTAACCTGGTTCTGCCAGAGAGCTTTACAGTTTCAAAAGATCAAAGTAGGTTATCTGTTTGTAGAATCACTATCTACAAGATTCAGATTTGAGGATGTGATATTTAAATGGATGCACACTACTTGATTGTAGGAAGGCAAATCCATCAAGCCAGTATTGAGGTATCGACCTATTGTGCAGCAACTGAAACAGCAGGTCCCTCTGATATCACAGCAAAAAATTAGAAACTTTACATTTGGTGGGGGCTTGCAATATTTCAGTTAAATTAATCAGACATCCTGAGGTCTTAACTCTGTCTTACTCTGTTACCGAGGTAAAATAGCTGTTGATTATTAATCTCAGACTTGCTGGGAGTTGGATGGCATATAAGCTTAATTCTTTTTATTATTTCCAAGATGCTTTGATATATATGGTATTTTGCTGTGATTTTATTTATTTAGCATATGTGATCCATATATTGGATACAAATTAGCCTAATTAACCTGTGGGATTTTTTTCATTTCATCATGTCTTTTTTTCTTGAGTGGATTTCTTTAATTTCTTCTAGCCTGGATGTTTCTCTGACACTCAGACATTAGTTTGCTGCCATGAGGTTTTAATTTGCTTTAATAAAGGGTTATTATATTATTTATTAGCATTTATTTAACATCTTAATTACTATCTTAAGAAATTGGATGTGTAAGATAAGGGTGTCTTCTGACAAATACTTTGCATTTTAAATGTCATGCTGGTCTGGTATACAGGAAATCCACCTACTACTTGGGAAAATGCCCTTTGCCTGGATATTCTCCATTTGTAAAAGTGATTCTTACAATATGCATTTCTATAATAAGATGCACATCTAATGTTTTATACAGGTATTCCTTGACTTACGACCATAATTGAGCCCACAATTTATGTTGCTAAGTGAGTTTTGTTCCATTTTACAATTTTTCTTGCCATGTTTGTTAAGTAAATCACTGCAGTTGTTAAATTAGTAACATGATTACAACTACATGGTTGTTAAGTGATTCTGTCTTCCCTTCTGCTTGTCAGAAGGACGCAAAAGGGGATCACATGACTCTGGGAGACTGCAACTGTCATAAATGTGAGTCAGTTGTCACACATTCAAATGTAAATCATGTGTTTGCTGCAACAGTTCTGTGTGAAAAATAGTCACAGGACACTTTCTTCAGTGCCCTTATAACTTTGAACAGTCACTAAACGAACTGTTGTAAGTCGAGGACTACCTGTATATTAAGGTATCAAAACTGAATTGTAAATAACAGCCTTATGCAGGAATGAGATGGTAGATAAATATAACAAATTTCGTAACTGCCTGAGTACACATTTTTGAAGCAAGGACAAACTACAATTAGAATTCATATATATATATATATATATATATGTATGTATGTATGTATGTATGTATGTATTCTAAAATTGCAGAAAATATACATATATATATAAGAGGTTGCAGAAAATATATATATATCTATATCTGCAACCACTTGGTCGAAGAGGTGGTAAAAAAATGCTTTGAAAAGTCTCTGACCATCCCAGCTGAGTTCCCTGATTGGCAAAGAGGCATTTTTAAAAGAGCCTTTCTGACGATCCCAGCTGAGTTCCCTGATTGGCAGAGGGGCATTTTTTAAAAAGCCTCTCTCAGGATTCCAGCTGAGTTCCTGATCAGCAGAGAGGCTTTTCAAAGCCTTAGAAAAAATGCTTTGAAAAGTTTTTTTTTAAAGTTGGCCACGCCCACCTAGTCACATTAACCCCACCACCAAGCCACGCCCACAGAACAGGTAGTAACAGATTTTACATTTCACCCCTGATTTTATATATATATATATATATATATATATATATATATATATATATATATATATATTAAAAGAACATAAAAATTGACACAAACTAATAAAAAGAAAAAGGACAAAAGTGCAAAAAAAAAGAAGTAATTGAAATAGAAAGAAGCTTCCAATTTTGTTTGCAGCAAATATAATTACAATGGCAAAATTATGTCTTACTCTATTACAAATTACAAAAGAAAGCTCATTCTTTGCTATTATCCAGGTTTTTTTCTAATCAAAATCACAAACCATAACTACATTTTTTCTGTTTTATGCAAATATTCTGTAAGGGGTTTCCAATCAGTCATAAATGAAAATATTGTTTTTTCTCTAAGCAAAGAAGTTAATTGATCCATCTCTGGATAAATCATGCTCACCAGCCATTTCTCTATTGTGGGTATTATAAAACTTTGCCACTTATGAGCATGTAGTAGTCTTGCTGCAATTATCACATATAAAAAACAAAGTCCCAGAGATTTTTTCTAGTTGTTTGTCCATTAGTCCCCCAAAAAAGGTCTATGGTTTCAATTGCATGTTAACTTTTAAAATATTCTGAATTAGTGTACAGGTAGTCTTTGACTTACAACCATTTGCTTAACAACCATTCGAAGTTATAAGAGCATTGCAAAAAGTGACTTACAACCAGTTCTCGTACTTACGACTGTTGTAGCATCCCAATAGTTACCTGTATATGACCAAAATTCTGGTGCTTGTCAACCAGCATGTATTTAGAATGGTTGCGGCGCCTGGGGTCATGTGATCAGCATCTGCAACCTTCCCAGCTGGCTTCTGATAAGCAAAGTCAATGGGGGAAGCTGGATTTATTTAATGACCATATGATTCACTTAACTACAGTAATTTGCTGAACAACCATGTAAAAAAGGGCCTAAAATTAGGTGTGAGTCATTTTGCTTAGCAATGGAAATTTGGGTCCAATTGTGATGTTAACTTGAAGACTACCTATATTATTAGTATCCAAGATTTTTTTTAGCTTTTTTACATGTCCATCACGCATGATAAAATGTTCCTTCATGTTATTCACATTTCCAACAAAGATTTGAAGTATATGTATACACTCAAGACAATTTCTCTGGTGACAAATACCAATGATACATCATGTTATAAAAATTCTCTTTAAGATTAGAACATAATGCAAAATGTAATGTATAAGCTTGAGTTTTAAAGCAAATCTAGTTTTCAGTAAACTTGAGAAATAATTATATTGCTTTGGTAAATGTCATGAATTCCTGGAAAAAATGGAATTGTTCTTTCATACGGTGATTATGACTTATGACTTCTCTCACTTCTCAGTTGATGTTTGTGATCACTGAGTGGGAATGTCTTCATTTTTTCTTCTGTTTGTTACTTTCCTTTCCCCCCACTGTTGCCCATCTCTTGTTGTGTCAGGGAGCATAATACCTGGGAACCTGAAAAGAACCTTGATTGCCCTGAACTGATTGCTGAGTTTATGAAAAAATACAAAAAAATGAAGGAAGGTGAAAACAAGCCTCGGGAGAAATCAGAGGGCACCAAGCGAAAGTCTAGCCTTGCCAACAACACTGAAGAGATCAAAGCCAAAAAAAAAAGAGAGGTGAGTATCCTTGAAGATCTTTCCTCTTTTTATGACAATTTCTGTTTGGCATTCTTATGTAGACAGTTCTTCCTGCGTTTTAAAATTGGACAGAAAACTTCAGTTTGGATTTTCAAATAATATCAGGAGTGAAAAACATCTTTTCAAAATAAAGCTCTTACTTCGTTTGTGTTAATTTTTACATGTCTCTTGTGGAAAACTATCTTGTAAAACAGGATGAACTAATTGCCACCACTATATTCTAAGGTAATTGTATTTTAAAGCTGTATTTTAAACTAATTGCTACCACTATTTTCCTTACCATTGTAAAGAAAAGAAACACTAAAGTAATTACAACCTTTAAAATATAATAAAGATTAACAATCAAACAGGGTACTATGTAGAGTGGATTAAGAGCTGAAGAAATGCAATTTATCATTTGAAAGGCTGGCTGAAGCAAGATTCTTAATTGTGACTATAAACAAAGAATGCATGAGGCTGAAGACTTCTCTGCCTAGATAGATTCTTCCTTTATATTATCTTTAGTTTGCTTCAACTTCTTTCAACTTTTGTCTCTAGAAAAAAGAGCTTTGAAAGTCTGTAGTTTAAGAATCTCTTGAAGGTGGGGGGGAAATGTGCAGCTAAATGTGCTGAAACCTTTGGTGCTCAAATTATAGGATGTTCAGAGCAGATGCGATTCATGAGGAAACCAGGGAAAAGAACCTCTCGGGGGGGGGGGGTGTGTGTTGGTGCTCACTGAATTCAGTGTATTGGATATTTGTCCATTGCTTTGTCTTAGGAAGTGTGCCTTCCCTGTCATAGTACTTGAGGTTTGGAATAGATCCTTCTGGAAGTTTAGACTGTCTTACCCTGCAATATTCTTTAAATATATGGCTTGTTTCACTAGCTATGAGACAGGTTGATAATGTGCCCGTGTGATGCTTACTGTTGATTTTGGTTGTGATGTTTCCACTAATTACATGTTTTCTCATTTTGTTTTTAAGCATTGTACTGGTTTTAATTGTATAATATGCTGCATGGAATCTGCTTTCAGTTGATTTGGCCTTAAAAATTGTAGTTCTAACCTAAATATACATTATGTTTATACATTCATTCATTCATTCAAGTTATATGGTATCTTTACTGGGCACTGTGAACATGTGAAATCTGTATAAATGAGGATCTTATAAGTGGCATTTTACGTCTTGCCATTCCCCTCTGGAAGAGAAAAGTCATCTGTAATTCCATGTGGTTTTTTTTTAAAGTCTTATTTGGAAAAAAAAATGCCCTGCCCTTTATATCTATGCCTATATAAAATTATGACTAAGTCATTGGAGATTCAAATCTGCACTCTACTCTTAGCCCTTAATGAAATCATGAGGGGTAATAAGGTCATGCATTTCATATCCAGCAGATTATTATCAGTGTATTCGGATTACAGTTTTATAAAACCATTATGATTTTTCCTTAAAATGTGGGAAGTAAATCTGTCAATTGTGAAATGAATGATTTGTTTCCTGCCAGAGCTACTTCAATTCTTTTAACATTTTAGGTTGCCATGGTTCCCTGTTCAACATGATGCCTCTGTTTTTTTCAGAGCAAGTCGATTAGAGCTATGCATAGCAGGGATTCATAGAGGCCTAATTTCCTATTAAGTACAGGAATCCAAATTAAAATAAGTGTCTTTTTAGCTTCTGGTTCAACACATCCAGTGAATGTATCCAGTAACATTTCTGGATAGTTGCTTCCATTATCACTTTTGCCTTTAGAATGTTTCTTCTAACATTTAATTGAACATTCCATTTAGTGGACTTTAACTTAAATTTAGTGTCCAAGAAGACTCTTGCATGATATCAGTCATCTAGGTGAGATGGCTGATGTAAAAATTTGATAAATAAATCTCCTTCCAGGTTTCTGAAGAATACTTTCATTATTCTTCCTCAGTCTTCTCAAGGCTAAACGTTCCTAACTTCTTCATGGTATTTAATCATCATTATTAAACAGGCTTTGGAATCTTAACAGCAGTTAATATCCTAAATATACATTCAACCAGTAAATTTAGCCTTCTGAGGAGGCTGTACAACAGCAGAGAGCTACTGGGAATCATAGATTGGCAATGAATTTATTGTTGATGAGATGTATTTCTGAGCATTGTCTTCTTTGTGCACCTTCTTCCTATGGCTGATATATGCACTATTTGATAAATGGTATTTCTGTAAAAAAAAAAGTGCAGATAGTTGACCTCATTTTGCTCTGATAATGACTATTACATGGCAATTTTGCTCCCTTTCTGTAAATTAGAAATTTAATGTTGTTATGTAGGCATCCTCTCTAGTACTTAGATGTGATAAAGAAACTCGAACCTGAGGGTGGTCAACAAAATATTTTTAGTAGCATATTCCTTGCTGTGTTATATATCTTGTTGCAGTGTCTGTATATCCCAAGAAGTACAATGTCCAATCACCCCTTTGATGTTCCCCTTAGTACCCCAAGTAGTTACTTCTGGCTCACTTTCTGATCTTAAGAGGGTATTGTTGGAAGAAAATTTCCTGTGTTACTTTCCCAGCTGGGAAGCAGTTCCTGATGCTGAGAAGAAATAGACATGAAAGCCAGCTGCCAGAAAAGGGATCCTTTAATTCAGGAAGGCAAGAAAAGTACTGACATAGCTAGAGGGTTCCTAGCTTGCAAACTTGGAAATGTGACTCTGAGCCTTTTATGCTTAATTCCCCTTTGAAGCTCCTGCACCTTGATGGGTTTTGATGTGTTTCTGATTGCCCTGGGTTTTGTTTTCCTGAGTTAATCTTGGTCCCAGGTCTTTTGTTTTTCCTGTCCTAGGAGTTAATCCTGTCAGAGAGGCAGGAAAAATGGAGTTTCCTTTTACCTTGGAGAGTTTATTTTTAGCCTGATTCCCCTTATCTTAATGGCTCTACTTAAGTGTTCCTTTCAGCTGGTGCTTTTGCCTGGGTTTTTTTTAAAGGGGGAAGGGCTGGCTTAAGTCTCTTGACACTGTTTTCTGAGGTTTCTGGTGCTGTGAGGTTTCTGGCACTGTCCTTTTGGGATATACTACCCACAGTATGTTATAAAGAAGGAAAAGAGGCCACCATCAAATGAACCTATCTAATAAAATCACTCCAGTTTTCAGTTATCTGCTATTTTTGAGTAGAAAGACAGGTTTGAACTATCTGCTGTTAGGGGATTGAGATTGTAACATCAGACTTGACAGGAAAAGTAAGTGGTGCAATAATACACATATTTCATTTATTTGCTATTTTTGAGAAGTTCAATAGACATGTGTGAGCTATCCGCTATTATTTTAGTGACCTAGGATTGCAGAGTTGAGAGGTACAGTAATGGCTTGCCACAGTTTCTGTTTCTCAAGTTCTCTTATCCCTATCTCCTATCCCTTCCTATGCCTAGTTGGCATGCAGATAGACGTGTCTGATACTATTTGTAGCTCAAGACTCTTCTCATTCACCAGTGTTTCCTTTCAGATCTGTTTCCTAGAACAGAAGGCTATCTCCATTTTTGTATAGCAACATTGGATTTCCACTAGATGTAATTTTCTGGAAAATTCTTCCCACACATTACCATATCCCCACAAATACACTGATCATTGAAGTATCTAAAAAGGCAATTACGACAGTTATGGAATTGGAAACTTCGATAGCAGAAGAACCAGGAGCGCAAGACAATATTAACTTACAAGAAAAGTCTTACGTTTTGCCTAGGTGGATGCTTATATTCAATTCTCTTTATCTTGTCTAATATATTTTGCAAGATTATTACAGTATGGGAATGTTTGTGCTGTTTTTAGGACAAGATACACTTTTGCCTGGATGACTAGGAACCCAAAACATATTCAATATCTAGATCCATCCCTGAAAAACAAATCTTTTAAATTACTGTTTTGTATTAGTTTGATCCAGCCATTGAATCTGTATTACAAGATGTCAATTTAGGGTTTTGAGAAACAATCTAGTCGTAAAGGAGTGATCAATTCAGATTGCGCACATTTGGTAGTTTACTAAATATTGTGTATGCATATAATGTGTGGCTTGTAGATTGTACCTCAGCCTCCTGTATTCTCTAGGGGACAAGAATACAATGAAGCTTGTTAAAGGTTAGGTCTCTTTTATAAAAGCGCTTTGGTATCTCAAGATTCTGCAGTACTACTGGCATGTAGAAAGTCAGGGCCTACCCCCTCCTAGAAGAATGAAATATTTTGAGGAATACTAAAAAGGGCAGAATATTATATTTCCCCAAAGGGAGAAAAGGAGAAACATGTTTTTTTAGAGGCAGGAAGCAGACTCACTCTTTCTTAATAACCCCCACCCCCCATTCATAGATATTTTGTACCCATTAAGACTGGGCCAGCCTTTCTACAAAACAGAAGACCTTCAGCTTCAGGGTGATGGGATTAAGAACAGGAGTGACTCTTCAGGACATAATAGGATTAACCCATTACCATTTAGCAGAAGATTACAGATTAACAGAGTTGGAAGGGACCTTATAGGTCATCTAGTCCAACCCCCTGCCCAAGCAGAAAACCATTTCTGACAAATGGCAGTCCAATCTCTTCTTGAAAGCCTCCAGTGATGAAGCTCCCACAATTTCCAAAGGCAAGCTGTTCCATTGGTTGATTATTCGCACTGTCAGAAAATTTCTCCTTATTTCTAGGTTGAATCTCTCCTTGATCAGTTTCCATCTATTATTCCTTGTCTGGCTTTTGGGTGCCTTGGAAAATAGCTTGACCCCTTCCTCTCTGTGGCAGCAGAGTTCACTACATTGTACAATCTCCTAAGGGTATTTCAGACATTGCACCACCCCCAGAGCAGTTGAAATTTCAACCAAACTTAGCTCAGACAAGCATTTCTGACAACATTGGATTTTGCATTTCCTCTTTTGCCTATAGAGCCAGCTATGACCCCTACATGACCCCATAGGAATCTCACAACAGCCAATAGAATATTAAAGGACAGGAACAGGAAGCTCAAATACAAAGCCCAAAGAAGGTATAAAAACCACCCACTCTCAATTCCATTTGGTCAGCCACACCAGAACCACAAACGTGATTCTGTTTATCAATAAATGGACCCTCTTTCCAATCAGCTCCCAGCCTCCATTTTATTTCCAGTGCCTTCCTCCTGGCTTGGAACTGAACCAGATGGATATTTCTTCCAACAGGCACTATACTCACAGAAAAGTATTTATTTGGATTTTTAAAATTATTGGTGGTGGTGGGTGGTGATGGTGGTTTTCACGTTCTTTTTTTCTCTACATGGTTGATTGCAAGCCTTTTGAGGAATGAAGGGCTTTCTCTGTTTTCTAGCATAGATTTTATTTATTTATATGCAAGGCAGGTTTGGGGCATGCCATTTAAAGCACAGCAGGAGAATGCAGGCAAAAGTGTGAAATCTTTAACATTAAATTTATTTTCAGTAATGGAATTTGGCTTTGGGAATATTTACTAGAGGGTATATCAGCATTCCCTTCTGCATTGGTGTTTTAAATTAAAAGTTGTATGATCTGCTTTTTGGACATCCAAAAATGGTATTAATAAACTGTACACATATACAGATATAAAACCCAAACAAATCAAACTATCTTCAAAACCTTCAAATGTGATCAGAGGGAATAAGAAGTTGTCTGTGTGTTGTGAGTAAAATAGGCAGTCTCTAAATTTGCTAAATATGTTTACAAGCTTGCTTAGACAAAACTCTGTCTGCAATATCACAATGCAGGGCCAAATCTTAATTATAGTTACAAATCCTGCTGAAAATACAGAATTTTATAAAATAATATAATTTAGTCAGCCTATTATCCTGTTACTGCTCTGGCTAATTTCTATGTAACAAGACTTTTGGTTTGAAGAAATCTTTCTACCAAGTTGCTGAGTGATGTAGTAGCAATCTTTAAGGCTACCCTAATTTTAATGGTTGCTGGTACTTTTAAAGAATTAGATATTTTTTTAAATGTTCAGAAACTCATTTCATATGCCTATTTACCCGTATCTAAATTGAATGGGGATGCTATAGCACTCCAGGTAAAATGCTGAACTACAACTCCCAAAAACCTCAACTCTCTTGGCCAGTAATAAGGCATTCTGGGAGTTGTGGTTTAGCAGTATCTTGGAGATATTGGAGGATTGTAAGTACCCATTTCTGCTGAATCTATATACATTGGGGTTTTTTTTCTAGTGTTAATTCTAATTTAATTCTCTATCATCACCATATGCATATCTTGGGAGGCTAAGACCAATTCATATCTTAAAATTTCCCACACTAAATGAACTTTTTTTTTATGTTTAAAAAAAATTCCTGTCCATAATATTAAACATTTTTGAAAAATTAAAAGGCAAGTGTGCTTAAGTACTTTTTGATGGATTTCTTTTGCAATAGATGGCACAATTTGTAAATTCCTTCCTTCCTTCCTTCCTTCCTCTGGGTTGTACCAATCATTAAATGAGTTGGTTCGATCTTGTTGCCCTTCCTTTTCTTTCACTTAACTATCACAGTTTATTGTAACGCATTTCTTTTCTTTTCCTTCTTTCTCACTTTGCAACTGGCTTTAGTACTTGCAAAAAAAAAAAAAAAAAGCCAGGCAGTCTGCCTCTGACATGCTTGGTCTGCATAGCTGCATCTACTAGACAGTATGTGTGAGCAACAAATGTGTGGATCTCTAGCAGAATAGCGTGCGGTGGTGGTGCTGCTGCTGCTGCAAAGCAGGGAGAACGCTTCTCGCTCCAGGCTTGCAGTGACTGAAAGCTGTTACCAGCCTTCAGATGGTATGTGCAGAGGGAGCTGATTGACCCTTGTCTGGGGGCCCCGGAGGCTTAAGTTCTCGGTTGCAGCAACAACAACCAACCAAAAATTCCCCCCCTTCTGCATGAATGGGACACACCCATCGACGGCACCACCGGCACAAAGACCTCAAGGACTGTGAGAGCCCGTAGAGGTGGTGCGCTCTGGAGCGGGGGAGGCGTAGCAGGGATGGGGAGCTTTGGAAATCGCGAATGGCTGCTGCTGCAGCAGCTGCTGCAAAGGCAAGATGACTTAATTTCCTCAATCTGCCCCCATCGCTTTCTTAGTTCATTTTCATGGCGACTTCGGGTCTTTCCCCCCCTCCTCCCTCCTACCTTTTAGGCTTCTTTCCTTCACCTCCACAATCTCTCCCTCTCCCAACATGTAGTGTTGAGAGAGAGAGAGGGAGTGTGTGTGTGTGTAAAGATTAATAATACAGGCAGGAAAGATATTAAGGCCTCCTCGGCTGCTAATTACAATCACGCCACGTATGGCATCTGTTTATCACCTGCTTCTGAGTGGCCCTGGAAGCCTCTGCTTCATGGTTGAGGAGACTAACAAATGGCTAAGGAATAGGAATATTTTAACTCTTTTTCTTCTCACTTTCTCTCCATCAGAGCACCGATATTGCCAGGGGCTTTGAAAGAGGATTGGAGCCAGAAAAAATCATCGGAGCCACAGACTCCTGCGGAGATTTAATGTTCCTAATGAAATGGTGAGTGTGCTTCTTTATTTTTAATTTTGTTTTTTTTTAAAAAAACCCCATCCTGTGGTCTGATAACTGCATATTTTCTCCTTTGTGAAATAACCCCAGTAAATTAACCACTCTTGGGTGAGGCGCCATGGTTTAATGGCAGTTCCTTGGCTGGGCTTTGTTCTCCCTGGAGTGGATGTTAAGCTGCTTTACAGATGCAAGTCCACCCTGAGCTTACAGTCCTATGGATTTTGCTTAAAGGAAGGCAAATTTACTGCCTCCCTCCTTGCTCCCCCAAAGTAGAGAGAGCACAGGAAATCCTTCTGGAAAGGTTTTGACTTGCCTCTTGTTTTTGTTCCTGAGCTTATCTCTGCGGGAAGCCTCTCTGCAGACAGACAGGCAGGGCAGCAGAGAGAGAGAGAGAGACAGTGAGTTGGCTAGGCTGCATATGCAGCAGCTGCCCCTCCCCCAGCAGAAGCCGAGACAAAGAGCAGAGCCTGGCTTATCAGCCAGCCAGAGGTTATAGCATAGCTGCCTTAAAGAAAATTGCCTTTTGCTGCCCCCCCCCCCATGGCCCCCCTCTTCCTCCTCCCAAACTCCATCAGGATTCCATCTTAGGAGAGCAGGTCTTCCCCCACAACAAGGCACTGGAGAAAATAACCCCTTGCCATCCTTTCCTGTCTCTAAAGCTGGCTAGGCTGAGATGGGGCTGCTGCTCCTCCCAAGATAGTGGGGGCGGGGATCCAGCTGCAGGCCACTCTTTAGAAAAGGAGAAGTGGGGGAGGGAAGGAAGGAAGGAAGAGCAAGTACTAAAGGGCTTGGTAGTTTTCCACCATCACGTTTTCATTTTCTTTGTTATGTGACGGGAACGCTGGGGGCGGTGAGTGAATGCAAACAGGTCTCTGAATTATCCTGTAATGGTTGCAATCCCTAATTTGGGCATTCCTGCAGCATCACCTGAATTGCAGTTGCAATTTAGGAGTGATTGTATACTTTGAGGCCCTAATTTTCAAATCCCAGATTATTGATCAAAATAAGATAAAAAAAGCTTACTGTTTGAATGTCTGTAGGGTTATCACTGTCACCTGACCTGAATTCTGAAGGACAAAAAATGTATTCAGTAAAGCTAATAGAGTAATATTTTAGACATCCTAAATATATATAGTTTATTGCAGTACTTACTGTATATAAGAATTACAGTAAATACTATAGAAAAGTTTGCACATTCTAGTGAGTTAGATTGCTTTTACTGATTTATAAAAGAACTGAATTAAAAGAATGAGACTTGACTCAGGTTTAGATTCAAACCTAGGGCTTGTAGGCCAAGATCAAATTATTCCTTAGAGTGCATTTGCACTTAGACCAGTAAATTACCTAGTTTGAAAGAGCCTAATCTCCTATACAGTGGAATTAATCAGGACATTCTTAGAACAGATTGCAAAGTTCAGCTACAGTAATTGTAATTAATTCTGTGCTGTGATTTAGATTATTTTTTTAATATTACCTTTGAAATTGATGGGCTCTATGTTCATTAGTAACACATATTGTTGGCTCTTTAACTCAGTTATTGAATTAAGGTTGCACTCCTGTTACATTTGCTCTAGAGGAAAGCCCAGTGAAAATCAGATTTAGTAATGATAATTTTATCAGATAGCAATTGTTTGCAAATTTAATAAGCAGTAACCTTTATAGCTGTAAGAAAAGCTATATTTTCAGCTCTGCTGGAATATGAAATAATGTACTTACTGCTTTTTTAAAAAAAGCAAAATTAAGGCTACAATTGTAAAATCTTGGCTTAAAAATTTAATTGTATCAATTGTCATTGAACATTATCAATTTTAGTTACTGATTATTGTAAAAGCTTTTGCATTGCAGGCTATAAGTACTAATGTTGGGGAACATGTAAAAGAAAAGTCATCCTCTAATTTCTTTTATCAGAATTGCTGGCATAGTTATAGGGCAGGGGTGTCAAACTCGTGTCATCACGTGACATATTGCAACTCACCCCCCTTCGCTAAACCAGGCATGGGCAGCACGTGAGGCATCCAGCCCACAAGTTTGATACTCCTATTATAGGGCATCCAGAAAGACAAGAGTTCTGTCTCAGAATGTGTGTTTGTCATTTGTGCCCCTTTAGTTAAATGGGTGAAGATTAATTCTGATGAAATCTTTAGTAGAGTGCCATTAATTAATTAAAGTTTACTGCCTTAATCAGTACTACTATTCCTTGAATGGTAGTTAAACAGGTAGTGCAGGGGTAGAACTGAACAACAGACAAAGCTAATAAACCAACTGATGCTTTTTTCTATTAGAATTTCCCATCCAGGTGTCACCCAGATGTTCCCTCCAGTACACGGGTGTCAAACTCAATCGTGACATGTACTTTTTCTGTATGCTTAATGTTTTTACAATTTTTCATTTATCTGTAGGAACTTTTCATCTTATATGACTTTGTATTAAGATTTTAAAATAGAAAAATTTAAATATCTGTAGAGAGTAGGAAAATACATATTTGGATAAATACAAGGCCAAGGCCAAATGATATATCAAGAAAATGAAACTTGGGAATCTGAGGAACAGGGGGTTTTTTTGGGGGGGGTGCATTGTAAACATTTGGAGTACTTTTCTGCCCTTGACTATCTTCATGGGGATCTCTTGTGAAAATGGGCGAAATTGAATAAAAGATTCCAAAGATGGGTATAAATTTTTACAATTTATCTCTTTAAGATAATACCTCTGGAAAATGGCCATGCCTCTCAAAAAGAGGCTTGCTGTTTTCAACTCATATAAGCATTTGCACTAAAAATGTGTCATTAAAACTTTCAGTTTAGTTAATCAGGGGCAAAATGTTATTGAATATATTTTTTAAAAACAGATTTGACAGATTGATTTTATTTTGGCATCTTACTTGAAAATACAAAGCTCCTGTAAACAATTAAAGAGGAGATATCTCCTTATGTTTCTCTTCCCTTTTGCAATTCAATCATTTTGTAGATGGAGAGAGAATTGTGGAAAAAATACATCTGTCCCCTTTATCAATTATAGCAGTTGAGGATGCAGTGAGATTTCTGTAAACTTTCTGCAGCATTAGGCTCATCAGTTTCAAAGGATTGGATCCACTGCACCAGCAATGTCCTTTTAAGTTAGCCACTAGCACTCCGGAGTAGTTGGGACAAAAGAAACTGCTGGCAGTATCCATCCATAAATGAATTGTCCAGAAGGAGCAGTTGCTGATTAAAGCAGTAGCATATTCACATTGAAACATTTATTATATGATATGCAGTAAATGTAACTAAAATTCATAAAATCGGTGGGTATCAAAACACTTTGCAGTACCTGCCTCCCTTCATAATCCCAAATTAATTGGCAGTTCAGACAGGGGCTTCCTGGTAGTGCTGTTGGTGGTTTCCTAGTGATGCTGTTTTGTTATTGTTTTCCATTATAAAATAGGTACGTAAAACCTTGTTTATTTTTATTGTGCCACCTGTTGGATGGAATGTTTTTGCTTAACCAGTTAGTGACCAGTGCTCCGTTTGTTGCTTTTTGCTTATTTCTTTAGGAAAGACACAGATGAGGCTGATCTGGTTCTAGCAAAAGAAGCCAATGTGAAGTGCCCTCAAATTGTGATAGCATTTTATGAAGAGAGACTGACCTGGCATGCATACCCAGAAGATGCTGAAAACAAAGAACGGGAAGCAGTGAAAAGCTAAAGTGGCTGGGGTTCTCTGTCCATCCATAATTGTACATATCCACCCTCCCTTTCCCTCTGCCCAAATGCATCCATGCAAATGTGCTTATTACTGTGCTCGACAGGAGAAATGTTGATATTGGTTGGTTTAGTCATAACATAAATGTTGTGAGTCACGTTTGGTTACCCTCCAGGAGATTGACATGCAGTGTGGAGTTCTATCACCTCATCATTAATAACAATAATGGTTCTTGTTTTTAAAGCTTCCTCAGAGCCTCCAGGCCTTTTCTTCCTGCCTGGCTGTTTAGTTCTACATCATCATGTTCTGTGTAGAGAATTGTTAAGCATCATTGTTACTGATTTAAAAATGGCAGGAGCTCCCTGAATTCAGGACAGACCCAACTGATCGTACCACAGGCTTTGTATTCTTAGGTCACCAAAATAACAAGCAAGCTAGATCTTGGGGAAGGAGGGGTGGGCAGGGCTTTTTCTGGTTTCTTTCAAAATTGTTAACATGTTCCTTGAATTACATTCAAAATGCTAGGTAGCCATTTTCACCCAAATTTTCTAACTTCAGGTCAGAACAGGAACTGTTTGAACAAATAGAAATTAGTTGTCAGGGGTAGCATCCCTCTTTCAAACCTGTCTTTCTCATCTTATTCCTTTCATTTCTTCCTATCTCTTATCTTCCTTACTACTGGTGCTATTTGCGTGGCATGTTTAGTTAGATTATAAGGGTATCTAATTAATCATGTTGTGTGTACTCCAAAAATTAAGTTAATTGACCCATAGCCTATCCTGGCAACAAGTCTTTCCTCCCCACCTCACCCCTTTGTGCAGACTATCGGTACTTACTAGGCAATTAACTCCCTCTTTTAACAACTGTGATCAAAATATACTCCTAGAGAAGCCCTATAAAATTGTTCCTTCTGTGGGCATTCCATTTCTATAGTCCTTTTGATTTTTCATTCATTGCACTCCAGGTGTGTATGTCTGAAAAGTGAGCAGATACTGTTGGGATGTGTAACTCCATGAATCTGCAGTGACACCAAGCTTAATTGCATGATGGCAACTTTAATTTTAAATTTACTTTCCCAGGGGGTGGAGGGTACAGCATAAAGTAAGAAAGAAAGTGATGCCTCCTGTGAGGACTAAATACAGTGTCACTGAATGACCATCTCTGTCATTTGGGATCATGTGCCCTGAGTGTGTCAATGTGAATTAATTGGCTTAAAGAAAATGGATCATTCATGTTGCACAAATAGGGCCTTTGTGTTATGTAGGTAAGTAGATCAGCCAAACATAGTGTCATACTTGGAATCATTAAATAGTTCCTTTTTCCTTTAAAAAACAACAACGAACTGTGGTTCCAAAATTCTAATTTGATTTGTTTCTGGGCAGTTGTTTCTTTAGAGACCTCCCAACCATATTCTCTCTGTTCTTTCATCCTAGTATGTCAATACGTTATTTTCAGAATAAGTGTTTACTTCAGGTATATTTTCAGAGAAAACTACCAGCTGAGCATAATTATCTGGCTGCATGACTAGAACAGCTTAGAAAAATGCAAAAATCCCAGATTGGCATTTTTATTCTGAACAATTGACAGTTAAAATACATAGTGAAATAGATTTTACAGATAAAATAAATTAGCAATTTAGCCAAAAATACCATGTTATAGGATAAGGACATTTTGGACTGCAAATCCAATTATCCTTCATCACTGGCTATGCTTGATGGGAATTGCAGTTCAAGAACAGCTGGAGGGTCACACATTGCCTGTCCCTGATTTGGAATGTTGATGGTAAAGGTAAAGGGTTCCCCTCGCACATATGTGCTAGTCGTTCCTGACTCTAGGGGGCGGTGCTCATCTCTGTTTCAAAGCTGAAGAGCCAGCGCTGTCCGAAGACGTCTCCGTGGTCATGTGGCCGGCATGACTCAACGCCAAAGGTGCACGGAACGCTGTTACCTTCCCACCAAAGGTGGTCCCTATTTTTACGTGCTTTCGAACTGCTAGGTTGGCAGAAGCCGGGACAAGTAACAAGCTCACCCCGTTACACAGCACTAGGGATTTGAACCGCTGAACTGCCGACCTTTCGATCGACAAACCCACCACGTCCCTTATCATTAACAAATGGCTATTTCAGCAGTGGCTTTCCATCTTGTTCTTCAGCTTCAGGACAGGGTAACAGAAAGCAAAGGCCCTTGGCAGAGCCCTTTCTCGTGACAAAGCCCATGCATATTTTATTTCATGTGTAATGCCTGCATTGTGTAGCATGGTTGGGATTTCATTTTCATGTTCCACCGCTGCAGACTCACTTGGCTGCATCAGCTTTGAAAAGTGCCAGTATCCTACTACAGTATCTGAATTTCTGGATACCTCACAATAGATGGATCCTCCATACTAGTAAGATTTGATAGGAGCTTGGATTATTACTGAAGTGGTACAGGCTACTTTAAAATAGACACTGGTCCTATTGGGACCTTTTTGGTCTCTGCTGCCTTAGCAGTACTCTTTTTTTTTTTATAGTGAGGAAAGATGCTCCTATCCATGCTTGATCAGAAAATCCCACCACTACTTACTTCATTTCTGCATTGTTGAATTTCTTTCCCTTTGTTTAGCAAGCAGATGAAGTAGGTTGCCATCCTTCCATTTACGTATTCTGTACCCTGCTAATCTGTCAGGAATTGCAACTGGGCATGGTGTGATGTAGCATGACATGAATTACATCTGTGACACAACTAATGATTCATATGATTGATTAAGCCCTATATCTTGCTAAATGCCCAGCATCAGAAAATTGGTGGCATTTTTGTTTTGGTGGATTTCCTTTGAGTCAATTGATAGGTGTACTTCTGTCAACCACATCGAGATAAAACATTTATGAAACATGTATTCTAATTTGTTTGGATCATGATATCATTCTGTGTATGTAGTTTAAGAATCTATTTTGCAACCAGTCCATCTTTCAGTGGTTTTGAGGCAGGTTTGCCTTTATAAAATATGCAGCCTCCATAGCTTTGCTCAGCATATTCTATTGGAACTGAATAGATTTTTACTGTTTGCTTCCTGAATGGGGATGGGTGACACTTTTAAGAATTTACTTTGAAAGGGATTTTGATGAAAGAAATGCCCTGCTGCTAAATTAATAGAAATATGTTTCTTTTCTAGAATCCTTATTTGGTGCAGTCATTTTCAACAATGTTAAACAAGAAATATGTGAAAGTTCAGATTATAGATTGGACATTATCTTTGCATTTCTGATTCCATTTGAAAGGTGTCACATAGAACACATAGACAGAAGCATAGCTGCCTGCATTTGGCTAATGGCCAGCTATTGCTCTTGAATCCCACTGAACTTAATTTTTGACTATTAGCTCTTCAGTGTGGGAGTGTTTTCATTAATTCCTCAACCACATGAGCTGGAAGAGGGCAGCAGTTGCAAAACAGGATTTGGGAAGCTGTATGGATTTAACTGTTTGCATGTGATTTGTATCACTTCCACACTGAATAAATGATTACTTGAGGGTTTTTTTTTTTAGTCAAGAAGAGTCTCAGGTTCTGATTTTTGCATGTGACTCAAATGAGAAGAATACCCCTTTCATCCATTATGCTTCACAGAATACTAGTTATCCTGCCCCACTCCCTTGGAATTCTCTAATTTCTGTATGACAGCTGGAGAGGTCAAATTATTATGTATTGTATGACTACTATCAAGGATAAAAGACAATTTACTAATAGCCATCTGTCTGAAATGAAGCAACACATAAAGATCCATGGGTGTTCCACATCTTCCTGAAAGGAAGACTATTCTGATTTCTAACTCCTTCAAGAACAGAGCAGAAAAAAATAAATACAATATCCAAGTTGCTGCAGCTTACTACCTCCCTACCTAAAAATTGCTAATTCCAGCAGAAAGCAATTCTGGAGGCTTTCCCTATTGCACATATGTGTGCTTGTGTGACATATTCATTGACTTGGACCCGCCTCCTAACAAGGACAAGGCCATGACAAAAAATAAATTGAATAATTAATGACCAAAAATAATTGCCTATAAAACAAGGTACCCATTTGTAAAATTAAATGTTTTCTGTGTAATACAAGTCCACCATTCTGCAAACAAAAAGGATACATGCATTCACAAGGGGCCATTTTCTTCCAACAAACCACAAAAATAATGGCAATGGAGTATGGAAAGAAGAACAATGGTAAACCAACTTGGGTGGGGATGGAAGAATGAGGAAATAGATGGGTATCTGGAAGGAATCGAGAGGGACAAATCACCACCACCTGAGTGAGGACTAGAAAAATACATGTCAAATTAAGGGATAAAGGTGGCATTTTTAGATCCCCCCCCTCCCAAGAAATGTGTTGGCAATAATTTAAGCTCCCTTCTACATGTGTCTTCTGGGAGAATTAAAAAACACTTGGCTACATACAGTATTTACCCTTGATGGTCCTGTTTGTTAGGCCTATTAGCTCAGGTGGGAAGCTGAGCCCTTTAGCTTATGAGGGAGGAAAATGGTGTCCTCAGCTATCTGGTAGGAGGTGGCTTAGTAGGCCAGGGGAAAAAATGCTGGACATTTGAAGAGTCAATGCTGAGAGCAAGAGTGACAGGTAGTCCTTGACTTATGACATTACAAGACTGACCCACGGTACTTACAGCCTGGTTTCAAACAACAGCCATCTTCCCCTTGCTGTCATGTGACCACATTTCAGACACTTGGCAACTGGCCTGTATTTATGCTTAACAGTTATATGATTGCCTTTACTTCAGATTTTTGGCCCATAGCAATCAATTGGTTCCTTAAAGACCATTGCATTAAAAAAAAATAATAAAATTGGGTCAGTCACGTGGGTGGCCTGCTTTATAGCTATCATGACTTAACTGTAATGAGCAGACTCCATTAAATTGAAGACTATCTGTATTTGCCTCAGCCTTGCCTCCCCTTTAAAGGCTATATACTTTTAATAATGGTTTATTTTCTTCCCCTCAAGCACTGGCCAATGCTCCCTCATGATTTACAGCATCACGTAACAAATTTCAGCCATCACAGAGGTGCTATAATTTGTCCTCATTATTACATTGGCATGATGATGCTCTAAATCACTCCTGGAGATTTCACCCATGCCTCAGTATTTATCGCTGCATTGTCTGTATTTTGTGAAAGTGGGCAAAGTGGTGTAGAAGGAGTATTGAATCTGGAGCAAGTGCTGTGGATGATGGATAGTCTGCTATTCCTTTCTGTGCTGCAATCCTGCAGAGTCAAGTCTTAAGATGGAGGAAGTCTCTGCTGTTACTTACTAGGGTATTGGCTTTCCAGCCCATATCTTTTTCAGGTATTTTGGCTGGCATTGCCTCTTACCAGCTAAGTTCATTGGGTGAGCCAGAATCAAGTTGAATTTGCAGGCTAAATAAAGAGACATTTCACAAAGTGTTGAGGAATCAACTCTGATAACCTTTAGGTATTAAAATCCTGCTACCTCGCTGATTTTGCCCTTATTTTTATTCTCAAATGTATTGGAGAGGAAGCTTAAGACAGCCTTGAAGTGCACCTTTCTTTCCTACTCTCGTATGTACCAGCCTAAAAACTATCTTCTTCACCAGCAGCCGCTAATAGAAATTCTTACATAGAGTTAATAAGGAAGACTTCTGTGATTACAAGCACTTGTGTGTCAGGCTAAAAAGAAAAAAGGTATTTTAGGAAGCTGGTAGCAGCAATGCCATTAGAAAAAAAAACGGCATTTCTCTTTCCAAGTATTTGCTAGGATTTTGAGATGGACTTGTGCATGTGTGTTTTTAATGGCTACTCTTGTACAGCCTGTTGAATGCACGCATGTACCTGATTTGTTGCCATGTGGGAAGAATCCTTAGAATAAAGCATACAATCTTGGCTTTCCTCCACTCCCACAACTACACAATTTGAAATTCTATTTTGGACGTACCATTAATATAAAGTAGCGCACACAGAACCCTTTCATCGTTTGGCAAATTTTATGAATATCTGAAGGTTCTTAGAGTTCTTTGTCAAACTTAAATGAAGCAAAAATAGGGCAACTTGACGCTTGAAGAATTGCTTTAGCTACTGCAGTTGAAATGCTAAAACACTATTTTTTTCTACTGGCAGAAATGTAAGTACAGCAACAGCTTTTAGTAAGTTCCACAATATGACCTCTGTGTAATATGGTGTAACCCTATTCAAAAGCTCTTTTTTAAAGGCAAGAGTTCTTTTTAAACCATCAACAAAGAATGCCCAGGTTTTTTTTAAAGGAAAAAAAAAGTTTTACCCTTTACCTGAAGATCATGTTAAGTTTGTCTTAGTGTAGTAGTAGAACTAGCCATCTGATTCTAAATTTCCAGGATTTCTAAGCCATTCATGCTGCATTTAGGTGACTTCTAAACTGATCCCTCTTCCTCACTTTTTGGCTCCTGGTCTAAATGTTTCAATGGCACCAAAAAAAAAAAAAAGCTTTTTGGTGTCAGCTTTTTTGCGTCTTCTTGTATTTGGAAGTTGTGGGGATGGGGCATATGTGTATGATACATTGGGAGGTTTGAATCTTGGCTTTCTGTATATCTGTTTAAATTGCACATTTTAAACTGATGACCACTCTCTGAATTTATCAGAATTTAAATTTATGGCAAGGCTTCAATTATGTAGGTGCAGTTTTCTGATGCAACACTTTCTTAAGAGGCTATCAAACATGAATTGTTATCCTCAGTCACCTAAGCGTGGATTAAAATACAAAGACAATTAATTTTGTGTTAATTAAACTCATTAATTTTTGATTAACTATATAATTTTTACCCAGGTGGCATTTAAATCTTCTCGGCTGTATGGGCTCTAATGATTTTTGTCTCCTCCTACCAGCAGGAAAAGGAAGAGGAGAGAAATCACCCAGCCAGCACAATTTGAATTATCTCAGAACCTCTATACCACTGCTGCCTTTTCTTTGTTTCACGTGACCTACTACCTATCATTTTTGCAAGAACTATAGTTTTATGCAATTCAATTTGGTATTTAGCCCTATGACAAAATTGGTTCAGTTTTGGCTCATAGTCCTTTTTCTTTCTGTTTATCTCTTTCTGTCTCTTTTCCTTCCTTCCTTCCTTCCTTCCTTCCTTCCTTCCTTCCTTCCTTCCTTCCTTCCTTCCTTCCTTCCTTCCTTTTCTTTCTTTCCACTGGGAACCACTACTCTGCAAGTTTTCTAGTGGACAAGAGAGATCTGAGATAATACCTCACTCCACTGCTTCAAAAGCAAACATTCAGATTTCTTTCCTTCTGAAAAATGAGAGAGAATTGGCTTAAGGAAATGCTCTGCTTTTGATTGAGCTTTTTGATTGCTTGAATCCAACTGTGTCTCTGACAGATAAGACTGCATGAATTGTTCACTCTGGGTCGATGCCACAATTCTTCATGCAACGCTTTGAATCATTTGCAAAAGTATGTCGAGTTGCAGCTTTTGCTTGCAACAAGCAGTCTGGAAGATTCATGGGCATCTAATTTGGATCCAGGTGAAAACACAAGCCCAATCATGTGCACAGAATGTGTGAAAAGGCCTTGGAGGTTTAATGCCCCTGGTGCTGGTTACAGAAATGAAATACAGTATATCCAGGTTCCCTATGATCAGTATTTAAACTCCTGATGAAAAAGAGAGAGATGGTATGTCAACTCTTCCCCTCCCAACCCAGCAATATGCTGCCCTCCACAACAGAATGTCAAACTTTTGGCTAACGGGTGTGTCTGTGCATTTGTGTTAGACTTCCTTGGGGTAACATTTTAGCCAAGCCTTTTAATTATAAAGTAGGTTATGCTGATTTTTAAAGTGTGAAAATAATTTTTAAAATGAGCTCTTTGTTGTACAACTTGACATGTTACAAACAACCCCATATTCATCATCTCCGCTCTTTCATATTTCTTGTATCGGTTCTAATAAATGGTTACTTTTCAGTACAGGGTCTATTGTCTTTTATTCACCCTTTCCCCCTTTTTAAATCCCTCAATATTGTCTAGATATGATAATATTTCATATACTTCGTTGCTGTTTAGATATGGAAGGTAGTCTTGACCAGTGGTGGAATTCAAATTTTTTTACTACTGGTTCTATGGATGTGGCTTGGTGGGCGTGGCTTGGTCATGGCAGGGGAAGGATACTGCAAAATCTCCATTCCCACCCCACTCTGGGGCCAGCCAGAGATGGTATTTGCTCAAAAATTTCTACTCAAAATTTCCACTACCGGTTCTCCAGAATCTGCTGAGTAGCACCCCTGGTCCTGACCTAGAGAATTTGACTAACTGATAAAGCATAGCAGTAGCGTTATGAAAATTTAGCTGTTTGCTTTACCGAATGTGGGGTTGTGTGCAATTGACATTGTATAGATGCCGGTGATCTTTAGCTTTTCTGAAACTGAAATTTAGTTTAATTAATCCCATTGTTCTTTTTTTATTTTTTAATTCTCCTTTCCCTTCCTTCTGTGATTGCTTTTCTCAGCCAGATATTCTGGCCTCTAACATCCATCTAAAGTCACTTTCCGTCATGCTGGCTGGGAATAAAGGATAGATTTGCAGGTCAATAGCACAGCATTGATAGCTATTAGCTAATAGCATTTGGGGAATAATAATAGCTGATGACTGCAGTTCTGTGGAAGCAGTTTTCTGAGTGGACTGCCCTACTCCCGTTTTAGAGTCATCCTTGGTGGTAACAAGATCAATATATAACCTTCAAATGAAATAGATCTTGAAACACCAGTCTGTGTATCTCTGGCTGAGAGTCAGGGAAATTTTGAGCTTGGCTTCCCTTTCTCGCACTTCTTAGGTTCAAGTGCTCTTTGTCCTTCCTCTGCAGTAGTTCCTGTGAGTGCAGCATCCAGAAATGAGAACAGATTGCAATTTTTTTATACTGAAGGGGGGAAAAAAATAAACTTATAAAAGCAGTGAGAGAGAGAGAGAGCACTCTCAAAGTAGCAGTTTTGGTATCCCTGTACTTAACATAGTATGTGCTACTCAGAGATGTCAAACTGGCGGCCCGCGGGCCAAATGCGTCATGTGCAGGCTACGCCCACTCCAGGGGAAAAAGGTTGGGAAACGTCATGTGACGCCATGAGTTTGACACCCGTGTGCTAGATTGTGAGGTCCTTATTGCTCTCAGCTTGGTTGCTTGCTTGCAGACATTTCATTACCTAAACTTGATTACATCATCAGTGCATTTGGTACATAATAAATTTCCACACTGGTCACAATTCCTTCTCTGTGTAGTCTGGGTCTATTTCTGAGGTGGGATAGGATGTTATGAATTCTCTTCAGGGAAGAAACATTGCATGGATTTCCCTCATAGAGCGAGGGAAGAGGGGGAAAAAACCCCTGCTTCCTTATATGTAAAATACCAATGAAGAAAAGGTAAGGGAGGACAAAGATAAACTTTGGACATAACTTTAATCACAAATTTTTTTCCAGCAGAATTCCAGGCTGATGATATGTAAGGATAGGGAGTTCTGCAAGGAGGGGCCATTGCTGCGAAGGCTTTGTCCCTATTTAACCTATTTTAAAGTAGTTCAAAGTAATAAGGCCTCTGGCCTAGGCACCCCTTTATATAACTCCTCACTAGATAAATCAAAACCAATCCTTTCAACTACCCCTGGAAATGCAGTTGGCACCAAATTATTGTGGGATGTTCTTGCTGCCTAGAATGACAGCAGCCAAATTATTGCATATGTCATCAGTGGAATTCCAGATTTTTAAAGATTATTCTGCTCCAAAATCCTTATATTGAGCTACTAGGAATACAGTGATTGCTGGACTTCCCAATGACATAGAATGGATAAGTGTGTATGGGTTTTTAACGTCTCTTATTGTATATTGTTTATACTGTTTTTGTTGTAAGCCGCCCAGAGTCCTCAGAGAGTTGGGCGGCATAGAAATACGAATAATAATAATAATGAATATGACACTCAGATGACAGCTGCCCTGGCCTACATATTTTTTAAAAATGCCAAATCTTCTGAAGATTTCAGTGACTTTTTATAAGATTGCAGAAAAAAGCCAATGATCTTTCTTATAATTTCATAAAAACATTGTGATTTGTGGGAGAATGCTTAAAGCCAGGAAGTGTGTGCTAGCGTTGCTTGTGTGTCATTTAAATTTCATTAGATGAAATGTGCTTTTCTACAAATAATCTCTTACCAACATGATAATTTAAATTTTTTTTTAAAAAAAGGATTCTCATAATGCCAGTGTGAAAGTTTATTTTTTGAAGACTAGATGGTTGGTGGATGATTGCATTTGAACATATATATGTATAAAATGTCTGGGCTATTACATATACACACATCTCAAATTTCCCTAGAGAGGATATGACCTTCATTGGGAGGCGGAATACTCCCTATTCATGGCAGAAATAATCTCTGGGAGGCTAATAAAAAACTATGCAAGCTGAAACAAAGAGCATGGCCCTTTATCATTAGTCTGTGGTTTTTTGCAAGCACAGCAAAAGGAAGGAATTTCAGCAAAGAATCTGGGCATGCCGCATACTTACTTACTTACTTCCCCATCGTATTATTCCTTTTCAAGGTAACAAATATTCGACCCCAACAGGGACAAAATACTGTGTTTCCCCGAAAATACAACCTATCCCAAAAGTAAGCCCTAGCTTGATTTTTTTACATGTGTGCTTAATATAGGTTCTACCCCCCAAAATAACCCCTAGTTAAGGCCCTGCCCAGTCTGTCCCACCGTCGGGTTGTATGAGGTGGGGTGAGGTGCATGCGTAAAAATCAAGCTAGGGTAGGGGTGGGGGGTAGAGCTGCCACATGTGCCTCATACCCGCTTACCTTAGGACCGCTGCAGCCAGGCCTCCTACACCCTGACACTTGTCATGCTGCTGCCTGACTTCTGTGGCCGCTTGCAGCCCCTCATGGACAGATGCCACATGGTGCACTATGCTGGTGCCGCCGCTCGAGGCAGGAGGTCGCATAGCATATGTGCAATGGCACAATGCACCACAGGGCCTCCTGCCATGAGTGGCAGCACCGCCCTGATGTGCTGTGTGGCCTCCTGCCGCAATCGGCACCAGCACAACGAGCCATGAAGCATCCTTCCATGAGCGGTGGCACTGGTGCGATGTGCCACATGGCATCTGGCCGCGAGCAGCTGCAGAAGAAGTCAGGCAGTCGTGTGAGAGGTTTTGGGGCATGAGAGGTCTGGCTCCAGTGGTCCTAAGGTAAGCGGGTAAGACATCCCCTGAAAATAAGACCTGGTGTTTATTTTGCGGCCAAAAATAAAATAAAATGGGGTCTTATTTTCGGGGAAAAACGGGTAGTTGAGGAAATGAAGGTAATTGATACATAAGGGAAAAGTGATCTGATTCTTCTCACTTCTTCCTCCCCTGGATATTACCCATTCAAGGAAAAATATCCAGGGGAGGAAGAAGTAAGAAGAATCAGATTTGCATACTGAACTTCAAAAGAGAGGATCTTGATTATCTCCAAGAAAAATGAGGTTGGGTCCAAGAGACTAAAGCCCAGCATCTCAGGAATATTCTAGTGGGTTTTACACTAAACAAATGTTTGACTTTATGATTATAGGGGGGAAAATACAAATGATTAATTATTTGGTTATCATTATATATTTACTGCTGGAATAGGGATGCACTGCAGGATTTATTTTTCCTCAAATAGCCAAATAATGTGGCTCACATAGTGTCTTCCTCAGAGCAAAATGAGCTCCATTTACTGGTTTACAAGGGCTCCCCCTGCATTTAAGTCAAAGGTATGACTCTGTATGGAGGCTATATGGTTTTGGATGGGGAGAAATAGATGCATCCTAAAGGCGTCTTTTTTTCCCAAAAGGCAACTGGACTTTCCCCCCTCTTTTAAAACATTTCACTTCTCATCCAAAAAGCTTCTTCAGTTCAGATAAGACGTGATTATTTTTTTTAAGGCAAGAAAGTCCAGTTGTCTTTTGGGGAAAAAAAAAAAACACCTGTTGGAAGGAAAATCCAACTGGTTCAGTCCCAAGCTGGGAGAAAGATGCTGGAAACAAAATGGAGGCTGGTTGGAAAGATGGTTTAACGATGAACAGAACCAACAGCAGTCCTGGGTCAGATGACCAATTGGTTTGATGAGTACATGGATTTTTATAAGTTTCAGAGATGCTGCTGGGGATGGGTGGGTGTTGTGCAATGTCTGAAATGCACTTAGGAGATTGTGGAATGTAGTGAGCTCTGTTTCTTCTGCTAAATGGTAGTGGGTTAATCCTATTATGTCCTGAAGGGTCATGTCCTGTTCTATTTAATCCCATCACCCTGAAGCTGAAAGTCTTTTGTTTTGTAGATAGGTTGGCCCAATCTTTCTTAATGGGCACAAAATATCTGTGGGGCAGGGAGCTATTAAGAAAGACTTAGCATGTTTCTCCATTTCTCCCTTTGGGGAAATATAATATTCTGCCTTTTTAATATTTTCCATACACCTTTGGGAAAACCATGACATAGCTGAGTGAGAATCTCCATAGATTTGAGAAATAGACTGGAACTTATCTCTAGCAAGATCCAGTGGGTGTGAATTTTAAGGCCTCCTGGACAGGGGTGAAATCCAGCAGGTTCTAGAGAACCGGTAGCGGAAATTTTGAGTAGTTTGGAGAACCGGCAGCAGAAATTTTGAGTAGTTCAGTGAACTGGCAAATACCACCTCTGGCTGGCCCCAGAGTGGAGTGGGAATGGAGATTTTGCAGTATCCTTCCCTTGCCACGCCCACCAAGCCACGCACACAGAACCGGTAGTAAAAAAAATTGGATTTCACCACTGCTCCTGGATCTATAGATTTTCCATCTCTAGTTCTAGATGGAATTACTCTCCCCCAAGCAGACCCAGTACAACAATAACAAGTGATTATAATAACAAAACAACAAAAATCAAGGCACAACAGTTGCACAATCTGGGGTTTCCTCCCAAAATTCACTTCTGCTTGATGAGTAGGTGACATCTGTAAGCTCAGAGGGCCGCTGCATACTATGTGCTGAGCTTTTCCTGTACTGCCATCTGGTGGCCACAGCGTTTCTCTGTAATGCAACTTAACACAGAGGTACAGGTGGTTGTGTCATACTCATCAAGGGTCCTACTAACATGCAGAGAGTGCTCTTTCATTCTCATGCAAATATAGTACAACTAAGCCAATCCCTTATGTAAAGTGGTTTACAGGGGGTGGAAATGCCTCCTGCATTTCAATCTGCATTTAGTACTTTGGCTTTAAACATTGGTTTCCATTTGTGTTTTTACCCCTCCTTTCCATCTCATGCATGTGAACGCCTGCAAATAATGCTAAGCTTAAAAAAGTCTCTGAGGTTTATTTTTTCACAATAGCTTCCAAAGATTTATTAAAAGCAAAGGTCAGATGACAATAATTAGCAGAAATACACACACAGCCATCTAAAAATAAATTATTGCAAGATTCTACACATAACAATTTAATAACTGTAAAGCTTATGGGCACTAGATACTATATTTGCTTTAAATAGTTATACATTACCTAATACATTTATAGATTTGTGGACAGTTTGGGATAGGAATCAAGACTAAAAGAGTTAATTATATCAGTCACCAAGATTTTTTACAACACAACACAGCTAGAACAATAATAAAACAAAACTCAAGATGCAATAGTTGCAAAGCAAAATTAGAGTAGAAATGAATTAAAGTACTAAAAAACACATAAAGGCTACCCTAAATAAGGAGGACTCTATATGCTTAAAATACTTTGGCAGAGGTCCTTCAAAGATTATGGGAGCATAAGTACACTACCTCTTTTAAACAGCCCCATCTGTCCTCATGTCTCCATGCAAACCTGAAAAATAAGTTGTAGGGTTTTTAAAACAGGAACTATGCTTATGCCTTTTGAAGCCCTTCTTCTGAATCATTTTTGAAGCACGTGCAACCCTAAAAATAAGCACCAGTTGAAAAGGTTGTTTTCCCCAAAACCCAGTTGCCATAGCCTGATATCAGGAGACTCTTAAGGTCCAGGCATATCTTGGCAAATCTGTCATTCTGTAGTCTCCTGGCCCTGATTTGGGTTAGGGTTCAGAGATATAGACTAAAATGGAGCACTAAAGGTGGGCAAATCTTGGCATGCTTATATAAAGAGCCTTGCAGCTCTTCTAAAATTTCTGAGCTAGATTGTTTGCTTCATGCTTTTAGCCCCTGGCAAACAGGCCCACAATTGTCCTAAACCTTTCCCCCACCTCCCCAATGTTATTTCCGTTTCTGTAAATACAGAATAGTACACAATGGCTGTGTCTGTTGAAGAGCATTTCATTCTATTTCTTTCTCTATCGCTTATTCTCACTTTGCATCTTGATCTTCACTTCTTTACGTGTGCTACTCATCTAAACTAGTAGATATGGTAAAGGACACGGTCTGGTCATGGTCCTTCCCTATGAAACCATTAACATTTAAAGAAAGTAATGGAAATCCCCAAATAAGCAAAACATAACCATTTTACCGAGGCAACAATAGGCATTTAAAAATAAAACTTGAAGATTAAAGGGCACTCTGAAAGATCCTTTGGGGAACTGCCTGGAGGCGTGACAGAACTCACTGCACTTGTTCACATTTAAAACCATGGCAAAGGATCCAATTTCCAGAGTTCCTCTAATTAATTAGTTGGCCTTCAACTGCTGAGTCAGGATTCTGGGTTTTGCAGCCTCACCAATGGTCATCTCTGTTTACCATTGTGAATATCTGCAGGGAAACATTAAATTTCAAAAAGCCAGTGTTTTTATTTTTTGAGAATGCTTGGGAATTGGCATAAGTGGTGGAGAGACTCCTAAAAGAAAATGAGCTTAGGAGGGCTCTGTAGTTGGGCCACAAAGAGTCAGATAGCCACTAGATGGCAGCAAAGACTTTGAGTAAAGGTTTCTGTAGCTCTTTGCTGTCATCTAGCAGCCAGGCTCTGCTTTGCTTTCTACCACACCTGCTAGATCAGGGGTCAGCAATCTGAGGCTCTGGAGCCGCATGTGGCTCTTTCATCCCTCTGCTGCGGCTCCCTGTCACCAGTTGGCTCCACAATTGATAGGCTTTTGGTTAGGACAGGTAGAGGAAAAAGGATGCCGCGCTAGGAGGAGATTCTATGATGGGGGAACTGGACTTCCGGTTGGCTCCAGAATTGAATGCGGGGGCTTCCGGTTAGGACCTTTGTGGCTCTTTGGGTGTTTAAGGTTGCAGTCCCCTGTGCTAGATGTTTAATTTTATCCCCCTTAGAGAATTTTCCAAAAAAATAAAGTCAGTTGAGCTCCACAGTCTTTACAGGCACTCTTGATAAATTTCCAAGTGTAAAAAATGGGACACTTAGTAAATGATCATACTTACTGGGAGCCCAAAGCTCAGTTTCTCAAAAATTACAGGCAAGTACTGCAAGTCCAAACCCTGAGTAAAGTTTTGGAAAGTTTGGCATCTTTGCAACAAAGCCACTGTCTGTACTTCCTAGAACTTCTCTTTCCCCTTTTGTGCTCTTTCTTGTATGCAAAATGATCTCCAGGTTAATGGAAGTTAACAAGTTAATGGATGACTAACAAGCAATAGAGCAGAGGAGAGCTTCTCTGCTAGCCCTTTTTCTCATTTCACCAGGAGGTACCAGCAAGAAAGCTGATTGAGGCATCATCAAGAGAACGAGATTCTCTGAGGGCATTTTTATGACTGTTGCTTCACCCTCACACGGCCTGCTGAAATGCAGGTGCAGAAATCAGTGAGCTTCTGATTGATGGATGGTGTGCCATCAGTTTAGGGCAGGGATGTCAAACTTGTGTCGTCATGGCATCGTCACGTGATGTATCATGACTCCCCCCCCTTTGCTAAACCGGGCGTGGGTGTGACCAGCGCATGACTTATCCGGGCCGCGAGTTTGACAGCAAGTTTGGTTTAGGGCTACAATGTTTAAGCTGTAAAAAATACCAATGGCTGCTAGATGGCGTCAAGAAGCTGTTTGATAGCCTTATTATGCCTATGACCAGGTTTAATCCGTAGCACAGGGGTCGGCAACCTTAAACACTCAAAGAGCCACAAAAGTCCTAACCAGAAGCCCCCGTTCAATTCTGGAGCCAACTGGAAATCCGGTTCCCCCATCAGAGAGTCTCCTCCTAGCATTGCATCCTTTTTCCTCTATCTGTCCTAACCGAAATCCCTATCAATTGTGGAATCGACCAACAACTGGGAGCCGCAACAGAGGGATGAAAGAGCCACATGTGGCTCCAGAGCCACAGGTTGCTGACCCCTGCCCTAGCATCATAAGACCCTTTACCTAGCATGCTAAATTGACCAAGTGTCCCACTTCACAAGAGGATCTGTACCAGATTGTAATCATGTCAAAATGAAGAAATGTGTGTGAAGATGTCATTATGTAGATCAGAGGTCTGCAACCTTAAACACTCAAAGAGCCATTTGGACCTGTTTCCCACAAAAAAAACCAAACTCCAGGAGCCACAAAACCTGGCTGGGCATGGTCAACTCCACGTCACTTGACCGGATAAGAGTGACGTGGAGTTGACCATGCCCAGCCATGCCTACCCTGCTGGTCATTAGGGAACCACAAAACCCTTTTCTCTCTTTCTCCCTCTCTCCCTCCCCCTCTCTGTATCTCTCTTTCCCACTCTTCCTCTGTATCTCCCCCCTCTGTCTCCCTCCCCCTGTATCTCTCTCTCTCTGTATCTATGTCTCTCTCTCCCCCTCTCTCCCTCTCTCCCCCCCCTCTCTCTGTATCTCTCAGATTTCCAAGGCCAGGTGAGGAGTGACTGGGAAGGGAGGGCGAGGTGCGGGTCTGGCCAGTGATGGAACAGGGAGCCACAGAAGAGGGCCCAAAGAGCTACATGTGGCTCTTGAGCCGGTGGTTGCTGACACCCGATGTAGATGCTCTGCTTAGAACCTTGCATCAAAACATTTCTGACACTGGTATGTAATCTTTAGTGTTTGTGATGACATCATCTCACACGTGTTGTCATATTAATGTATTAGATTTTTTATCTCATCTTTATTACACCTTTATAAGTAACTCAGGGCAGCAAATAGATCTAATGCTCCTTCCTCCTCTTGTTTTCCTCACTGCAACAACCCTGTGGAGTTGCTTCCCTCAGCAGACTCCCAGGCTGCTACAAAGCCGTTCCCAATCTGCTTACCAAAATATTCCATTTTGCCCCCCAGACATAAAAGGCTGTGTTCTATAGATTGCAGATTTGTTATAATTCTGTCCTGTGTATAACTTTTAAAAACAGCAGACTATAAACTGCAACTATGATAAGTCTCTCGTCTCTCCCCCCGCCCCCACTTTCTGATCCTGCTTGCATTAGCCTCAGTTTCCCATCTCTTTTGATAATGTAGTGTTGCTATTATTTAAGAAAATGAGAAAAGGGTTTGGGGATTGCTGCTGGAAAGTAGCAAGGGTCCCAACCTCGGCAACCCTTTTGCAGCATAAGCAAACCTAAACTCACTGTGGATAGTCAGGATTTTGCAGCTATTTCCCCAGTTCTGTGGTGAGGACTGAATCTTACACCTTTGGCATGCAAACCATGTGCTCTCCCATTAAGTTATGGCCTATCAAGGAGATACTGTGAGCTTTAACATTGATTACAGAAAATAAATACAAAAGATTGTCACCTAGAATGGCTCCAGTTTCTTAGAAACGGGACATATATTTTACACCATATTCAGTCCTACCCTCCAACAACAGAATAATATATACATGTGATGAAAAGAGAAAGTAGGCAGCATAATTAGAATTTAACAAACTCTTTTACAACTGGTGATATTTTATACTCTAGGTATTTATGCATTGTTAATCTACACTATTGGTGCCTGGGATTTATTGCTACTTTATCCTACATGGAAACTTTATGAATTTACTGTGCATGCTTATTAATTGTAAAGTATTAATCAATTTGATGTGACTTGGTCAATAAATAGTAGTTACTGGTTCTTAGTGGCCACCAGGTGGCGCACGGATAGGAAGATAGTAAGAAAGCAGGCAATTCCCAGGCTGGGTAGCTGATCACATTATGCCTTTCCACTGAAAAAGGCTGATAGTTCTAGATGCTGTCATTTGAAGCTGTCAGTCAGTCCTGCATACAGAACAGCTAATCTTGTTACTTTCAGCATACCTTAATGAATGGCCTGAATAGCAGCAGGCCTACAATTTGGCTGGAGCTCATCCATTGCTGTTATCCTCTTATGATAACAACAGATCTTTAAGGCATAAAGAACACAATCCTCAGCTCAGTCCCTGAAAAAGTGCAGTGCTTTCCTACGAGTTGTCATCCTACAGTTGCAGGTAAATTATATAAACGCCTTTGAACTACAACTCCCAACATCCCTCACTGTTAAGCTGGTCAGGTTTGTTGGGATTCAACTGCAAGTTCCTGGTATCAGGCGAAATCCTAGCGGACACGAGGAGCGGGACAACTGAGAGCCACTGCAGCAATGCAGAGAGATTGCATTACTTTGCTTTAAGTACAATTTCTAACGAAAAGGATCTGTGCTGGCGAAAGGAAAACTCCCTGCTTGAGATCCTTCCTTCCCCCCCCATACCCCCCAACGACCCTGCATTAGATGAGCAAACCCTCTAGTTTAATTTCTCATTTGTTTAAAAAGAGAGAGGGGGGGGGAGAGGGAGGGGCTATAGACCGGTAATTAGAAAGCTTCTGCTGCAGATACTGTCTCAGCCAGGTTCACTGAATGATGAATGGATGGGAGCAAAATTTGGGATTGCATGGAAGCAATTATGTTGAAACAGAGGGCTGTATTGAAGCAATAGACTACTATTCAGAAATGTCCCTTAATAGTCCAATGTAATTTGGCTTGCACTGAAAGCTGGACGAAGAGGCACATATCCAGGAACACTTTTAGCGAGATGAATAGAAGGGTCCTCAGTGAATCCACCCTATTTTATCACCATTTGAAATAAGAGAAGTAATAAATGGGGCTAGCTATAAGAGCAGCTTTCTCCCCTGAATTATTACCGTCAGGGTCTAAATTTATCTATCGGTACTACTGACTAGTCCAATCAGAGACACAATAAATTTAGCTGCATGGGATATCAGAATTCAAAAGGAGCTGGGCTATATTGGGAAATTGTCAGGGTAGCAGAAGTGTGTGTGTGTGGGGGGGGCATTTCTCTTCCCGCCATCTCCTGCCAAACTTTCTCAAACGCCTCAATTTTTCTCTTCTCTTTGAGGAAAAAGGATTGGACTCACATAGCCATTTTTTTTCTTCCCCGGCCAAGGAAAATTGTCAAATTGTCCTATTGTGTAGAGAAACTAAGAAGGTTTGACTTATAGCAGAAATTCATCAAGGAGAGCAAGAAGCTACACTCGGAATGCTTCTGTTTCGAATGAAATGGATTTAATTTTTCTGTTTATTAGCTTGAGCATCATCAATCACACACACACGTTCTCCAAGGTTGAAAAAGGGATAAGCAAAACACACACACACACACACACACACACACACAAGTCATCCACAGCTGGGTCCATGAATGTTGACCTTCATCATCCATTGTGGTTTGGTTAACCTAGCTTTTCACATAATGTTCACTAAAGAAAGGTGGCATTGCCAGCTTTAGACATGCCTATAATCCCTGATAATGGCACAATAGGGTTAAGAGTTATACTGGCACATTTTAGCCAGTAGACCATAAGCACAGCTGAAACCCAGGTTTACCCCAACTATGCTCAGACATCTAGGGAAGTGAGGACCTGCAGTGTGACATGAGAAAAACCTTGGGCGACAGGAGGAAGAGAAACTACAGTTTAACAATAGCAATAGCATTTATATACAGCTTCACAGTGCTTTACAGCCCTCTCTAAGCGGTTTACAGAGTCAGCATAATGCCCCCAACAACCTGGGTCCTCATTTTACCGACCTCAGAAGGATGGAAGGCTGAGCCCCATCAGGATCGAACTCCAAGCTGTGGGCAGAGTTTGCCTACAGTATTGCACTTTAACTACTGCGCCATCAGGGCTCATAGAATGGTCAGACAAGAAGTATCTCAGCAATGGGGTGGAGAAATCATCTCAGAAGGGACCCTCCCTAGTTCTTTGAAAAGTAAAATGCTTTCAAACGTGCAAGTTTCTTTTTTCTTTTTTTTTTAATTAAAAAGTTTTACAAAAAGAAGATTACAAGCATTTTCTTCCCACCCACCCCTCCCTCTCCTTACCAACCCCCCTCCCTCCCTCCCTTGGCTTCCCGGGATTAGCTCAGGGTACAACATGTACAAACATACAAAACTATAATTAACTAACCATATAAAATTTCATTAATAACCTTGGTCTTTAACTTCTGGTAAAAAATAAAAAGTAACTAAAGTAATATGACTATCTCTACTGCATATATCATTCATAAGCTAACTGAAAACTCTTATTTCGATATTTATTTTGAATATAGTCTATCCATCTTCTCCATTCCTTTAAATATCTTTCATTCGAAAAGTCCTTAAGATATGCGGAGATTTTCGCCATTTCTGCCAAATGCACGACCTTTAATGTCCATTCCTGAATTGAAGGTAGTTCTTGTTTCTTCCAGTACTGTGCCACAAGTAGTCTTGCCGCTGTTATTAAATTTAAAATCAACTTAATTTCTAATCCAGTACAGTCTGTTATAATACCTAACAAAAAAAATTGTGGCGTAAATTTAATCTTTTTCTTTAATATATTTTGAATTATCCACCAAATTCTTATCTAAAACGCCTTAATACTTTTACATGACCACCATATGTGGAAATACGTAGCATCTTGATATCCACATCTCCAACATTTGGGCTGAATATTTGGGTACATACAAGCTAATTTCTTAGGATCCAAATGCCATCTATAAAACATTTTATAAAAATTTTCTCTTAAATTTTGAGCCTGCGTAAATTTTACATTTCTGACCCATATATTTTCCCATGTTTCTAACGTTATTATTTCCCCTACATTTTGTGCCCATTTTATCATACAATCCTTAACTAATTCTGTCTCTGAATCTATTTCCAATAGTGCACTATATAACCTTTTTATGTGCATTTGGCTCTGATCTCTTATTTGCTTAATCAAATTCTCTTCACATTGTAAAATACCCTTTTTTTGGTCTTCCTTCCATCTGGCCTGTAGCTGGCCATATTGAAACCAGGTCTTAATTATTCCTTGATCTTTTAATTGTTGTACAGTTTTCAACTGAAACCCCTGTCCTACCTTCTCCAAGAGTTGCTTATATGAAATCCCATCTTGCTTTTGTTCTATATTTATATTTTCAATCGCATGTCTGGGTATTGCCCAAATTGGTATTTTATCATTTAATTTATAACTATACTTCTTCCATACACGTAACAAGGAACTTCTCAATATATGACTCTTAAAAATATTATCTACCTTTTTATCATACAAAAAGTATGCATGCCAGCCAAAAACCAGGCCATACCCTTCAACATTTAATATCCTGTCCTCTGTTAAATTAATCCAGTCACTAAGTAATGATAAAGCAGCTGCCTCATAATAAAGCCCCAAATTGGGCACCTTAAGTCCACCTCTTTCTCGGACATCTTGCATTATTTTCTGTTTAACTCGAGGTTTTTTCCCTGCCCAAACGAACTTATTTATACCTTTTTGCCATTCTTTAAGTATTTTATCAGTTTTAAGTATTGGTATTGTTTGAAAAAGGAACAAAAACCTTGGTAAGAGATTCATTTTTATGGCAGCTATCCTTCCTAACAATGACAATTGTAACTTACTCCAATTCTGAATCTCTAATTGCATCTTTTGCCACAATAGTTCATAGTTATGGTGATATAATTTAGAGTTGTTTGTCAGGATAAATATTCCTAAATACTTGACCTTTTTAACTACTTCAAATCCTGTTTGCTTCTCCATTTCTTGTTTTTGTTTAACAGTCATATTTTTAGCTATTATCTTTGTTTTGGCTGCATTTATTTTAAAGCCAGATATTAATCCATACTCTTTAATAATATCCATTAAAATTCTAACCAATTGTAACGGTTGGGTTAAGGTAACAACCAGATCATCTGCAAATGCACACAGCTTATATTCATGATTTCTAATCTGTATTCCTTTTATTTCTTCTAAATCTCTTATATTGTTCAACAAAATTTCCAATGATAAAATAAATAATAATGGAGACAAAGGGCATCCTTGCCGTGTACCTTTTTCTATTAAAAAGTTATCAGTTAAGCCTCCATTAACTATTATTTGTGCTGTTTGTTTCTGATATATAGCCTTTATTGATTGTATAAAAGTGTCACCAAACTGCATTCTGTCAATTAATTTTAATAAAAACTTCCAGTTAAGCCGATCAAATGCTTTTTCCGCATCTAAAAAAATTATACCTGCAGGGACCTGGTTGTTCCTTTCCAAATATTCCAATACATTAACAATATGTCTTACATTGTTTTTCAGTTGTCTGCCACCTATAAAACCCGTTTGATCATGATGTATTATTTGTTGCAGTACTTTCATCAATCTATTTGCCAACACTTTAGTGAATATCTTATAATCCGTATTTAACAATGAGATAGGCATTTGCCACATCGCTTCACCTTTTGGAATTCCCAGCACCTGTGCTATTGCTTCTCCCAGCTTCTCCTTCAAATTTTCTTTCTTATCTTCTTTCACTCCTCTAATTCTCACTGCAAACTCCATTTCTCTATATTGCATAAGTAACAGGTCAGTCTCAGATCTCTCAATTTTTGCTGGGCTGTGTCCACCTTATTGCTCAAAATTTCAGTAGTTTCTTTAACTTCCTCTATTTTAGAATCCAAATTTTCAGCTTGGGCAGCAAGTCCTTGAAATGCATAAAGTATATCTTCTCTAATGTCCACATTACGTGCTGCCAATTCCTCTGTAACTGTTTGAATTTTTGTATCAATCACAGCAGTGAGATCCTCTGCAACATTTTGAATTCTAGCTGTAAGTTTATTTTCTGTAGCACTCAATGCACCTTGAATGACCTGTTGTATCATTTCAATTGTTAAAGTCTGAGTCTCTTGTACTTTAGGAGTATGAGCAGAACTTCCAGCACTGGATGAGCCTTTTGCTGGGACTGTCTTTACTGGGGGAGGTTTTGTGGCCATTTTGAAAAGAGTTTATCTTTTCCCTCCTCCTTCTTCTATTTACTTTCTTTCCTTCTTCTTGTATTCTTAAAATTTCTTTTTAATTAAACAGCCAATCAGTCCAAACAATTCTTTTTTTTTAAGAAAAAATGCAAAGAAAAATCCTCCTTCTAGCAAATCTTTAACAAAAATAAAGTTTCTTTGAGGCTATGCCAGTAATCAGTTCACTTTCGCTTTCCCAGCCACTCAAGCCTCAAACGCCATTTTTTTCCCCCTTTACTTTGTAACTTCCGAAGGAGGCAATCCACAAAAATAAAGAAGTTAAGTAGAATACTTGCTATTAGAGTCCTCCTGGCTGATCCCGTCTGCTACTTGTTGTTACTTAAATTTATTATATCCAGAAAAAATCCAACAGATGCGGTCGCGGCTTGTGGGTCTGCCGAGGCAGCGACGTTCCCGGTCTGGAGCACTTAGCTGGCTTCTGGGGAACTCAGCCTTTCACCCCCACAGAAATCCTTCTGGGGGACTTTGGCGAGCTCTACCCCCACCAGCTAACTCTTCGCTTCCCCCTTTTGCCCTGGGGGAAGTTTTCAAACCTCCCGGCTGCGTTGGATTGCAGCACAGGGGTTTTAACAGAACTGCGGAGCGGGCGCTCTAATTAAGGCGCCATCCAGGCTCGCGGAGCTGCCGGAAGTCTCCAAACGTGCAAGTTTCTATTACTGTAACCTTAACAATATAAAGGTAGTGTTAGTATCCGTAGTTGTGTTTTCTTGTCTGGACATCTTGAAGGGCTGATAATGTATTATTGCCTGTATCCCAAAAACCAGAAAGACATCCACTGGACTGACATATCCAACATGAGATAGAGCAGTGGTGGGCTTCAAATTCTTTTACTACCGGTTCTGTGGGTGTGGCTTGGTGGGCATGGCAAGGCTTGGTGGCGTGGTGTGGCTTGGTAGGTGTGGCTTGGTGGGCATGGCAAGGCTTGGTGGCGTGGTGTGGCTTGGTAGGTGTGGCTTGGTGGGAGTGGCAAGGGAAGGATACTGTAAAATCTCCATTCCGTCCCCAATCCAGGGAAACGTTATTGCAAAATCCCCATTTCCTCCCGATCAGCTGGGACTTGGGAGGCAGAGATTAGATGGGGGGTGGGGCCAGTCAGAATTTTTACTACCAGTTCTCCAAACTACTCAAAATTTCCGCTACCGGTTCTCCAGAACTGGTTAGAACCTGCTGAAACCCACCTCTGAGATAGAGGGAGAAATGTAAAGAACAGTAGGAAATGTATTTTTTGTGGAAGCACAAATGGTTTTCAATGTTTGGAATGCAGAGTGGTAGTGAAAGGATAAGTGTTAGTGCAAATTAAATTTGGTTAAATTTCTTTTCCTTTCATCTCTTGCCTTTAAATTCCTTTGCTTACTACCTCTTCCTCGTTTTCTCTTTTTTCATATCATTCCTTACTCTGAAGAGGAGTAGGCTGAGTTTATAGATATGAATGAATGAATGAATGAATTCATAACAGTAAACAGGTCAGCCACCGAACCAATTATTCCCCCTAGCATTTTTAAAGCTCTCATAATACCATTAAGCACAAAATATCTCTTTCATGATTTTTTAAAAAAATTATATGTAAGAGTAACATCTTGATTATTCTGGTAGCAAGCAGAATCCTAGAAAAACTGTTCCCTTTGTATTTGAATCCAGAATTTACATGTTTTGGATAGTTGAAACTTTGACTTTTAAATTGTTAATGCCCTCTCAATTCCTAGCAAATAGATGGGGAAGAAATGGAGGTAGTGACAGATTTTATTTTCCTGAGCTCCAAGATCACCACACATGGGGACTACAGCCAAGAAATTAAAAGATGCTTGCTCCTGGGGAGCATGGCAAAGTTAGCAGCATACTAAAAAGCAGAGACATCACCCTATCAACAAAAGTGCATATAGTCAAGGGTATGGTTTTCCCAATTGCAATGTATGGTTGTGAAAGTTGGACCATAAGGAAGGCTGAGCGTCAATAAATTGAGGCCTTTGAACTATGCTGCTGGAGAAGACTCCTGCGAGTCCCTTGGACTGCAAGGCGATCAAACTGGTCAGTCCTAGAGGAGATCAACCCTGAATGTTTTTTAGAAGGCCAAATCCTGAAGATGAAACTGAAATACTTTGGCCACCGAATGAGAAGGAAGGACTCACTGGAGAAGAGCCTAATGCTGGGAATGATTGAGGGTAAAAGAAGAAGGGGATGGCAGAGAATGAGGTGGTTGGATGGAGTCACTGAAGCAGTCAGCATGAGCTTAAATGGTCTCCAGGGGATGGTAGAGGACAGGAAGGCCTGGAGGAAAGTTGTCCACGAGGTCAGACACGACTAATAACACATTAACTAACTAACAACAACAACACATTAAAAAACATAGTTCCAGATTGGTTGAAATCCCCTCTTATTTCTGTGACATTATCAGCATTGACTGGGGTTTGTAAACCATCATGACAATTGGACTGTTGTTGCTTGTTCTTATTGCCCACATATTCCTGGGGTGTTGTTCTAGCAAATTGTTGCCAGTGTATGTGTAGCTGGAATATTACAGTCCCAATCCATGTGCACAACTGATGGCTAGACTAGGATTTTTTTTGGTCCAGTTAAGCCTTGCATAGGAGATGACCAGGCTGAGCCAGAAGGAGGAGTCAAGTGTGTTATCAGTCTGGAATCCTTTCGTGCCCACAAGAGATGTAAGTCCAGCCCTCCTTGAATTCCGTTCAGTCTTATCTACCACCAATTTGCCTTGATGGTTAGTTCAGATTCTTACTTATGGATAGCATGGAATAAACTTGTACTCAGTTGAACAACCCTGGTTCCTGATTTCATGCACCTGACACCTTATCTAGCTTAGATGCCCTTCAGACATGCGGGCTTCAGCTCCCAGAATTCTTAGCAACAGCCTTGCTGACTTGGGGATTCTGGGATTAAAGATCACATGTCTAAAGAGTGACAGGTTGGAGGATGCTAAACCAATCTTCCACTCTGCTGTGAGGTGCCTTTAATGTCACTCATGTCTTGGCCATGCTGCACCACAGGTGGCAACCATTGCAGGGACTAAGTTGAACAACACAGGTTTACACACACACACACACACACAAAATCTGGCTGTGGAAAACTGCTTCTGCCTAGTTTGGTCTTGAGAAATGGCCAGGATATGTAAAGATGAAGGAACAGAAGCAAAACTAAGAAAAAGACATGACATAGCTGGAAACAGATTTGGATAGCCATTATTCTTTCTTGCCCTGCCTCCTTACCCCAGTTTTCTTCCAGAAATCTTACCATGAAAATTTCTCTTCTGCACCTGCAAACTTTGGATCTTTCATGGTCTGCTTTCTTTCCACTCTCTAAAGACACCTTGTTGAATTACGGGTAACACTGCTCTCTGCTTTGTAAAATATTATGAAAACATCTGTAGCACTACTTGAGTTTATGATTTGTGACCTTTGGCTGCTCACTTCGAATGCACCAGCCCTTGTGGGCCGGCACTTGAGAGCTGTCAGCTGTGGAGCTTCAGGCAAAATTCCTCAGGTGTGAGATGGTGAGGAAGAGAAAAGAGGCAAAAGGGAGAGAAAGGGATTTCCCCATATTTTGATGGCTCTGGAGCAAGGAATGGGGCAGATGTGGCTTCAGACTATCTTGGTCATATGTCTGACGTTTACTTTCGGGGTGGCTTCAGCTACAATAATTACAATAATTTGACATTTGTGAGGGAAAGGTGACCATCCAGGCAGTGGCGGGATTCAAATAATTTAACAACCGGTTCTCTGCCCTAATGATTTCTTCCAACAACCAGTTCACCAAACTGCTCAGAAAGTTAATGACCGGTTCTCCTGAAGTGGTGCGAACTGGCTGAATCCCACCACTGCATCCAGGTTTCTATAAGCACAGCCATCCTGGGGACCAATGCACACGCCATGTGTGTTTATGTGTGATGTCAAAGCATGTGTGCAACATTTGTAATGGAAAGTTGTGGCACATGCAATACACAACCAACCGTAATGATTTAGAACATTGGCCAACATCTGGAATCAGAGCACTTTGCACTGCAACCGTTTGTGGTTGAGAGCAGTGGTAGGTTGCTCCCAGTTCTGTCTGGTTCTTGCGAACCGGTAGTGAAAGCGGCAGGAGGCTCCGCCCACCCGCCCTGGATGTCATAAGGTACAATCTGTGCATGCGCAGAAGCGTGTGTGTGCTCACTCCCATTGCAAACCAGTAGTAAAAATAAGTAGAATCCACCCCTGGTTGAGAGGTAGTGGGTTTTATGGATTTTATCTTGTGGATTTTTAAGGCTGTAAGCTGCCTGAAGTCACTGTACATGAGTTGGGTGGCCCTATGCATTTGTTCAATAAATAATATAAGAAAATTCAGTGATGTTTTTTTAAACTTCAGGAAAGTTTAATTTTGCAACCTTTTTTGTTGTGGTTGTTGATATCCATTCCATGCGGAAAGCTGGATTTGCTTTATGACCAGTGTAACGTTGTTGTAAAACAGGTTTTGCCTTATGACCGCAACAACTTACAAGTTAAAATCCTGTCCCAATTGTGGTCATAAGTAGAGGACTTCCGGTAAGCATCTCTAAAAACCTGGCAGGAGGCAGCAGCAGAAGAGATTAATGGCAACAATTCAAGACTGGCCACACTAGCTAGGAATTCTGGGAGTTGAAGTTCCAGCACAATGGGTGGGGTGGGAAACAAGCTGGAGAAAAGATGAAATTTCAGACATAACTACTGTACGGCTTCTGCAGTCATTTGGGGCAGGTTTTAATTATTCCCAGAGTTTTATCATTTCTATTGGGAAAACATATTCAAATAACTACTTCATTCACAGCAGGAGTATTGTCAACAGATTCATGATGATGGAAGAATCCAGAGGAAATGTCTCCCTCCACATAATGCCTATTGCTTTCAGCTTGTCTCACTCTAATATACTTCATAGTAGCCTGAGTTGCTGTTTGTGAGGGGAAATGGGAACAAGACAGCTCTATTCTGAACAAAAGGCAGGACATAAATTTAATAAATAAAACAATAATTACTCAGTATGTTAGCTAGGACCACTTTTATTATTTATTGGGATTAGATGTTGCTCCGGTCATGATTCACTCTGAGTGGCATACATGCCCAAAACAGTAATTAGAGAAAAGTTTTTTAAAAGGTATAATTAACTTATCTATTTATATCCTTTTTGTAAATTTATCCCCTGAAATTATAGCTCTTATACATTTCTCTTGCTGCTACTTGATTTGGGGGCCTCTCTATTGAGTTAGGCCTTGGACAAGTGGACATGTTGGGGTCCTACTCTGATGGCATAATTGTTCATCAGTGAAGGAAGAGATTGCCAACTTCTGTGGGTGGCACCTCCAGAGAGTTGTGAGCAATTTTGTGTATATATGTGTCTTGTCCAAGCAAAGCAGAATCACCACCAATACTTCTGCTCTGTGAGGACAAGGTGGTAGCCAGCTTGCCATGAAATACCCTGAGCGAGTTTGGAAAATTTCAACAGCAGCATTGTCAGAACTTGTTCCTCTCTGCCTGGGCAAGTTGATGGCGAAGTCAGGATTGTCTATAGTTGCTACTATAAATTCAGAATAAAATTATAGTGGCTGTTCCAAAAATTAAATCCAGATTCTGGGAATTATGCCAAACTAAACAAGCTCATCCTTCCTGTTAACTAAAATGGTTTTAAACTGGATTGTTTCATTATTTCTTCCCCACTAGAAATATTCTATTTTATAAAGTTCTAAAATACGATCATCATTTTATTAGATACGTAGATAAAAGTGCAGCTTCTTGATTGTTTTGATACAATTTGATTCCGGCACTGCCCAACTCCAAACTAGGTGACTTTCAATCTAAACAGAACAAAATGCGCACAGTCACTCATGCCCTAGTCACCTCCCGTATGGACTACTGTAATGCTCTCTACATGGGGCTCCCCTTGAAGAGCACCCGCAGGCTCCAGAATGTAGTCCAGAATGTAGCCGCGCGGGTGATTATGGGCGCAACTCATTACGCCCATGTAACACCACTCCTGCGTGAGCTGCACTGGCTCCCGGTGGTCTTCCGGGCGCGATTCAAGGTGTTAGTCATCACCTTTAAAGCGCTCCATGGCTTAGGATCTGGGTACCTACGAGACCGTCTTCTGCCACCAATAGCCTCCCACTGACCACTTCATTCTCACATGGAGGGACTACTCAGGGTACCGTCAGTCAAATCATGCCGACTGGCGACTCCCAGGGGGAGGGCTTCTCTGTGAGAGCTCCAACCCTTTGGAATGAACTGGCCCCGGAGATACGGAATATCCCTGATCTCCGTGCTTTCCGCCGTGCCCTCAAGACCCTGATGGTTCCAACAGGCGGGGCTAAACATATGAACATGTGAATGATCTTTTAAAATGTTATCTAACTCTGGGTTTTATTTAATTGACCAAACTAAGTAATAATTTTAATTAGCAATTTTATGATGTTTGTATGTCTATATTCTTGTGGCCTACCGAGTGCAAGAACCCAGACGAAAAAGCTGAAGGAAGCCCCCAGCCCTATTCAGCATTCCATTGGATGTGCTTTGCTGTGATCCCATCACCATTCATTTTCAGGATTTTCTTTGCAGTTCCTTTTATCTTATTTTTAAAGATAAGGAAAATAGGTTCCTTTGCAGCTGCAAAAAAAGAAGAAGACGAAGAAGAGGAAGAGGAAGAAGAGGAAGAGGAGGAAGAAGAAGAAGAAGAAGAAGAAGAAGAAGAAGAAGAAGAAGAAGA